>VZTB01016844.1:616947-832332 GCA_013397245.1 Thryothorus ludovicianus | reverse complement strand
TGTATTTAATAGCCCTCCATGGATTTTTCCTTCATTAAGTGGTCCAGCTCCTTTCTAAACCTAGATCTCCCACATCCTGTAGGGAGCAGTCCTACAGCTTAACAGTGTGCTGTATGAAGATTTGTCTCTGGACCTGCTTCCTAATACTTTCACATGACATCCCCCTGTTCTGCAAGAGGCACTTTCCCTGTCTTGTTTATGATTTTACAGACTTTTGTCATTACTGCCTATTTTCTGGGTTGAAGAGTCATAATCACTTCGTATTTACCCAAAAAGAGCTGTCCATGCATTTTATCACCCCTTCTCCAACCTGGTGCTCTTGTGTGGCTGAGGATGTGATCTTGCAGATTATGTTTAAACTGTATGGCCAGGTCAGGTCTGACAGAAAGAGTTCCAGGAGTCCAAATCTTCCCATGGGATTCATTCTAGATTTTATCGCTTTATGAAAGTAATAAAATTGATTCTATTCTAAATTTCTGTCTACAAGTCTTCAGTATAGCTTCTGCTGGGACTAGAAGCAGAAATACACAGGTCTTCCAAACCAATACTGGGAGAAGAAGGGAGAGAGGGGACCTTGCTATCATTCTGTACATCACAATAACCATAGAAATAATCAAAATAATCATAGAAATCATCAAAATAATCATAAAAATACTTACTTTTCTAAGAATCTGACACAGAAATGGCACAAAGTCACCTACTGTATCTAGTTCTGTAACTTTCACTGTCTTTCACTCTATCTGTATTCAGGTGTTATTTTTTAGCTTATCCTTTGGTCACAAGCTGTTGGGTATGTGCAAAGCTCTTAGATGCATGAGACCAATGAAAGGTCCAACTTAAATAAAAAAAATTAATAACAACTCTTTCACCACTCAATTGTTTCTCTGTATGTAATGGAACTTCTTTAGCCCAGGGACTTGACCTACCTCTGAGAGTGTGACCATGCCCTTTCCTTTCCAGTGACAGTCTAGTATTTTACATTATCATTTTCCCACATCCTGAATCAACCTGTACAAATAATTCCCTGCTTACTTATAGTTTGGAAAGAAAATCTAGGTAGCATAAATTTTATCCAAATGATACCAGGAAATTGCTTATGATTTTGTCAAAATTATATCCCATAAAAGTATTGTCAGTTCTGATCGATTCCATGTTTTAGGGTTAATAACACCTAATATCTTCCCATTAGCAGATTGTGGCCTTAAACTAACACAGCTTTGACTTACTTCATAGGAATATGTACCTAAGTCTTGAAGGCTGAGGTATTACAGATGCACCATGCTGTGCAGGAGGGCAAACCTTTTAGGGGCTCATTTTTTGGTGACAAGGAAGCAACATCAAGTGAACGTTGTCACATCTCAATGTTGTCTTACACCAGCCCATGTACAAAAATAATTCTGTCTCTGTGAATGTTGGTCAGTAATTATATATGAAGGCTTATGTGAAGATACATTTATAATCTTTTATGCTTATGTCACTATTGGTATTTTGCCATAGGCATTTGGAGGGCATGGCTGACTATTAGGCAAATTCTAACTGTATTTTAAAGAGTGTCTTTCATAGTACTTTTTAACAGCCTGATTTTTCACTGGCTATCATGAGAAATTTGAGGATCTCCTGTTCTCTTTTAGGATGTCTCAGGAACATTGGCCAATTTTTCTACTGCTTTTAGTTAAAGAATTATATATGCTCAAGCATCCTGGACTTCATCATGACTATGCTGTGGAAGGAAATAAATAGGTGGTCCAGATCCCAAAGAGGTAATAATATAAAAGAGAAGGCTGAAGGCACAGAAACGCAGGCATGAAAACGTATGAACTACACCATAACTACAAATTTGCTTTTGTCAGCTATGATTTTATTGGGTAAAAATGCCTTGAAGAAATCAGTATCACTGACATGATGGTTTTTGAAGCTATGTCATGGGCTGTACCATTAAAATATCCAGGTTATTTTCTGTCACCTACTGTTGCCATGGTGTAGTTGGAGGATGAATTAACCCATGGAAACAGCTTTAGAAATGCTCTATGGCAAAACACAGCTGCATTGTTAAGGTGCATGTTATGAACAGCACTGAACTCTGTTCCCTATTGCAGGCCTAGGATGGGTTATTCTGTGGAAAGACTGAAAGAAGTTTCTTGAAGTCTCTAAGAAAAGTAAAGAAAAGTTGAATTAGTGAATAAAATATTTCAACAGAATTCTCTAAATTTACACACAAAATTCTGCTGAAATATTTATCTAAAAATTTAATATTTGCCATTAAAATTTAGCAACATTCAAATGTGTGTTCTGGTCCATGTTTGTATGAGCAAAAGACAAGAAGAAGTAAGAAATTTCCCTTTAACAGTTTAGTATATATTTGTGAGGTGGAGTTCAGCTGGGGTTGTATATTGTTTGAAAGATGCAGAAGGAACATATTTTCTTCCCAAGGCAGTTTTTAGACAGATACAAGCAACAAGAAGAGAGAGAGAGCAGTGACATGAAGTCAGAAAGGCCCTGCAAAGAGACCCTGACAAATTGGAGAGCTGGGCAATCATCGTCCATACGAAGTTTAACCAAAGCAAATACCTGTCTCAATGATCCTTGTCCCTTCCAACTCAGGATATCTTATGATTCCATGAACATTGGCTAGTGGGATTCTGAAGAGCCCTCCTCACAAAGACAGAAATAAGGAATGCAGAAATTGCTCCACAGTTTTTAGAGTTATAGGATCTCAACAAGATTTTCTTACTAGGTGTCTCTAGTGGTTTTCTTATATTTCTTATATATGCATCTGAACTTAGTCTAAAAGTTTTTTTAAGTCAAGAGCAGTCTCTAATTAAATACTATACCTTCAGGATTTGGACCACTGAATGTTATTTTTAAGACAAGTGATAAAATTAAAAATGCAAAGGATGCTGATTCGTTGGATTAACTGACTTGTAGTCATTTCATATGGGCTATGTGCATAAACTTGTTAGCAAGAAAGTTAACATTTTATCCTTTGGAATGTCTTCCTTTTTCAAACACAGGAGCTCATGAATGGAAGTTTGCTCCTCCAGTGGAGGCCCACACCACCATTAGCACAGCACCTCCAGGGAGCACCACCCAGGTAGTCTGGTGTAACAGGAGTAATGTTAAATGTGAAGCTAAACTCTTATGCAGAGTCTAGTCATATGAATTTGTTTCTTGTCTTCCCACCCCATTAGGGGCCTCACAAGACAGTTAATTAGGCTCTTAGAGGATGGCTGATTATGGTGAGAAAGGAAGGAAAACCCCTTTGGGAACAGCAGTCCCCCGCAGCCTGGAATCTTTGCACTAGCATCAAGCTAGGAACTCTTCCATCTGTTCCTGCTCACACTGACATGGTTTTATTGTTCTTTACCTTTGAGGAGAAGTCAATGGAGGCTTTTATTTTTTCCCCAAACAATATTTTGCTATTTAATCACTTTTAAACCAACACCTATGGAAGGCAATTAACATTGATTTCAGTGAATTTGGGGCTGAGGTCAACTGTCCGTCCCAACAAGAGAATAAAGGGGCACGTACTCTTTGCTGCTCCTGTGCTGACATGGAAATTTTGTTGATCTTATGTAGATGTGGGCAGAACAAAGCATAGCAGGAGGAGAGGCTGCCCAGAGGTTAGAAATGTTTTACAACTACTTAAGTTTCATCCATTGTAGCCTAAGTATTAAAGTCCATCCTATTTCAAATATGATCCATGTGACAACAGTTGTTAAATTTTTCATTGTATTTGAGTAATAATTTAACCTGGAACATCTAACTGTCCATCAAAGGAACTAAATTCAAGTAAAGTTACTCTCTTTGGGAGGCCAAATTAGAGATGTGGTACAGAGCTCATCTCATGCCCAGGGTCCTTGTCTTCTCCCATGTCCCCATCTGTGGTGTCTGGGCTTATGTGTCCACCAAGGGCTGGCACTGGAGCAGCTGCAGTTATGTCACCATATTCACTGTCAAAACAGATGTCCCTGTCCTCTCTGTGGGAAATTGGTCCACAGGCCAAAGCCAACCTCAGGACGCCAGCTGACCTTCCAGATTAAGACATTTCGAAAAACTACAGTTAAATAGATGATTGTTATATAATGAATTGAAAGCTCCGACCTACAGTTGCTTACTGGTTTTGATACAAAGACCAGGAAAATATGTGAAGACTTTTAATGAAAGAGAAGACATAAAATGGTCTGTTCTGACCAGAAAGCAAAAATGAAGCAGTGGGAAACAAATATTTTTTACCTTAAGGCCTCCACTTTCCAACCTGCTGGGAAGGAGGAAATGTTCTAAATTCCTCCCTGGACAAAGTACTGCAGCAGAAGGAGAAGGTCTTGACCAAAGGGACACAGAGTGTCCTGCATTTGACATTTATGAGTGGGAGGCAATGTTACCAGATGTTCATAAAAGTGCAGCTTCCAAACTGAGTTCTGTGAAGCCAAATATCTAATTTCATTTGGTTTTCTGTTTCCCCTGTTGACCGAGCTATCCAAGAGGATAATCCTATACTGCAGGGGGCTGGGGTTCAGCAGCTAAGGCAGCTTTTCCATCTCTGGCTACACTTAATCCTCAAGCTTTTATGTGACAAAATACAGGAGACTGCAAGCTGTGGATGGGTGTATCTTCTCACATGGCCTCTCTAAAATCTCATGTTAGCCCAAAGCAGACTATGGCCGGACCTCACTTGGACAAAATCAACTCAGGTACCAGGTCAAGTCAATACAATATTTTTCTTACCTTTCCCCTGCTATCTGGAGTGAGGCATTTGGAAGGATTGGACTCCACTCATGTTATTGTCATTAGTGTTTCCCCAGTATCCGTAACTGCATATTCTTCCTGTCTGGGCAGCAGCTTGGAGACTCCAGTGCTCCTCAGGATTCATGCGAGGAGCAATTCAATTATTCAATTTCTGGATCTTACTCCTGAGACCTGGCTCCTAAATATCAAATTGACCTTAACCCACTGTGACATCTAAACGCTGAGCAGCATGACAGATGGCCTCAGTCTTTTTTGCTCCCTGATGTCACCCTGATTTTTCAGTTCTTCTGATTCACTTTCTAACTTAATGTTTTTCATAGTTCTAGCTCTTTCTCACACACAAGTGTTATAATTAGAAATATGTTTTTGTTAAAACGAAATGGCTTACATACTTTCTCTTCGTGTGAAAAACAACTGATGGACAGTTGTCTTGACCAACAGGATGGGAGAAGTGTCAGCCTTCTCCTCCAATCCCTGGTCTATATGGAAATACTATAAATTTAGAGTCAGATGTTTTAATAAATAGTTTTTAACCTTCTTCACCAAGAGTGTCCATGTGTGTCCTTGTGTGTCCAACAGTAACACCCTGATATACACAGAACCTATCAAAACACTTGGCATAGCTTTGCATCACATGGAAGCAATGGAATGATTTCACTAATGCAAATCCTCACCCTTAGAATCTAGAGCAGCCACACTCACACACCCTGCCATTCCCCCATTTTTAGCTCCCTCACATGAAGGCATGATCCCATGGGGTGCTTCTTGTTGGGAGTTGCCTTGCCTAGCTGCACTGAGGCTGCAATTATCCCACTGTACTTTATTGCAGCCTATTGCAATTAAATGTTTCTGTGTACGCACACATCCATGTGTATGACACCGGGTCATTGAAAGGATCTTTTTTTGGTATTGCTAGTTGCTGGGTCATAAGATATAATCATATCTCCTCTGCCTCTTTAAGCGGACACTGTTCCTTGTTGGTTTTATCTAACAGCTGCATCCTGCCAGCTGTTTGGTAGTTGTCTGGATCAGCTGCTAGGGCTGCATGTCAGTGGGATCTGGAACAGGGTCTCTGGAACAGGGCTCAGCTACAAATGTCCTCATGATCTTTGGTTAGACCTGGTCCTAAACAAGCCTTGCATTTGCTCTCAAGATGAAGGAATGAGTTTTGAAGTGAATTAATCATATCCATGGGAAAACAAGTAAGGAAAATAATCACTAAGATGATGGATTGCTCTACAAATGAGTTTGGGTTTTGTGTGTATGTGTCACCACAGATGTATTTCTGACATCTGTGCAACAAATGTTATGTATTTCAGGTAGGAACTCTAAGGGGTTGTCACAGCCCAGCAAAAAAGTCTTGGTGGTGGAGATTTAGTATTGAATTTTCAAATACAGTGAAATAGACTCGTAACAAAATCTCCAACTACTTCAAATAATCTTTTATTACATTCAGTCTTTGCAAAACCAGGTTTGCAGGCTAATCAGAGAAGAATGGCTGTGTGTGAACAGGGAAGAAAATCAGCTGAGGCAGAAGACAAACTGAGACCCTTCCAACTTTCATCTGCTAAAAAGTATAAAATGTCACAGTTGGGACAGACACAACACACACTGAGCAAGACTGCAAGAAGGCTTTTGCTTCTTTCTTATTGTGCCCATATATCACTTTTTTATACATTTCTCACCCAAGTATGCACTGCACTGATTGGTTACAATAAAACAGCCCCACGAGTTCATTGGTACAATTACTATTTTGGAAAAACATCCACAGGAATTGTCAATCATAGATAAATGTCCTATATTTCTACCCACAGGTGTTCCTTGGTTTCTTCTGTTGTCAATGACCTTGTCTTGTTTTCTTCTTGTTAACTCCTCCATCTGGCTCACAGACCAACTGTCAGCCCCCTTCCACAAAAAATCCAGGCCAGACCATTAATTATTGGGAGCACAGGTGAAGCAAGTCAGCTACATGCTCCCCGTGATAATGTGGGATTCCACCACTGTGGAAATCACCAGGCACCAAGAAACAGTGTGTGCCTGCACAGATAGCCCAGAAGACAAGAATGGAGTGCAAGCCAGGATGGTGAAGGTTTTATGATGACAGTTTAAATCCCACCATTCTTAATAACTTTGTTACTTTTCCAATACAACCACTTAATGTGTTTATCCTAGAGTTTCAAACTGTCTCCCAAAGCCTTTCCAGGTGTCTAAAGCATCAGCTGTCTACTCTCCAGCTGTCAGAACATGATGCTTCACTTCTGACAGTTCCTTTGATGCAGTTTAAAATCTATCAGTCCAAACTCTGTGGCACATTGGAAAATGGCAGTGCAAGGACAGCAAAAATCCATGTTGAGTGTGATATGAACATTAGCAACCAAGGACTGACTTCTCAAATTCAAATTATTCCTCTCTGTCATCATATTATCCACATTCATTGCATGGAGGAGGTGAAAAGCAGTCACTGTCCCTCATCCAAGAGCTGGGAGTTACTCTTCAGATTGCAGGCCCTCCCATATACATAGAACAGCTTCTGGTCAGATGTGCCAGCACTTATTCATCCCTAATGTGTGGGTTTCATGACAGAGGGATGAAAGTTGGAAGCTCCCAGATCTGCCCTTCTGAAAGTTGCTATAGGGAAGAATGTTGGGGATGAACAAGCCTGGAGAGAGAAGGCTGGGTATTTCTCTTCAATTTTCTTTTTCCTCTTTTCAAAAAGTATGTGCATTTACTATGCTTGTGTCAACATAAACCACTGTTGAGCAGAGCTGGGAGCAGCAGCAGTGCAGCCTCATTTGTGTGCAAATATGCATCTGAAATGAGCTGCCTGCTGGAGTTCTGTGTTCTGGTGTTACCCACATCACTGGCATGGGTCAGTCAGCAGCATTCCAGCTTGTTCTTTTCCCTCTGCCTTCCCTGCACCATACAGATGTGGCATGAGGCCCCTTTGTGCCAGGGGCAGCATTCTGTATGGACAAAGCAGGGTGGAGCATGTGTCTTCACTGCTGGACAGAGATGAGAGGAATGGTTAGCAAAAGGCAAAAGAAGAGGAAAAAAATCTCTGCTCTCTCAATTTCTGATTGTTTGTTGTTGTGGTGATGGTGGTTGCTGATGTCTGTCTTCAAATTCTTCTAAGCAGGACCTTATTTATGCTCTGAGCTTGTACAGTGCTTGAGACTGAAGCCATGCTTAGCAATCACAATAGTAACAACAGTGAGATGAAATGCAAAGCTTTATTATGCTACATATCAAGCAAATCTGTGTCAATGCAGAAATCACCAGTGAATACATGTGCAGAAAGGCGAGTATGGACTTAGTAAGTTTTATCCAGGCAAGAAAGGACAAATAGAGAACTGACTTGGTGAAAATCAGGACAGCAGCAAAGCCCACGCATGTGGTCAGCAGTTAAACAAAGAGACTCTGGGAGTTGAATAAAGCCCATTGTTTTCCTTCTACCAATTTTTTTATAATTTTATGTTTGTTTCTAGTGGCAGACACACAGATGTGTGAGGCCCTTTGCAACTTCAGTCATGCTGCAGACAAAGCAATTGGCTAGAGATGAAGGCAAGAGTGATGCCTCACAAGCAAGTCCAGTGGCAACTCTTTATTTTCCAGCAGGACAAGTTTTAAATCTGGAGGTTGTGTATCCATATGTGTGTGGGTGCACATATGAAAAAGTGTTCAGGTGTTTTCCTTTATGTAATTGTGAGCTCTACCCAAGCATTTGCTGGATCACAGCCAATCAAGTGAAAGAACATAATGAAGAAACTTGCAGAGGATGATGCTTTTAATCCTGGCAAACTTTTCATTGTTCTGATTTTCTCAGCCCTGAGCACTCCCAGCTAGCATTTATTCATTTACCGTCTGCTCACAAAATGAGCTTTCCCCTAGCTCTTCAAAAGACGAACCTCTCCTCCCCAGCAGGGCCTAACTTTGATCTTGGGGCTCTGCAGGGCACTTACCCAGACAAAAGTGCATTCAGAGATGTCTACACCTGTTCATGCCTTAAAATTCCACATCTGGTTATTTCATACTGAATCAGCTGAATTCCTCCATGTCTCACTGCCTCCTCCTCTCAGAGCTGGCAGTCCCAGCTCCTCGGTGTGCAGGGCAAAGCTGAACCAGTGGCACAGTGACTTTCTGCTTTTACTGCCCAGACACTGCTTCTGTTTCTCCTCCTGCTTATTAGCATTGCTCTCTTCTCTCTCAGAAGAGATGACTGCAGCATGCTCCCTCCCCCTCCTTTATCCACCATGTAGGTGCACATTGTCACTCAGGGATTTGAAATTTGGATGTTAGATTGGTGTGCATCAGGAGCAGACCTCCATAAGTTTTCAAACATGGACAAATGTTCCCACTTACGTGGTTTTCAGATATTTTCCTTTGAGACTAGTCAACAACCAACACAGTACTTCATTTTCAGGTGTTTTTTCAATGTCTACTATTACGTTCAGAAACTGCAAAAAGAGGGATTTTTTTTCTTTACTGTTTGTACATAACCTCCACTCATTATTTTTTTTTAATGTCCATTAGAGGCTATCAATTGTACACTCGTGGTAAGTGATAGTTTACATGACTTCCCATATAATCAGTGGAGTTTAATAATTGTATAATCTGTGTTATGCCTCTGAAGTCACATCCTTCTTAGCCTTGACAGTTCTTCCTTGAATTGTCATTTTCTAGTACCTCCCTTAGTAAGGCAATCATGGCCTGGTGAAATTTTCCAAACTAAAAGAAGCACAAAACCCGATTGTTTCAAGAAATAATCCCATTTATAGGTCTTTGTTGCTTTGATGTGGCTGTGGCTTTACATCCAAGATTTTGCCCGCCCTTGTATCTGCACTCCTGTTGGCACGTTGACTTCCGGTGCAAAGATCAGTCCTGAGCTTGTTTCTTTGCCAGTTCTGAGACCATTTTTCAATATGTTCTCCAAGACTTCTAGTGGTACAGTCATCTCAACAGCTGGTCCTCTGAATGCACTTTCATTTAGACATGTGTTTTTCCAACTGTTTTCAACCAAAAAATTACGCCTTTCGCAGGAAGCCTTAGGACAATTTTCTGCAATGCTCCCCAGTGGCATGTCATTGAAAAGCAAATAAGGATCAGGCTGAACACTGAAAGTATTATTAGTTCTCCCATTTTGCTTGTAGCTGTGAGAATGAGGTATTTGTTTCATTTTTACATTTTTACAGCCATTTAATGAATGTTGATAAGAATTATGTGCTACCACTGGTTGATAAGCTACCAACCAAGTAAAACCACTTAAATCAGATTTCTATAAATTATTATTTTCTGAGGATTTGTTCTTCTAGAATGATTTATTCTTGAAGAGTCCACAGAGTCAACTCTCTCTAATATTTTTTAGAGTGTTTCCAAAAGTTTTTCATTTTGAAATTACTGTTATGACGAAGTGAGATAATTCACAAACAAAATCTTTGTGACTTAGATGCATTAGAAAATATAATATGGCTCTGACATCAGGTCAGCAGTGTGATGACATAAAAAAAATCTTTACTAACTAACTCCAGCATTTTTAGCCCTCTGAGAAAAACATCAGACTACAGTTGAGCGGAAGGATTTTCACAAGCATTGGCTCACAAATTTTGTACCTTGGAAATTACAAAAACACACTCATTGGAGTCTCACACTTGAGAAGTGTTGACAGAAAATACAAGACCTGGGCTTATGCTCATCTCTCTTACCAAAGCAGGTCTTCAGCCTCTGTTCAGAGCACTTTTCTTTCCCAGTGAAGCTAAGGACCCAGTCTGGTCACTGTACAGAGGGGATCCAGTCCTGGCCCCAGACGACAGAGCAGAGCAGCAGACTCCTCTTTGCCCACCCTCACAGAAGTGTTGGTGTTGGGTTCACAGGTTTCCCAGGGGAGGTTGGATGTTTCACTGGGCTGTGTAAGAACGGGCAGAGCTCTGCCTGGACAGTGCAGATGGGTAGTGGGGAGGAGCTGGCACCTCTGAGAGAGAAATTCTGAACGACAGTTTGTTGTGCCTTTCCTAAAGGAGCTTACCTGCAAAAGGAGTGACAGTAAGCTGACACAGGTGAGTGGTTTGTCCTCTGGAATGAGGGAGAGTTTGGTTTTTTATCCCCTTTGCTAAAGCACACAAAGGACAAAGGTGCTGTGGATCAGCTGGATGAGGGACAGAACCACTTCCAGGAGATCTCATTGCAATAACAGAAGATATTTTCCAGTGAATGACCAACAAGAAGCTGCCTCCCCAGCTGCCACTAGTCCTTTAGCACTCAAGGAAATCTTCCTTGTTTATATTTACCTTAACTGAGTCCTTGTCAGTGGGAAAACAACTCCAGAGGCATCAGCCAGTCTCCTGTTAAAGATTACAAACACATTCTGCATTTGTCAGAAATGCCAAACCAGAGTAGTTGGAGATTACAGAGGTTAGGATTTTCTGGGAGCACCCTACTCTACATATCACATTGCATGCAGAAAACAGCCTGAAATCAGGGAAAGGCTTCAGCAGGAGAGGGGTGAAGCTTTGCCTTTCCCTTTACAAACTATTGTTATACTCCAGGGATCTTTGATCTTACTACAAGGGATTGAAGGGAGGGAAGTACTGAGAGGACTCCATGCTCCTCTTAATGCTATCTCAGTTCTCTATCTGAGATGCAACAAGTTGAATTCAAAGACAAATTTTGCAAACTCCATGTGTGTTCCTAGCCTCAGAATCAAGGATCTTCTCAGAAGAGAATAAATTACAAAGCACCATGGAAAAAGGGAGTGAAGTTACACTGCTGTTAACAGTTAGAATCTGATACCCTTAATAGCCTCTTATTTAATTCCTCCCTAAAACAATTGTCTTTGGTGCAGAGGGAGGACAGACAGGTTCACTTTTTATCTAGCCAGTTTGCCCTGATGTGATGGGAGTGGCAATGATGTCAGTGTAATGCTCTGAAGAGTAATAATGAAAGTTTAGAATAGTAAAGTAGCACTAAAAAATGCAATGAAGTGGTAGGGATGGGGAGGGGAGGTCATGAGGGTCATAAGACCAGAAAGTTACTTACTTAGTGGATGTAGGTAAAGCTGAACAGCAAAGTTCCTTTTTCTGTTCCTGTTTGCTCCTATGTGAACCTTGTAACTCAAATTAAGATGACCACATACTGAACCCACCAGCTGCACAAAGCAGCTGCATTTGTGTCTGGCTCTGTGTCCTCTCTTCACACACTTCTGCAGCTTCAGCAGAACTTAATGGGGCATTCTGTGGCCTTGTTCATGTTCTGGGTCCACTGTGCCAGACACTCACTCTGAGCTAACCTTCAGATAGATGTTGAGGTATGATGGAACTAGAGGACAAAATTGGTGAAGAGCCTGAAGGGAAAGCCATATGAGGAGCAGCTGAGGTCCCTTGGGTTGTTCAGCCTCAAGAAGAGGAGACTGAGAGGAGACCTCATTGCAGTCTACACCTCCTTGTGAGGGGAAGAGGAGGGGCAGACACTGATCTCTTTTCTAGAGTGACCAGTGATTGCCTCAAAGGAATGACCTGAAGCTGTATCAGGAGAGGTTTAATTTGGGTACTAGGAAAAGATTCTTCACTGAGAGAGTGGTTGGGTACTGAAAAGAGTTCCACAGGGAAGTGATCACAGCACCAAGCCTGACAGAGTTCAAGAGCGTTTAGATAATGCTCTCAAGCACATGGTGTAATTCTTGGGGTGGTCCTGTGCAGGGCCAGGAGTTGGACTCAACAATCCTTGGGAGTCCCTTCCAATGCAGCATGTTTTATGATTCCTATTCTATGATTCCATGGGGGTGATTGCTGCTGAGCAAGAGACACATTGCAGCTTCTCACGTGTGGTACAAAAATCACATTGCAAACCAATGTTGTGGCCATCTGACCTTTCATTGCTACTTCTCACATGAGAAAAGATACCCAAATGCAAGGGGGAGGGGGGGGTGTATGTTGTAAACAGACCTGGAAAACAGGTTTTTGTGTTAACAGCCCTAGCTCACTTCAGAGGAGAAGTGCTGCAGAAAGGCTGTCTGAGAAGTTGAAGCTGTTTGCAGGAACTAGAAGGGAATGATGGCTTCATAAACTCATGGTTTTGCATGGTTCAGAAAATCCCACCCGAGCTTCTCAGATTCTTTCACTTCTACTGAGTGGTGAGAACACAAAGTGCTCAAAACATGGCAAAACAGGCTTGGTATGATTCAGGTCAGCCACTGATGTTCCCTGACATTTAGAAAGGGTTGAATTCCTGCCCAAAGTGATTCAATAACCCAGGTCAAGCCTTATTCCAGTTCTTTCATGGATAAGAAAAATTACTTCCTTGTTTAAGCAAGTCAGTGCTTCATTTTGGAGCTAAGATTTCAGACCTTTGCCTTAGACAGATAAAGGAGGAGTATTCATCTTATCGGCCTTCAGACATCTAAGTAAGATCCTCAGAGGAACGTTCAAACCTTCATTGAACAGAGCAGTAGCCTCAGCTCCTGAATTATAATTAGCAATTGTAAATCCCATTAGGTGTTAATAGCCTTGAATTGAAGGAAATTTGCAAGCCACAAAGGGTTTAAGTGAAAAGGTCCCAAGTTACAGATAGAACTATGCAGTGTAAATCTAAGTACAATTTGATGTTTGGATCTTCATGACAGGCCACTGAGCTTATAATGGCAATTACCAATGTCCAAAGTACAGGCGACTGTGATTGTTATTTTAGAGTCATAGCATGGCTTGTAATGAATGGGATCTTAAATATCATCTATTTCCAATCCCCCTGCCATGGGCAGGGACACCTTCCACTAGATCAGGTTGCTCCAAGCCCTATCCAACCTGGCCCTGAACATTGCCAGGGATGGATTATCCACAGCTTCTCTTGGCAACTTTTATCAATGTCTCATCACTCCCACAGCAAAAAAAAAAAAAAATCTTCTTAATATCTAATCTAAACTGACTCTCAATTTGAAGCTGTTCCTCCTTGTCCTATCACTATGTGCCCTTGTATGCAGTGATACAAGGGCAAGAGAAAACAACTTCTATTGTCAATACTACTTGAGGGTGGATGGGAAAAATGTGGACAGTAGTAAGGAGCACCACTGTTCTCCTTGGAGACAAAATAAGAGGCCCACTGATACTTGAACTGATATTCATAAGGAGTGATTTTGTCAGAGTGGGGTGTGATCCCTGTCCCTGATCCCAAGTCATACAGCAGATACTATAACCTGTAGTTGGAATCACTGGAAGACCTATGGTCAGCAGCTGGCACATTTAGAATCTATTATTCCACATTCTACTTCTGCTGAACTAGAGGTTTCTGGAACAGTATGAATTAATTCCCAACAGTTGTGAATCCTGCATAATTCATTTATTCGTGTGCCTGTAAAAGGCATTAAAATTTAAGAGTCTGAAATAAAAATGAACGTAATTGTAACTGGTTTTAGATTCCTTCCTATTCTGCTCAACCATTTCATTTTTACTGCCATTTACTGCCACATGTTTAATTGAAAGCTCTGAATTGCTGATTGCTGTTACAATGCAACTTCCTAGTGGGGAAAAATACACCCCTTGTAAATTATTTGGAAATGAAGTGGTATCTTTGTTAAGCACAAGCTCAGATACAGATATGGAAAGCTGAAATTAGACCTGTGATAGTGCCTATAATTTCTGGCTTAATGAAGATTCATAGGACTGGTGTTAGTGAGCACATTGAAGGAGCTGTGAGAGCTCTGGCCTGTGTGGAGACACACAGCACACATTTCAGCAGGACTCTTACCATGCTGGGTCAGTCTGCAATTAGTAGATTTAGAAATTTATTAATTTGTTTGATCATAACTTCAGAAATTGCACATAGCCTATTTCTGTCAAAAAAAACAAAACAAAACAAAAACCCCAAACAAACAAAAGACCCCAACCAATTAAATATAAATCACACGTAACCTGGGAAAGCTGCACCCTTTAGAACTTACAAATCCAGCCGAAGAGCTGCTGGTCACACCACATGATGGGTGCTCTGCATGTGCAGCAGAACATTATAAGGCACTAATGTGCAAAGTGGCACATTATATATACCCAGTGGCAATAAAACAGCTCTTCTCTAGCAGGAGTAGGAAAAAGGAGGTGAGACCAATCGAGGGGACTCATGCTGTAGGGAAACAAACCTATGATCATGGAGCTAAATGGTGAGTTTATACAGTGATCTCAGTGATTTCCTGCACAATCCTGCTATTAATTTATGATGGAATAGAGCTGTTTGGATTGATTTTTTATTTCATTCCTGACCCAAGACTTTGGCCAATATTTGAAAAAGGAATAGATATATAAGCTGGGTTCAAAGTAACCTCTGATTAGAATGTGGTTTTGATCACTCCTTCATCCTTGTTAAATTTTTGCCTGGAAATAAACATTAAATTCAATACATACTAGCTTTTAAAAATTTGCTTTTTAAATTTAGAAATATTGGGTTCATCTAAATACCAACCTGATGGAGGGCATGGGAGGTGATTTTTCTTGATAATAACTCTGGGAAATAAAACCACTGATACTTTCGTACGCTTTAGTTTCCAGCCACTGTTACGTTTTAATGATATGATCAATAACCATATAGATAGAAGGGACATTTCCTACCACACAAAATACAATAGCTTGAAACATGAGAAGTGGTTTCTGCATCCCTTTAGCTGGTGGTTTACCTCATTGAATTATTGCACCTGCCAAGGCTGTGAGAACTAAATACAGCTGGTGGCAGCGTCTGGCCAGCTGAACCCAACCCTGTGTTAACTTGAGCAGATGAAAGCAACCACATGGCAGACTCTGCCATGACGTGATGAGACTGCTTCATCACGAGCTGGAGTGATTGGTTCTGAGGTGCAGAAAGCAGGGAAAGATACAGCTAATTGCTCCTCTCTCCTCAGTGAATCCACCCCTGGCAAATAAGGGAGTGGAAAGGCTGGAAAAGACCATGACCAGGAAGCTTCAGAAGGACAAGGAAGTTATTTTCACCTTTAAGACATCCCAGAGAAATTGAGTTGTCAGGTGGAGACAAGAAGAAAGAGCCTAAGGGGATACCTTGTCTAGGCACCTGTGAAACAGAAACTTTATTTCCTTCCATGCCTTGCCTCAAAATGGCATGTATTAATTCCTTCAGGAAACACCATGTAGAAGACTGAGCCAGTGAATTTTTCTCTTCTTATATGGAATTTCTCCTGAACCTTTTACAAGGTCCCAAGAATATCTTGTTTGTCCTACACTGAGCACAAGATGCACAGGAAAGGGATGCTGAGATAGACAGACCTTTATTTTGACCCCTTATGCAGTTCAACTCTCATTTGACTCTTCTGAGAGCTCATATTTATATTTCTGAAATTTGGAACAGAAGCCTCTTAATGAGTATAAGGAATGCAGCCAGCCTTTCCCTCATCCTCCAGTGATGCGTAATTTCCTATATTATTTTTTTGGACTTTATTCACTTTTAAATGGCATGAATGTAAGATTGCTAGGTCTCTAAAGTACCCTCAGTTCTACAGCAGATGAAGGAATGAAACAATATACATTTTCACAGCAACTTGTGCTTGCAAAACATTTGATCACAGATATGAGCATGTAATGTCTTCTAGCAGATGTTTAGAATTACAGGCTGACTCTATTAGATATATTCTGTCATGTATATGCAGATTATGCAAAGATATTAGGCATAAATTATTATATAGACACAATAGGAGACATCAGTGAGAAAATTCAGATTAAGGCAAACAGAATTAGTCATGTGTTTACAGTTCATAGGCCAGGTTTTTTTTTTTAATGTTTCTGAGTCAGAGCAGTCATGCATGCACAGCTTTCTTCCTCTGGCCATGTATACATTAGGGAGAATGCATAACACGGATGTGAATCCTTATTTTCTCTTCCTTGCTCTTCTCACACTGAAGCCCTTGACCACATTGTTTATAGTTAAAAGATTACTCAATATTATTTCAATGTCTAAGTTTTTATGAATACTGAGGCTGTATTTGTTTTGTCAGGGCAGGAAAATCCTTAGGATTACATCTCAGATTGGAGAGATGCAAATCACAGTTAGATATTTACAATGAGACACCTTATAACAAGGATGTCATTTGACAGATTGCCACACTCAGGTCAGGAGAATGTCTGAATGAAAAATAAGACAAGGACCAAAGGATGTCTGAACATCCCTTCCAACCTG
Source organism: Thryothorus ludovicianus (assembly GCA_013397245.1). Classification (NCBI taxonomy): domain Eukaryota; kingdom Metazoa; phylum Chordata; class Aves; order Passeriformes; family Certhiidae; genus Thryothorus; species Thryothorus ludovicianus. Next base: position 815,433 of record VZTB01016844.1, on the reverse strand, counting down.
AATTATTCTTATGATCTTATTATTTTAGGGGACAAACACCTAAATTTGCTGACTGCAGGATTAAAACCAAATAATGAAGCTTTTCCTTGCATATCTCTTTTTCCTTCATGTGACTCCCATTATTTTCTTCACTCTCTTCTTCTACTTCCCTGGAGAGTAATCATTTAGGTTTGCTAAACTGGGATTTCACAGGTAGAGGAGAAGTTCTATGAGAAATGGAACTGTCATGGCAAGTAAGGTCACATCCTGTTTCCCTCAGCTGCTCTGAAGCTGTCAGGGTGAGTTAAAGGTTTTCCACCTTCAGCAGTCAAGAATCAAGAGAGCCAGGTTCTCAGATGCTCATTTCTGCTGTCCATGCCCCTCTTTGGGGCAGCATTGGCACCACCAATGGGTTCTCTGCACTGTGGGTGGCTCTGTGCCTCTATCTCCAAGCTGACACCTCAGCTGTCACACCTTTGCTTCAGCTCAGTCTGTAAATCTCAGCCAGGTAGCAGGGTTAGACCACAGCCGAAGAGGAAGTTTCTCAAAGTACAGTCATGGGACAAAGTCACATCCTGGAGTGTTTCCAGAGAGCTCATAAACAAGGATAGCATTACAGCCCTTTTCATCTAAGATGTTACCCACCAATATAAAAAACAACCTGCTTCTAAAGCAGGTTGAATAAAGTTTTCAGGCTGATCTCAAGCTATTAAATAAGAGAGTTTAAGATTTTAATATAACAAAAATTTCAAACCTTCCACTCAATTTCTGCCTACCCTGAGAACATCGAAGTGGTTTTTTTTTTCAGAGAACCCCTTCAGCAATGACATTTCTTTTTCTTGAAATATATAAAGTGACCTGGTGATCTGCAGAGCCTCTTCCATACTCATAATTTGTGTGCTACTCTGTGTCCCCACATCCAAGGTGGTGAGCAGTCTGACAGCCAGGCTGGTGGCACTGCTGCCCTCCTGTACCCAGTTATTTCAGCCTGCCTCTGCACCGGAAAAAACATGGCTTTTCACTCTCCAGACCAAAACAGGAGCCTCATACCATGAGTCAGCTCCAGGAGAGCTCTTGAATCACCAGACTTGTTTTCTCTTCCTATAGGCTGTATAATGTAAGAGAAAGGCATCCTAACTATCCTGATCCTTAACTGGATTAGTGGAGTCCAGCTGCTGCCATGGTGAAGAGTTCTGGATAAAGTGGAAGTCTTCTAGGAGGACTGTAATTTTTCACTCCTTTTGGAGAACTAAAATGATCCTCAAGCTCAGCTCCAAATCAAGCAAAGGTTGAATTTGAAGCTCCCCATCCCCAAAAAGATAGCTTGGCCGAGGAAATAAAACAGTTTACATTTCTCTTATTTCTGGCAGCTATTTTGCAAAGACAAGGTTTAAGCCTAAGCTTGCTTTTACTGCCTTTACCCTCAGCCCAGTGGGTAGCTGAGCATGCAGCACAGATCACTGTCTATTCCTGCTCACAGAGAGCAGGTGTGGGAACTGGCCTTCCATTCTCACATGAAAAACAGAAATACCAACAATTTTCTGACTTGTGGATGTTGAGAAGAAAGTGATGTGACCCCACACTACATTAATGAAGATCATGTAAGTGTCTAGAAGATAGGGAAATTTCTTGGTTTTCACTTTATAAGGCCTAGGTGATATTCCCTGGTTAGATACTCAGCTAATACACATCCAGACTACCTTAAAACAACACAAACCTTAATTTATTGTACATTAGGACATCTATGCTATCCTGCAAGCAAAATATTGATCTGTAAAAAAAAGGAAAGTGGCAAAAAAGTACTTTTTCAACATCTTTTAAATGTTGCCCCAGCATTAGGGAAACATGGATTAATCTAAACATGATCCAACAGTAAAACTTTCAGTTCAAATTAACAAATGTGAATTTTCTATTTAGTTGGTCCAATCAAAATCTAAAGTGTAGCAAGGTCCTTTTTGCTAGAACTGGCTTTTCTGTAACATTATTTTTGCCACAAAAAATTTCAGGTCAGTCTGATATAAACTAGGAAAACTCTGCCTCAGCAGTGATGGCTCAGATAGCTTAGTAAAAGTCTCAACAATATTCATCTCTTTCCAGGTATGTTTCTGGCATAAATCTGAGAAGACTTTTGTAATTTTAGAAGAAATGAGCCACAATAGAAATTCCATTCACAAATTAACTTGCCTATTGCAAAACTTTCTTTTGCTGTGTATGTCACACTAGAAAAATAGCAATAATAACTATAACAACAACTACAACAAAAAATAATAGTAATAATAATAATAAAAATAATCTAAACACTGGTGGAAGTTGCATTTTAGTGCTTCCAGCAGCTGTTGTAGGAAGCAAGATAGTCAGGAAGGGAAACACATCATCAAAAATAACTTTAACAGCTTTTGCTGGACTGCTCTTGTCCAGATGCCACAGAGCTAAATTACACTTGCTAAATATTAGACAAGGAGAATAATTGAAGTTGTTGAGTTTTCTAGGCAGTCAGCACACCATTTGCTTTACAGCAATTTTGGCACAATAATTATCTAAACACAGGTAAAAAAACTCCATTACCCTACTGTAATCAGAGCTTAGATTGTGTTAAGTTTATGGCACTAGAAAAATATCTTACCAGGATTTTGTTCAGAACATAGAGAAGTTCTGTCAGAACAGATGGTCAGAGATAGTAAAAGCTACACAAGGAGATTATAAAAGAACAATGCTACTGACTTTTAATGGACTTTAAACTCCTGGCTTCTGCAGATGTCACCTTTCTTCCATGCTCCAATATCTATCAATTTACAGTCCATCCTGTATAATGTAAGCAATTCCACAATGTCCAGTAACACAGGTCAAAATGGCTAAGCCTTTGAAAGACATTTATCAAGAGTGGCTGCCCTGTGTAGCTGGCTTTTAGTCATGCTAAAGTGGCACCTAGAACTGCACCTGCAATTTGAAATGTCTCCACATAATGTGATTACAGTCTCTACAGAAAAAGAAGAGGAATGAAAAAAACAAAAAAAAAAAACGAAAAGGAAAGAAAAGATCCTCTTTTGACCTGCTACTGGAGGTCCCAAACTATGAAATGAGACTCATTCCGTCTCAACTGATTATGGTGCAAAGGTCTGGCAGCTCTGAACAAGAGACAGCCACAGCAGATAACCATTGAACACTGATGTCAAACAAGCACAAGTGGTGTTGTGCTTTTATCGTAAAAATTCTACATGCTACCCATATAGCCCAAAGCTCAATTATGAGTCATTCTCCCACAGATTTCAAAAACAATATTAAAAATATTGCAAGTTCTGTACCTTAGTGAGACAAAATCACTGGCAGAATGGAAACTGGATGAATTTTGTTTTCATGCAATACCTTCTTCCATGATCACTTTTGCTCTTTAAAGATGGTTATTAATAATTTTAGTGATGAAAATGTGTTAATGTAACAAAGATATGTTATCAGCAAAACTTGTAGACAAAAGGTATGTATGAAAGAAACTTTTCACAGACTTTGCTCCAGAAAGATTACACTAGCCATCCAATGAGAAAATATCCATACATTACTCATCCCATTAGTATGTAGCACATTATTTGTATGCATTACTACATGTATTTTGGAAAGCTGCCCAGTCTTCATGTCAAGTATTCAGAAACCTACCACAGAGCACCAGAGAGTTCCCAGTGATTGATAACACCTCTGTTCCCCACAAATGTTTCTACTGTAAATTTTTTGGTTGTAAATCTTAAAAGTACCAGAGAGCCACTTTGTCTTATCACCTGTAAGTAAATGTTTTTTAAATGGATAGGTCAAGCTCTTTCTCTTTGAAAAGACTTTGTCCACACTCCATACACTATTTAGATGTTTTCAGATTGTAGCCAGGCTGAACAGGGCTTCTTTCACCTAACATGTAGTTATTTAAAAAGTAGCTTCTTGTGTATGCCAGGTCTATGTCCAGCATCAGAAATTCACCCTCCCCTCCAGAAAATGGGCGTGAATCACGCCATCGAGATACTGCCCCATCCAGTGACTGCAGAAGGAGCCTGGGCAACAGATTTTGAGTAAACATCAAATGTTTTGCTCAAAAGCCTGTCCTTTAAGTGGTAACAGTAATCCAGTGGCAGCTAAAAGATGCCCAGTAGCTCATCTCCCAGCCCTGCCCAGAGGAGCAGACGTTATTTCCCACAGAGATCATGGCGGGCCCTCATTTCCTAATGGCTTGTTCTGGCAGAAACACTTGTACCCAGCCTTAGATAAAAGACTGAGGCTGACAGAGAAGAAAAAACTGCAAAAGCCAGACTGCTCACATAGCATTTGCGAGGCAGCAAAGTTAATTGCTGTGTAATTACCACCCAAGTAAATTGTTTAATGTGGTAAAATGTGACCAAGGTTGTTACTTTTGCTGCAAGCAGTGGCTCATGATGCCATCTGTAACCCATCAACAGATCACATAGTGAATATGCTGCAGATGTAAAGCAAACCCTCGGCATCTCCAAGCATGTTGTTAAAAACCCCCATCAAGCGAATGCTAACATTGCTGTTGTTTCAGATGTCACTGTGGCTATTTACACAGGGCTCAATGGTGCCGCACTTGTTCATGTTGATGAGGGAAGAATATGGTTAGTTAAGAGAAGAGCATGTTGGCAATGGCTTCTGAGGTTAGAAAAAAAAAAATAAAAGGGGCCTAAAAGACACATCAGCATTCAAGAATAATTGGAAATCCAGCTATGTCATGTGGGGAGGGGAGCAATGAGGGGGAAAGGAATGTGGTCTGTCATGAAAGTGGCTTTCTGGCAATTTACTGTGGGATTTTGAGCTGTTCCTATAAACAGCAGGCAGCTACTGGATCAGCTACTGACTCCTGGGTGCAATGTGCTCAATGCCAGTGGGTGAGTGCCAGCTCTCTCCTAACCACACCAGGCACCAGTGCTCAAATCTGTAAAGCTGAGCTACTGCACTGAAAACAGAGTGAAATCCAAGTGCATGGAGATTGATGTAAACTGCTCATGGACCCATAGGATCTTTTGTCAGGAGATCCAGATCTCCCTGGGAATCAAAAGGTTTGGGCACAGGCTGCTGATGTCAGCATCGTGGGACTTGCACTATCCATAGGGAGAACTTATATCTTATTTTACCTGTATTATTTTATTACCTGCTATCTCCAGTTCAAAAGGTTGTTGTAAAAAATTAAATAAACATTGTGAGACTTTGAATCTGTGCTTTAAAACACTGACTTATTTCCTGTTGCTACACTTCTTGTCTCCACACCACACATCACTTGTAAGGACAAGTGCTTTGATTTGTTTTAAAGTTCATTTTTTTTTCTTAATGAGAGCATTTCAAAAATAGATAAAGGATACAGGTATAACCAAGTCTCTTTGTATTCGAGTTCCTTGGTGCCTGAGGTGCCTTTGAAAGTGTCTCCCATGATCCACAGTGACCCAGACACTCAGCAAATTTCATTCAAAGGAGAAAATTGAGCCCTATAAAAGGCTCTTCTTCCCACTGAAGGGTATCAAGGATTATCAGGACACATTACTTCATGAGAGAGAAATTCTTCCCAGCTTCACTGATTGTAACACTTTGAGTCATCTCTCATGTCACTGGCTGGAGCCTGGTTTTGCTTCTTTGGTTACTTGGCACAGAATTGTATAGAGATAAAGGAAAAAGAAGACAACCTGCAGAGCAATTTTATTTAGTTTTGGTTTAAACCCAGGTAACAGCATTGCCCTAATACCATTTCTTTGTATCTGATGTGTCTGATGAGCTGCTTAGAGAATATCCATTAGTGCAAAATCTGGAAGCTGCTCAAGTTTATGTGCTTGACCCTTATGCATTAAAAACAGGCAGGTACAAGTATAGACACCACACACTTTTTGAAAAAGTAACATGCACCTTTACTTCCAGAAAATTATTCACAGAAATCTTTTGGTCTTATAAAAAAATGAGACTCATTTTGACTTAACTGAAGCTAAGTTCTTCCTTCAGGTGTATACATATTGGCATGAAGTGAAAAAGTTGTTTATATTTTGGGGAAGAAAAGCAACTTCTGGAATTTTTTTTTTTCCTGTCATGGAACAGTTGGTTTGGAACTAGAACTTGTGTACATAAAGCTGCATCATTTTGCAACATGAAAGAATTTATCTGAGAGATTCATCCACAACTACCTTCAACCCAGGGGAATTAAAAGATTTGAATTGGAGCAGAAATCTTACAATGAAGTAAATTTTCATTGTTAAACTGATTACAGCAGCTGAAGAACTATTTTCACATATTTGAAGGATATTTTCACATGTTTGAAAGATATCTGCAGACTGTGAGAAATGCTGCAGTTATAACACAGACCCTCAGTCCCTCAGGTCTGTACATTTAATTTTCAGGTACAATATAGAGTGGCAATGTTTAGCATATGCAAATAACAACTAAGCCATACGCCTTCTTGAATTTTTTTCCTGAGATTTCCAATTGCAAAGATATTTTTATTGGAAAAGTAATTTGTGTAATTTACAACAATGCACAGCAGATTTTGTTGGTATTATCATGGGACTAAAGCAGTGTCTCAATAGTATTTAGTATTACAAAAGAATCTGCAGTAGAGATTAAACCATTGCTACTCAGTGGCATCTTCCTTTGCAGAGGACTTCAGGCACCAACTCTTTAGAATTTTCTGCCCCAGATAAGGGCTAACACTTGGACCATGAGAGATCCACTGCAAAGGCCCAAAACATTTGCTTCCTTTTATGACTGGTTTTATCAGTAGCAGGATGTGGTATTTTGTTATCAGTTTTATAATGTCACCTCATCAACTCTCTCTTTTTTTGTTTTTATGATTCCTAATAGGGTGAAGAAGCTGCTTCAGGAATCCAGCACACAAAACCCCTTCATTGGCCCTGCACAGCTGTCCCTGTCCTAGGGCAGTTTAGGACTGGAGCAAATACAGTGATCACACAGCTGTAGGAAACCAGCTAGAAAAATCCCCAAGTTTTACTATTCTTAAGATTTAATTAGATTCTTAATAATTGTCATTTGGCAATTATGTATTTTGATGGAAGCTGGTTTAATAAAATTATTTTCAGTGGAAAAATGTGTTATACAGCAAATCTTCCTTCAGCTGAAAGTTGTACAAGAGAAGGCAGACATAGCAATGGATGAGCGGATGGTTATTTCACAGCGGAAAACTCTAATGCAAAAATGAAGAATGCTTTGTTATTATTTATAAATCAAACTATTCTGCAGCATTTTATTCTGCCAATGATAGTCTTTTTACACTGAGTGAAGACCAAAATGAAGTACAGATATTCCACACTTCCATGTAGACTGTAAATTCTATTTTCTGACTAGGTCTAAATACAACTACTGAAATAAAAAGATTTAAATGTAGATTTTAATTTCCTTAAAAAAATATTGAAAGTATATTGGCTTTGCCTAGAGTGTAAATCAATAAATGATGTAAATAAACTTTGCAATAATTATTTGAAGAAAAAATGGAGGATCACAAGAATAAATAAAGACAGATTGTTTATGGTATCCTCATTTTCTTTTTAAAAAATGAGGAAAAATAAATCCATCACAGCTGAAGGCTAGTTTTGCATTTTCCTCACAAAAACTTTTTCAGCATTTTTAGAGGTCACAAATCAAGGCAAGGGCATGTTCACTTGTTCTTATACTCTCAGTAGACAAAGTATATAGTTTTCCTGTAAGGGGAAAAGGGCAACAAAGTTGATCTGCAAATCTCTTACTTGAGCCTTGGTAATTTTAGACAGGTGCCCTTTTCTTTGCAATACCTTTTTCTTGAAAAACTGTATCTTAGCACAAAGGATAAAAAATAATTCTAGACATGTGGCCTTTAGAAAGCCAATGGCTTACAAATTTATTTTACTGGAGGCTGTAGCAATTACAAGGTTTGGTAGCGCCATCTGGATATTCACCTGAACTTCCTCACAGTCCACATCTCTGTCCAGGTTTCTGTAGCAATTTGCTGAGGAAATTCTGTAGATCTCAACATGTCCTAAAATAGGAATATTGTGGTGCTCTCACTGTTATGGATAATCAAGATCTGTCTTTGTGTTGCTGTTCAAAGCCCTTCAGAGTCAGGTGCTCTGTACATGGAAATTCACCTTTTGCTCTGCAGCTGCCATTTCTTTCTGTTACCAGAAGTCTCCACTGAGAATAAGGATGCTGCCAGCTCAGAGTGAACACTCCTGCTCTCCAAGGGGCTTGAAATGTCAAAGCTAGTTCAGATCTGTCATCTGCCCAGGAATCATAAGAGCACCAAACTCTTGCATTTTGAGTGCCTTTATCCACATGGCACTCAGAAGCTACCTCCCATTTTTTGCACACAGAACATGAAGGGATTAAAGCTCATTTTCCATATTAAATGGGGATTTGTTTTTAAAATCATGAAGCATTTTGTGTGGTGGAAGCATTTTCAGCCCAATTCCAATGCTAGCACAAATTAAAGAAAACAAACAAAACATAACAAGATATAACAAAATGAAATAATGAATTTATATATGACAGGACTAGACAAGACAAGACACTCCTTTTCTGAGAAAGAAGAGAAATGCAGTGATCAATACTGCAATCAAAAGCCTCCAGTGTCATTAGCACACTTAGTTTCAAATTTATACCAACAATAATTCAGCGCCTCCCGAGTTTGAAGCCCTCCTGTTCTGTAGTCTCATGTTTGGACCCAGGACCCATGGGCAGAACTAAGCCCCACACCAGAAACTCCTTCAGCAGGGTGTGGCAGTGCAGAGTCCCTCCAGCTCCTGGCAGAGCAGTCACCAGGTGCCTCACGAGGCTGTGGCACCTTGAGAGGCACCTGCAGGAATCTCCCTGAGCTGCTGCAAACCCAGCCTGGGCTCACAAGAGTCATCATATCTGCTGGAGTTTCCTGGGAACCTCACACACACCATTTCAAAAACTGCCTCTGTGAAACATTTTAAACCCAAAGTATGTGTTTTAAGAGGTATTAACATGCCATGATTTCTCCTCATTATAACTCCTTCACAGTGTTTTTCCCAGTTATGTCACTCCTAACTTTCCATGCTTTTTAAACATTTGGGTCCTTGTCATTTCTGTACTGCTTTAGCTTCTTAAACTATCTGCTTTTGAAGTGCCTTTTTTTCCAAATAAACCAACCCAAAATTTAAATAATGATTGAACAATAATTCACTGAAGAAGATAGTAGTGGCATTTTGAATCAAATGTGAGTTTATTTTCTATAATAAAATATGTCAATATTTATCCTTATTTAAAGCATAATTTTCTCATATAACAGAGGCAATATTAAGGGAACTATCTATCTTAGAAATATATAAGATGCCATTTTTCATTGTCTGGAGACTGCAAAGCTAAGAAATATTGTATCTGCAGCTATATGAGCATAGCTCTTGAGAGAGCTTTGATATGGAGACATGAGGTTTTTTCATTAATCATTCTTTTACTGCTACTCAGTTTCAGTCATTAACTCGTAGTGCCCAGAAGGCTTATAGCATAGAGAATTTGACTGCTGCCAGTGTAAAATCACCAATAAGAGGTTGGACTTTTTAAAAGAACTGTAGCAGTTTGTAGATATTTTTAAAAGCAGGATCAAGAAGGTAAATAACTCTTAAAGGTTTTGAAACTTGTGAAGCTAGTTATAAATTGTCAGTGTGAATATTGATAAAATTATTACAGTACCTTTTAAAAAGAGTCTCACATTCAAAGCCTGTCTGCTTTTCAACAGAAATGAAAGCAGCAGTGGCCTTGAATGAAAACCTTACATCTCTGAGGCTTGAAATAATGAGATATTAAAAATGCAGCTCTCAGTCTCCATCTTCATTCTGTTCTAAATTTTGGGTTAACTTTGCCTGCAAAATTAAAGCCTTACATTTACAGCTTGACTCTCCATGGAAGGAGAAGGACATAGCCCTGCAAATGTTATTGCTTCATACTTCTCAGCACATCAGGGTAATATACAATTTTATACAACTCTCTTTCTGAATACTGTATTAACCTTTTTTTCAAATGAAAAGGAAATCCTTTAATTCAAAAACTGTATTTTTCCTCATTTATTTAATCTCATTAAATTGTTTGTGCATAGCTATCAGTGAGTTTGTACTAATCTAAACACCTAGATAAATATTATCACCTGCATCAGAGAAAATCATTCATCATCCTTTTCATTTGGTGCCTGGCTAAAATACAGCTAATATCAACAGAGCCATTATCTAAGGAGTAGTGCCAATATTTAGGTGATAAAAAACAAGAATTAGATATGTTGCTAGCACTTTTTGAAGATTTTTCCAGGAAAGGGTTGAGATTGAATATTATTCCTGTGCATAGGACTGGTCTTCATTCTCCATGAGGAACAAAACAGCTACATGGACCACATACATTAACCTGAATTTCAGTGACTGTGAACTCTGAAACACAACCTCAATAAAAGCACAAATAGCTCCAGATGTCTTGAAATAAATCTAGATTCTCCTGCTCCTGGCTGTTGTTTCAAATGGGCCAGCTTGTTGGCAGTCCCAAAAGTGTATGGTGAATTTGATTTTAAGGTGAATGTTCTCCCTTTTTAACCTCATTATTTTGTCTGGAGACCTTCCTGTTGATGGCTATCTAGGGCAGAGATTACATTTCAATCTGGTTTGAAGTGGAGACCTCAAATGGCTGCCTCATAGAATATGGAAAAAGAAACCTTTCACAGACAGGGAGATGACAAAAGGCAGCTCAACTTTTATTACACCAGACATCTGCCTGTTTTGTCATTGTCCATTGTAGTTTTAGGATGCTTAATGAAGACAATTGTTCCAATTATATATTATCATTTTGGAATTCTAAAATTTTTTCCTGGCAGAAACAGTGAGACTCTGTGGAAATGGGTATCAGTCCTATAACAAATGGAGATACCATCTTCCACCAGGTTCTAATTTGTCTTTCCTTCAACAGCAAATGTCAACCACAGCATCCTGTAACTCTCAGCTTCATCTTTTAATGGGGACAAATGTCCCTATTGGCCACTCAGTTTTCCTGAAGATGCAGCAATTAAGGCTTATTGCTTATCTTCCTTTGAGTCTGAATTCATCAGCAAAAATGATACTTCCAAAACTGCACAAAAGAGTGCAATTTTTGAAAGTGGGTGAATCCAGACTAGTCCTACAGGTGCTCCCAGAGATAAAAGAAATGTCTCTCTTACATTTCTGCAAAAGCAGTACACAGGGTTCACTTTCCCTTATTGTGGCAGAAAGCTTCTCACCCTGTTCACAGTTACACTGGTGCATTTAAGAAGACATACACAAGAAGAAACAACCAGACACATGTGTGTGAGCGTCCCATAGTTCAGCCTGACTGCCAGACGTGGCACATCTGCAGTACCTGGGGGATCTCTGACCACAGCAGAAGCTTTACATTCTCCCTTGCAGACTCCAAACTGGACATACACAGCTCCTAAAGGGCAGATTTACTGAGGCTTTATAAAGAAGTCTTTCAGCCCCATCTGGCATGGTATAAGCCAGGTGTCACATGCAGGAAAGGAAGATGTGATGGCTCTTTCACACTGCCCTTCAGTGCCAAAGTGGGCCCTGAGTGACAGCTCTGCTTCTCCCAGCACCTGATTTCAACACAAGGAGCAGCACAGCAGAGCAGCAGACATTGGCTGATGCCACTCAAATCGGAGTGGCCCTCACATTTTTGTGGTCTTGTTTGGTTACTGACAGTGAGAAGATGTGGGGGATCAGGGGAGGTTGCACAGATTTCATCTCAAACCCTAGCTGCAGAGTGGGGGAAGTTCACACTGTGCACACTGCAGATCTGTGGCTATGCAGGTATCACTGAAGACAGCAACCTGTCCTCTTCCTTGTTCTGTGGTTCCTTCCATACAGATTATCAATATTTTCTTTCTTATTTCTTCACCAATGCTGCACACAGATCCTCTGTTGATTAACCAATCTTACTTCTGAAGCTCTAAATTTTAACCTTTTTACCATCCTGGCAGCAAGCACAGGCAGTGCCATAATAATCAGGTATTAATTATTATTCTTCACTACACATTATTAACAGCACGCACAGTATATAAACAGGACAAAATTATTATTTCAACACATAAAGTTACACCAGGCCAAACAATGGTAGGATTTATCCAGGGTCACAGGAGGAGAAGTGTGACATCCTGGGAAGAAGGCAGATTTTCACAAGTGGGAAATGAGATCCAGGATAGACATGCAGTTCTTATTTTGGAAGCACTGTCTGGACAACCTGACAGCAGTCAGGACAGCACTGCCTCTGTAGGCTGCATCATCTTCCCTTCAAAAGAAAACAAAAAGCAGTGACCTCAGGTCCACTTAGACCTTACCTTCAGGTAGAAGAAGTGCCATTTTGCTTGGGAATATCAGGCAGAAGATTTCCTAGGCAGTCATTTCACTTAAAAAGCCTCCTTCCAAGACAAAATCCAAGTGTAATCCATTTACACGACATAGCCAGTACAAAGATTTGTGTGAGGTAAAGAAAGCAAAGTTTTAAGAAAGGTGTTAAAACATGAACCCTTTTGGGCCCTTTTTTTTTTTTCCCCCACACAGTTGGTGATGTTTTGCTTTGGCTGTTCTGCTGTTATGAGCAGGATGGTTCAGCTCAAATGCAGAGTTGTCACACTTGGCATGGGAATCAGGCATATGGCCAGAGAAGGCATTGTCATCGTGCTGGAGAACTGCCTCAGGGAGGCATTACCTTCGTGACCAAGCTGTAGAGAGCATTAGACAAGAGAACTGGTCTGTATAAAGGAACACAGGCTTTAAAGAAAATCAATCCTCAGCTCTTTCATTTTAAAATGACCTGTTAATTTAATTCCAGGAGAAATGTGGCATGTTGAAATGGCCAGAGAAACTTCACCTCTGAAAGCAGATAATTTTGGCATGGGGTAATGAAGACAGTGTTTCTTCTTTCTCATCTTTTCAGCTGAAAACCTTATTTTTCAGTATTGGAGTTAAAGATGATTTTTTTTTTTTAATAGAAGAGGGTGGGAAAAAGAAAAGTAAAATATCTCAGATCAGGTTGGAGCCCTGTGTGTTTTCTGCCGTTGGAAATGGGCCTAAAACCTAACACTGTTGGGGACAATCAGTCCATAATACAGAGGTGTTGTCACTTATCCCTTTTATTGGGTGGAGCACTCTGAATCCTCAATTGGTTTCACCTAAGCTGAAAATTCTGATATTTGTTGTTTCTGTTCCCTTCAACTGCAGATCACCAGACCCTCTGATAAATAAGGCACCATTACAGTAAACCCTCCCTGGCTGTGGGTTAGCACTGGGCACACTTCCTCGGTTAGGAGTGAGGAAGATTCCACACCATATTGATGGGTCTGTGCAGAGGCTCAGCCCTTTGGTTTGTGGGGGGTGTTGAAGCACCAGAGTGCACAGATCTGCTTCCAGTGGCTTTAAATGAAGCATGATGTGTGGTGACCTCCATCATGACTGATTCTCTTCCCAGCAGTGTTTAAAGAGGCATCCACAACAGCAGAGAGAAACAGTTCCACACAGAACATGGTGATCCTTGATGAGCTACAGGACAACTCATATTTGCTGAGCCTGAGAGGTCTGGCTGTCTCTAAGGCCGTGGCTCTGTGTATCCCAGTTTGCTATCTGGCAAGACACAAAGATTTTAACTGGGGCAGGAAGAGGAGTCCCCACCTTAAACAGAAAAAAGAGCACTGAGTAGGTGGTACCCTGCCCCAAAATGAGGCAAGGGTTTCCTGATCCCACCTCTTAAATGGTCAGGGGAACAGAGGCTGTGATTGTTCATAGGAACAAGACACCTACTTGTGTTGGGCTCTGACATCTCTGCCTGAGGCAGAAGTGCTCTGAGAGCTCTCAGCCACCCACTGGGGACAGCCCAGGGCTTCCTCTCACAGCTCTGCACTGCACCAGCACTGTGCTGGCCCTCTGGCCTTCCACCATTAATCCAGGCAAAACCTTTGTAAATATCTTTTGGCACACAGCTTTGCAGACAAGCAAATCTGAGCACATTTGTAAAGTAATTAACTTCCTTACAAATTGCTTAGGTTTGCTTCTCTAATCATAAAAAACCACACAATAAAAATAGCACCGGCTTTCTCATTACAGAAATGACTCTGTTGCTATCCACAGTTGTTATTCTGCTAGGCTAGGATATAACTATTAGAATTTAGAGTCATAATCATCATTCTTCATCCACCCCTCTCAAGTAAATTTCTTGGGATAGATCCCAGAGTACAGGGGGCTGCTGTGAAACTGAAGCAATGTCTTGTGTTCAAAGAGTGGGAGAGATCAGAAATCTCCCTGCTGACTTCACAAACAGTTGACATTTCTTTATTAATAGCTGTCACAGACCAACAGTTTATCATCAGACTTGACTATCAGAAATCCAGCAAAGGGAATCTCCAGCTTGAAGAAATCAATAAAAAAATACCCAGGTGAAGCAATGGCTTACCAAAGACAAAATACAGTGTGTATGGCTTGATTAAACATAAATGCAAATAACTATCTGTTTAAAAGAAAATTATGAAAACTAGAAACCAGATTTTCAAACATTGTTCTGATTGTCTCTCATAAGGGTTTTTATTATAACACTCCAGTTAAGAGTCTTATCTTTCCAGTAAATGGTTGAAGTAAAGACTGAAAATTTTGCATTTATGTGCCAGTTGCCTAATAAAAGCAGAATTAATAAAATGTGATCTCCATGGGATTGCTTGTGGGTCAATTTTTGCCATGCTTATTTCAAAGGAATGCAGCTTATCTGCTTTCACTGAGCCTTGAGTTACATTAAGCTAATAAAACCTTTGGTTCCTCTTCACACAGACTTAAAAGAAAGGATCCTGTTTGTGTTCTGCTCCTTGTACCTTTCTTCGCTTCAAACCCATGCTGTCTGTCAAAATAATTATCTTCTCCATAAAAACACAGTGCAACATGCATGATTTAAATTGCATGACCATGTGAGAATAGTGTTCTTAAACTGAATTTTACACTCTGAGCTGTTCTCAGCACAGGGTCATTTCCAGTTTGCAACATATCAGAAATACACTGTTCAAACTATTGTGTTACTAATCATACACATCTTTTCAAAACCTTGCTTCTCTTTACTCAGAGTTCGGGGAATAATGCCGTAGAGTCCAGGCTTCCTGAATCCTAACTGGAGCCAGGATTCTCTCCTCTCTGCACTTCCATCAAGCTTTATTTAAATTCCACCTAAGAAACAGATCTGAAGAGCAAAGTGTTCTAGAGAATTTCATGGTGATCAGAGGGATAGAGGAGTGTTATTGGACAGATAAATAAAAATGTGAATAGTTCACATATTAACCCTATACTCTGCAGAATAGTTCCACTGGGTCTTGGCCAATACAGGCAGAGTTTAAGTGAATAACTAAACATTTCACAGAGTGTGAACCAGTTATAAAAATAGAAAGACTACTAAAAATTACTACTGGATATAAGATACTCATAAATTTATAGATTAAATCAATAAAAACCTTTAAAAATCAGGTAGAACATTGTCACTAGTTATAACAGACCAGATGTTCAGGCAAACAGCATCACAAAGATTTTCAGAATGCTAGCAAGCATCTATTGTATCAAAGTTGTTATGTGTAAAAATACATGTACTCAGTAAAAACAGTAAATGGAAGGTAAGACACCATGTATATACCAAGATTTCAGCAAACACCTCCTGTATTTACAGATACAATTCTAGAGCAAATGGTTATTCCAGTGGGGAAGCAGACAATGTTTCAGGTCTATATTCAGCCTTGAGTCTAATCTCTACCCCACCTCAAAGGCAGAATGAGATAAAAATGGTAGGTAGGAGATGGCTTTGGCTTATGTACAGTGTCACTCTATTTCATGTGACTCATTTCTGGTCTGGTAATGAATAGTACCAAAGAATCTGGAGAAAAATAGGTGGCTAAACCTCCTCTCAGACCTCTGGAGATGTTCAGATTGCAGTGTTAACTGGATTTAATCTGAACTTTGAAAAAATAATCATAGATAATGAAGAGAATATAATTGTTATCCCTTACAATCATTCCTGCCAGATTTACCATTTGTGCACGCACGTACTTAACTATGATAAGAGTCCTTTTGAAATGTACTGATTGTAGCTTCTGAGAGCTAAATCTCAGTGCCCGGCACTGTAATTAACTCAAGATTTACTCGTTTATCAAGACTCCTGAAACAAGCATGTCTAATTGTCTTTCTTTATTAATACATTCAAGAATGTTTAACATTTTACTACCACTTAAACAAGAGTTCTAATAAGATACTGTATCAATTAATGGTCCTGTTAAAAGTCAACTGGTATTTTTACAATAGCAGCAGAACTCCTTGTTACACATTAAACACCATGAAGCAATCATAAGTTCTGTGGGTTTGTTTGGAAAGGTGCATTGCAATGATACACTGCCAAGATTTTAACAAGCGTCTCCCACAAGACATTCCTTCCTTAAGAGGATAGTAAAAGGCTCTTAGTTTTGGACTTGCCCAGAAAAGGAGAATGAAGGAACAGGAATTCCACTAGAGTGTTTGTCCTTTAAAAGCAATTTGCTTTTCCAAAGCTCTAAGGATGTGAAAGCACTACACTGCCTTTGTTTGGTTCTTGAAATGTGTTGGCCTTACAGTCTGCATTTAGGATTTGGATTTTTTTTTTGGGTTTGTTTTAGGGTTTTTTTTGGAGGAGATCATCAGTTTGAGCAAATCTGACACTAGTATACATCCTCACCCCTATGCTGTGTGCTCAGGGAATTCCTCACCTCTGGGAGTGTTGCAGTCCACATCTGGGTGAAGGTTGGTGCTGAAAAGCCTTTGGCAGAAGTGGCAACTCTTTCCTTACTGGAGAGAGTAGGACTTGAGATCTCCCTTGTACTAAAGCAGTCCTGTTTGGTAACTATGAACAACCTCCCCAAGGCACAAACAGGGCTGCCCAGAATGGCTTTTTAGCAAGGAATACTGTGATTTTGAAACCAATTTTTTCTAGAGGTGGACTGGTCTTCATCCAACTTCCATTTGAATGCCTTTTTCAAAGCTTAAGTCCTGGTGACGATATGGGTATAATTAAATAGTTAACTACAGTGTCAGTTAAAACAATGGCCTGTGATGTGAGCAACACTCCGCAAATGCTTTGCATTGTTTTACAGTGGCAGTTTTCAGAACATCTTCAAAGAAACCAAATTGAATGATTCATGATGATTTAGCAATCAAACTCAGTTACTTACTTCAATATTGGCCAATAAAATCATGCTTTTACTTACTAAAAGAATGGCTATAAACTTTATATGTTAGATGCATTAAGCCAGTTGAAGTATTTTTATTTCCTTTGTGAATCATAGAATCATAAATTTCCATAAGTCACTGAACAGGGAAGAGCTGAACACAATAAACTGAGAAAATACTTGCTTACTCAGTTATAGTGGGTAGAGTATTCAAACACCACCAGACACCAGGAGCTACCATTTTGGTGGCCACAACTCTCTGCAGATTTAGTTATTGAAAAAGAAATCTATAGCCCTGGAAGACCCAGACCCTCTCTTCTCCTTTTTCTTTCTTGTTTCCAGGCAGCTTCATTTCACAGGGCAATAGCAGGGACAAGATAGCAGATAGCAAAAGAGGTAAATACTAAGAGGCTCTTCATAAATTTTTCCTCCTGGTATTTTGCAACACAGGGCACACCCCATCCTTCAGGCAGAAGTTTCACGTAGTGTGCTTCAGCTGGGCCAAGAAGAAGGCAGCATTCACAGACAAGCATCCACCAGGGAAAATGGTCCTCAGAAGTGTGCAGTAAGTCACCTTATCCATATACTGACCAGTCCCCACCTGCAGTACTGAATAAGACCTAGGCTCCAATTTTCTGTGAAAATTACTTGATGAAGACGCAGTTTGGTCCTATAGAGATATTTAAGGTTCACAGTTTGGTCCTGTAGAGTTCTTTAGGGTTCTCTCACCTACTGCATAGTTGGGCATTGCATCTCTCTTTCGCTCCTGTGTCCCTCAGTGATAATGCCAGCCCAAGAAGTGAAATAGTATTCTTCTTCTCAGGAGGGTTCAATGTGGCCTGCTTGGGCAGCCTGCAGGAGTGTGATGTGACTCAGGTCCTCAGAGGGCATGTCCATCCTAAAGGACCAGAGCAGAGCAGGGAGGAGACAGTTTAACCAGTGCAGGATCAGAAACAGTGCTGTCACACTCAGGCTTATGCACTTTCCCTGATAAATTAATCTGCTCCAGTGGATGTTATGCTAAACAGATGATTCCACCACATGAACCAGATCATGTACTGAACTGGGCCATGCAAATACTCCAGAGAAACAGAATACATTTTGTTTCTTTTGTGGTCCAAGAATGTAAAACCAAAGAGTGTTGAACTTCACGCTAATGATCCTGTGGAACCCACAAGTGCTCCTTGCCACAGTGCCAGCTTTTGTATTCAGAGAGCCACTTGCAGTGGGGTTCTGTTACCCTTTCAAAAACAAGACTGCATAATTGTTGCAAACAAACTGCTTGGCTAGGAGGGAATGACTTGTGATATTTTAAAAGCCACTAAAGAATACTTAGCAAACCCATTATCATCTAGTTATGACATGGTAACCAGTGGAATGGATTGACTGCCTAAAATACTGCCTGTTTCTTTTATCTACCTTAGCTGATCTAAGAAATTATTTTACCCCTAAAATGTGCTGCTCACATCCCTCATACACATCCATAACAGTCAACTCCTCAGTGCCATAAATGAGGCAACAGCAGTTCCTTGGGGTATTTTCTGAGGAATTAGCCAAAATGCTCAATGCAATATCATCATGCTTCCCTAATTGGATTTATCACTAGTTTTGGACACCTGTACAATGCTTTTTATTGGCTCTTTGTTTGTTTCTTTTCAGACTTTTAATGACAAATAATGTTAGCAGCCCAATAGCACTGGGGTTTATATTTTTGGGTTTAGTTCTGTCAAGGTCATACCTGGGTCTCTGGAACTGAGGTTTAATCCCTCAAATCTCTATTGATAAGTAAAGGATAATCATTTCTCTCTCTTTATGGTCTGCTTGGATTAACACCCTGCAGGATGTTAATTCTGAATTCTTCCCTGGCAAAGGCAGCTTCTACATGAAGCCTGAAGGTACAATTATAATTATTAACACAAGCACCTTTTTTTGCCCCCCAAAAAAGCCCTTTAATTTAAAGTCATCACTGCAGTTTCATCTTCTTCAAATATCCTTTATTGGCAACTAAAACAATTGAAAAGTAACCTTCATGGAAACTAGCTTTGGCAAGAGCATTTAAATGCAGCCATCAGTGAACAGGGTGAATGAGTGCAAGGAGGGTTTGAATGGTTTGAATTGTATCTGTTCATTTTTACAGTGTCCTTTGGTTTCAATATCTTTAGAATTGAGGTCATAACATCTCCCTTTCTCATTTAGACCACAGATATTTCAGAGTTCTCCTCTGATATCTCCCTGCCAGCTAGTGGCTCTTTCAGAGCTAAGGCAAGTGCACAGGTTGTCAACACAGTAGAAGGGGAAGAAAGTGGAGTAAAGAACCAACACTGAGTGACAAGCTGCTGAGTCAGCCAGCAGCAGAAGGAAGAGGTTTACATTCTGTCTACATGGCATTATCAACCTACTTCAAAGTTATTACAACTTTAAATCCTGTGAAAAATGAAAGGTTATTTTAAGTTTTTGGGGTTTAGGGCAGAGACTTATCAGCTTTAGCTTGTTAATACTCAAATTTTCCCTGCAAACTCAGACTGGAATATTTAATGTAGGTATAAATACAATTTTATTTTTTCACAGAAATTTTAAATTTCTAAAAAATATTTTGATATTTTATATCAAAAAATGCTGAATTAAAAAAATATTTTCTACTCCTCTGTGAATCCCATTCTAACTGCCTATGGCTGAGCTGTAGACTCAAATCCACAATACGTTAACAAGCACAGTATTTTGGTTTCAATTTTGGTTGGCACCCTTGCCACTTAAGAAAATAAGAGAGAGTTATTTGATGTGTCTTAGGCAGGAGCATTTAGCTTGATCCCAAGGAAGGCAGTAGGTTTTATTTGTCTTTTCCAGAGTCCCTGTGATACAAAATCACTTCCTCTGATGATACCACAAACTGAATGTCCCCAGATAGGGGCAAACCTCAGAATTACAGGGAGCATCTCCAACCCTGCCCACTTGTTCTTTACATAGACATTTCTGAACCAACAATATCAGAGCAGCTGGCTCAGAATATCAAGATCAGGACAAACTGTACTCATTTTATGGCTGCTCAGCTCAAACACAGAATTTTGTGGTCAGGAGAGCACCTGCTCTTAGTTCACAGAGACCTTAATCCTGTGTATGATGATGGCTTCTCTAGGTGTCAGATGGAAAAAGAGGAAGAGCTGATGCCAATGGCACAATTACTGTATCACAAGGGTTGGGATGGTCCTGAATCCAAAACAAATGAAAACACCCCCCAGTCTTCCTAATATCAGTGTTCTGAGCATCAGCCGTTCCACCCATTCCAGAAGCATTCTGGTGACTGAGAAGCAGCTCACACCAATGCCAGGGCATGGTTTAATGGCTGTATGAATGCCTCACTATTAAAAGAAAGCCTGTGATGAGCAAACCTTAGGAGTCACTGGAACCTACTGGAAGCATCACTGAGTCAGTAAATATATTGGAATTAGTTCAATGTCATAAAAAATTATTAAATATCACTAAGCTCCCAATGTTAATGCTTTGTAAGATTTATCAGAAATTGTAGATTGGTTTGGGTTGGAAGGGACCTTAAAGATTATCTGCTACCTTGTCACAGAGAGGGACACCTTGCACAGAGCCCCATCCAACCTGTCCTTGAACACTTCCAAGGATCAAACATTCACTTCATCCAACCAAATTTATGCCTCAGAAGTGTTTAGAAACACAAATAACTGAAGTGATGACTGTTAATGGATCCACCACAGCAAACAAGGTGTGAGTGAGAGAACAGTGAGGAGGCCAAAGGCATCCAGGATGTCCACAGGGGGCTGGCAGGTCTGATGCAGGACCTTCAGCAGACCATGACCTGCAGTATACCCAGAGATGTGTGAAATGGTGTTAACTCTCCAACTGAGACAACTAAGTGTCTGTAGGCTTTCTTGTGTGATGCCTTCTACATAATGAGAAATCCTATCTTCCTAGACAGACTTAAACTCAAAACAGTCATACGAGGGTTAAGGGAGAAAAAAATTCATCCTGTTTTTATGTAAATAGGCATAAAGAGACAATGATTTACTTGGAGTCACCGAGGAAGTCTGTGGTTCACAGACCAGTCTCATTCTGGTGCATCAATCAAAGACCTCATTCCCTAGCCCCCATCTGTGTGCACAGACACACCATAGCAGGCTGCACTGTCTGAAAAAGGGGTGCAGCATTTCTCAAATATTCCTCAAATGCTATATTAGGGCTACAGATTTACAAGGGTGTGCACAAGACAGAGGCCCTTCTGGATCATCCAAATTTTGCCAGAGAGAAGCTATGTTGGGAAAATAACTGAGATGAAGGAAACAAAAATATTGCTTTAAGTCCTCCTGGATTCCCTCCAGGATCTGTGTTAGACACTGCTGGCTAAAGATGAGGATTTCATTCTTTTCCTCCCTATTCTTCTCAAAAAGTGATGCTCCCATGCTGCTTTTGGGACAGTGCACATAACTGTGTGTTGTGCCAGGAGTCAGAACGTTCTGACTCTGCCTGTGACACAGCCTCCCATCGGACAGCATCATTTCTGTGTGGTTAACATGGACACAGAAATGCTCTGCTGCCAGAGCCAAAGAGACACAACCAGATCATTAATTATTTCCATATCTTCAAAAACTTCAGAGAGAAGTAGAGGGTCATGGAAGCTCAGGACTTGGACCTCACACAGCAGAAAACTCTTGGTTTCTTGGGAGCCCCCATCCCCTCAGATCCCTCAAGCTCCTCTCATGGACATGGCAATTAGTGCCCTGCTGACAGGATGGATGGTGATGGATCATGTGTCCTCAGTGAGTGATTGTAAGAACTTCCCTTCCCTTATACTCTCATGATTTAAGATCTTCCCTCTTAAGTTTTACATTTCCTCTCCTGCTAGATATTTTTTTTCAGCTTCACTTACTTGGGTAAGAGTTTGTCCCAAGGCAGCCTCTCCTCCCCCAGTTTCCTCTTCCCCCTCCTTACTCACTGTAAGACCTCTCTGTCTAAAGCAGCAGTTGCTGATGAGCCTCAAGAGTTCCCATTTCTTGTCCTCTCCCTGTTTTGATGCACTGATTACCCTCTTGTTGGATCAATAGCCCATCTGCTTTTAGAAGTTTTCTAGCATTCTGATGTTAAATTAAAACAGAGAGAATCAATCCTCCCTTAATTTACCCAACCAGACAATTTATATCTCTCTTCTGATCTGCCATCATGTGAATTTATACAATACTGACATACTGTGAGGCCTTCCCAGACAAAGTAAACACTTTTATAATGCTAAATTATCCCCTTTATTAATAACTCTCAAATGTGACAAACCAAGAGAATTATGGTATAATGTTGCATAGTCCTTGGTTGAACTTGTTAAAACTCACATCTATTGTAATAGAGCAATTTACTAATTAACAGTGGATTTTGCTTGGTTTTTAATGGACTGTAGGGATACATTTTAGACTTAGATTAAGATTAGTGCAAAAAAAAAAAAGTTCTTGTTAATTATTTCAAATTGAGTGTTATGCTAATAGTAAACAATTAGTTCTTTCCTGAATGAAAATTAATGTTCTATAAATAATTACAAAACCAAGCTGCTGCATGAGTCCCAAAAGGAGATGCCCGACTTAGAAAAGATTCATGACTCTTTCTCGTGGGTTAACCACCATGGCCTCACACTGTGAAAATTAGGCATGAGCCTTGGTGGTTTCCTAGGGTTTTTCTACTCTGGCTGAAAAGAAAAAAAAGATAGATTATAGATAAATAGAAAGAGAGAGGGATGGAAGGAGGAAGATAACCTGCAGAGAGAATTTTTGACAGCAAAGATGTATGGTGTTACTGTTCAACAATTCTCAGATCACTTCTCAAATCAATGCTAAATTAAAATATTAGCATCCATCCCACCAGAGGTTTCTACTTTGTAAGAAATATATATATATAACTGTGAACAGTTAAAGCTGAGTTATATCCAGTGATTTCAGTTTAGTTTAGTTGATAAGGTAGGAGACTGATATACATCCTCTTACAGACCACCTAATTCTCTTACTGAACCCCTGGGAGTTAAGGTGTTCCTTCCTATGACTGCAAATACTTGATTATTCATTTTGACTGATACTAGCTTTTCCTCAGGACTCTAAGCTCTTCAATCTCTTTCCACACTCTTATAGATGCCCTCTCCAGTCAGTGGAAACAGACAGACACCGCTTGTGCCTAAATCAGTGAAAGGTGGGATCTCTAAACTCACAGAGTAAAGGATTTCTTATCAACAAAGGCAAAGTTCATGTTGGCACAGGAAGCAGAACAACTCCTCTGGGCATCAGCATTACTTAAATAACTCAGGAGGACAAAAATCTTGCATCAGTCATGGACCTGCATGACTTGCCCCCAGCCCATTCCTCTGCCAGAGCTGACGGTGTGCACACTGTGCCATGGGATGGAAGAGCAATGAATGCAACCAGGAATCAGAGATCCCAGACTTTGCCTTCTCAGCAGATGCAACTCTACAAAGTTCCCAGACTTTTGGTCAGCAGTGGAAGAGGAAGAGCTGCCAGGAGGGCAGCAGCCCTGGGGAAAAAGTACATCAGGGCTTGATAACACTGCTGAGGGTTTCCCTCCACCCTGCACTGAGCTGTACCTGCCTCTCTCAAAGACACTAAGGCTTCTCCAAAACCAAGGGCACCTCTCCCCAAACTGTAGTTTTGCCATTTCCACCTCTATACTTTGGATAACTACCTACTTGGCCTCTATATGAAGTCTGCTCGACCATATGCTGTGTCTTACACGGCACAGCAGAGCCACAGAAAACAATAAAATTTGTAATATACTGTTGCCTTACTTTCCTTCTCATTCCTGAACATTGGCTTGGAGTCTGTCAAAGTCTATGATAACCTTCTCCTTCCTTTGAGCTACTGCCTTATTCTAGCATGAGAGAAAAATCAAAGATTCCTTACCAAAGATGTGACATTTTTTCCTTGTCATCTTCTCCCTCTGTACAGCCTCCATGTTTTGCTCAGACAGGGCCTTGTTCTCATTTCTCACCTTTGTGTTAGTCAGCTAAAAAATCACCCCCCAAACACCTAAAACCCAGCACTTGAAGTGTCCAGAGACCTTTGCTAAAAAGCTTAATGTCCAAGGAGTGTCCAAACTGTAACAACATCATGGGAGAGAAAACATGGCAGCATTAGCTTAGAGTCTGATGAGTGTGTGTTTGCCTAATGTACCTCCCAGACTTGTGTCAGTCCTGAGGTCTTCCTCTAAACCTGACTCCTCAGGTGAGAGGGAGATGGATTCTGTCTGCTCTGTAAGTAAAATAAGATTTCAATTTGCTGTCAGAGCTTTAATTAAAATACTTATAGATCAGCTTTACCATGTCAAATTGTCTACGCCACTATTACTATAGGAAGATGAATGTTAGCTGTGAAAACAGGCAAATACACTCCCCTAGACTAATGACTAATTTCATAGCCATTGATTTTTGACTTTGAAAATTCTGCCACATGCTTCTGGGAATTGGAACTTGTTACAGGTGACCTCACAGCAGCTTTGGCAATTTTTTAAACCTTTTGTGAATGTAGAAAAAGAGTAATTTTGCCCATTCATGTTTTTCTGTGGCAGGCATTACATGCAAGCATTTTCATCTCAAGTTCTGAAACCCAGACTAATTGCAGAATTACTGTACTTAACATATAACACATAAGCTACAGCTTTAATTCTATGAGATATTGATAAACAACCATCATCTCCTTCTGCAAGAGTAAGATCATAATTCTTCAGTTAGTCTGACCATCAGATTTCTTTTCAGTCAGATTGTGTACCAGGATAAATTTAATCATTGGGATGAATATGTTTATGCCAATAAGTTACATTGAGAGAGCACAAAATGGAACTATTACTGACTTGAAAGCAGGTGTGTGATTTAGTATATAATAGGCTATTTGAAATAGTTGCATAACTAAATGGGTGATTTTACTATTAAAATTAATCATTTAATCCGCATAAACATTATGAAGCTTTTAGTAAATTCTGAGTTTTTAAAATCAGTCAGTGCAGCACCTGAGCAGCACCTTAGAGTCCCTAAGACATGATCTTCAGATCACTTCCCCAGGGTAGCTGCTTTAGTCATGGCTGTCACTGCTCTGCTCTTTGCTTTGCCCAAGTGTAACAGGATTTCAAGTCTCTCAACACTCTTTGGGTGTGAAGGCACCAGCAGGAGTGAAGGTTGTGCATGGCGTATCTGAGACATGGACAGACACCCAACTTGTGATTTATGGGTGTCTAAGGGGACTGTCCAATGCCACTCAAGACATGATGGCAGAGCACCAGATTTAACTGAGACCCTGTACCACACTTTGCCCAGAAGCTGAGCTCTGGGATTCTTTAAGGACATGTCATACATATTCCATCCCAGAAACTACCCTTGGGGTCACTCAGGGTATAAAGTTAAAAGGAATGAAGAAAGCAAGAATCACCAGAGAGACAGAGAAAAAGGAACCTTTTCTAATCAGAAGAAAATGTACTTGGGATGTCCATTGCTTTAGATTTGCACCACACATCAGCACCATAATTTTGACACCACTTGAAATCCCTGGTAACCAGGATGTACCTCCTGACAGTCCCTGGGATGGTCCATGGTGACATCTCAAGCAGAACAGAAACAGACTGTTGATAGTGACATTGTGTTTGCAATGGCAGTGGTGGCAGAGGATGAGACATCAATCAGAGCAGATGACACAAAAAAAAGGTTCAGGCCAATGGTCAGAGTGAGAGCCACAACTTCTTAGGGCAGCTGGACCTTGGTACAAAGCCTGCAAAAGCAGCTGCCCAATGCTCCAGCCACATACCACAAGACCTCATGCCACAACAATTGGGTCCTGACCACATCTATTCAAGGACCTGCCCTAGTAAATCTGGGCCTTATTGTAGCTGCATTAATTTATGACCTGAGTTAAATCCATTTAGACAGAAAGACCATACCAGCATAACTGTGATCAAGAGTCTGTCCCAGCTGGCTACAGGAGGGTGGGAAGGCAGCCTGGTTGTTATGCAGCTGTCGAGCAATAACCCAGCATTATCTGGGTCCTATATTCAATTAAAGAAACCATGCATGTGCACTAGACCTGCAATTGTATTAATCCCATCCATTGGCTTTATTTATGTATTTAATATTAGTGGTAACTTTTTCCTTCTCCCATGGTGCTGTCAAAGACATCCTGTCCATCACTTCGAATGTGAGGACTTAATTCCAGCTACTGCATGCATGGCCTCAGGGCACCAAAGAGCAGAGCAGCAGTGTGGTTTGATTAAACAGAGTTCCTGTCTCCATCAGCAGCTGAGTCCCCTTGAACAAACACAGTCCAGCTGCTCCTTGTGCCGTTATGCACAAGATTTGCCTTTATTATACAATAAATGAGAAATCAAGAGTAAACAAGAAGGTGAGGGGTTTATTGAGCTCCTTTACTGTGACTACTGCTTCTACTGGCATTTCCTTTGACTTTTGACCTTGCTTGATGCAAAGGTTCTGGTCTCCTTGCAGCTAAGCTGCGGCTTTCTCTGAAGTACATGGGCTGTAATGTGATACCTGTGGATATGGTACCGAGGGTAATTAAGATGTTTGTTGACTTTGGTTCTGCCCCACCACTGTGTAACTATGTCTGTAGGAAACCAGTGTTTGCTTGTTGTTGAAGTGCCAAACATTGGTGCATAAAATCACCGAAGTTCCTGGTCTTCAGTGTTCCATGCTTCTTCATTACTAATTGAATAAAATTCAAGTTAGTATGTTTGGCAAAGAACACATGAAGGTTCCATTTACAATGCAGGAAATAAACATTTATAAATTGGTTATAGAGTGAGGACAATACTTGGCTTGCTCTTTAATGATAAATGCCTTAGGCATCATGGAATTATTCAATCTTGCAAGAGTGAGGCCAGATGAAATACACTTGGCCAAATATCAGAGTCTCCTAGAAAATACTGCAGTGCACCCTAAATTCTGTTAATGCTAGTAATCATTTCTCCACTGACTACAAGGGAGCTGGCCACACCTGATGGCTGACTTTTGTCTTACAGTTTAGTGAGATTAATCCTGTTTTATATCCTGAGCAATTTTCAGTACCATGGTTTCTTTTCAGTGTTGTATAAGTGATTTCATACTTTCACACATCTAGTGATCTTTCATGAAGCTGATGACTTAGGCAATTTCTGGTTCTCCATCTTGTGGTCCAAACATCCTCAACCTCTCCCTTTTTCAGTTCTGTGGATACAGAACATAATTGATGTTGTTGATCTTTTCTTCATGTTTTCTTGTTCTCCTCTCTATCTCACTTTCTACTTCAAGTTAGTTTAGATGGTTGTCATGCTTCTTTCCTATATGGCATTGATAGACAAAATTGTTGGGAAGTTGTCATAGATGTGGATAGTCAGGAATGGAGCAAACTGTTTTTTCCATGCACCTTCCTTACATCTGATTCCAAGGTCTGAACTGAATCATCAACATAATCCTTCCAGGCTGATACATCTACCTTTTACTGGCCCTCAAGAATTTCTACCCACTTTGAAGAGGATGCTGTATAACGACAGGTATCAGCCATAACAGAAGCAGTGAACTTTTATAACTCTGACAGCATGATCCAGGAAATTCAGGTTCTTCCTTTGAGGCACAGAAGTAGAAGAAATGATTGTCATTTTCCTAATTGTACCTGGAAGCAAGCCTTACTGCAGGGAAGTTAGACTGAAATCTTCCCCAGTGTTGGATGTGGCAGCTCCAAAGGCACTGGAAACTGACAATACACTTCAGAAGAAGTATGAGAACTACTGAAAGCTGCTAAAACTAGACTACTGACAATGAATAGTTTAGGAAATGGATTAGTTATCAAATTATTTGTAGTATAACTGATAACAATGTCAGATCAACATTATTGCAGCACTGGGCTTGACTTTTCAAAAAAGGTTGATACTTGTAGGTCAAGTCAAAATTCTGCTTTCCGAATGAAAAGTTCACTAAGACCAAAATTAATCCAATTAAAAATGAATACTGAAGCTCAAATATGGGCTGCAAAGGTCAGCAAATGGCCCAGATGAAATTTACTTGGCAGAAAATGTGTCATTAATCACAACAAAATGGAAAGGGGTCCATTGCCAGAAGAATGTGGCTGTGCAGAGAACACACACAGCTTGAAGCCATCAGATTCATTCTTTCTGCACATTCTGTCAAACAGCACTCCAGTTAGTTCCTTGTAGTGGTTTACTTCTGAGCTAACCACCTAGATTTCCTTTATCACCAGTGGAGAGAAACAGGCTTATCTGGGGCATAATTTGTCTCACAGCAAAGTTGACATCTAAAATACATCACGGGAATAATGTTCTGAAAAGTGCTATTTCTCTCCATCAACTATGAAAAAGCCATGGGTGGCTGACTGGTACGCATGTGCTTCTATACCATGGACATCTAAGTCAAAGTAAGATTAATCCAGCTTTTGTCATAAGCCAGGGACATGTCTCCCCCTGAAATGCACCAATTATGGAATGAAAAGCTGCAAAATCACCACTGCACTTGAGCACTGCAGAGTTTCTGAACTTGGGTGGCAGCGTAAGCATTGCAGTAATGTCACCACACGGCTTCAGGGACCTGTTTATTCTACACACACAGGCACCCCAATTAACATAGCCCTTAGGGTCATCTTTAAAGAAAAAATATACACTTTTGGACTGGCAGCCTCAATCTACTAATTAATTACTTCATTTTTACACACATTGAGAGTCTTCTTAGATCCATGTTTTCTCCATCTTTCTGCAGGACTCTTTTTCACATGATGAGGTGCCTACACTTCTCTAGACAAATTCCCACAGCCTTGGTAATCTCCTGGAGCCTGCTAGTCAAGCAGCTGTTAACCAAATAATTCTGGACTGAATTTTCACATACTGGTGAAAACTATTTGGTTAATGATGATATTAACAAGTTTAGCAAAAAAAAGATAAATTATTGCTTTTCTAGTTAAACAGCAAATCTGCTGTTTTTTTCCAGAATTTTGCATCCAGAGTTTCAAAGGCTTGGCTTAATACTAAACTATAGTCAAGGGATTTAAATGTGTGCTTGGGAAAGTGAACTTACTAGGGTGAAGAAAGAATGATTTGACACACAGAGATGCATGAATATAAAATACACTAATACACACTATTACTCACCTTGCTAACAGAAAACATTACCAATAGGTTCAACACAGTTAATGGAGGTGGGGGGAAGAGATGAAGCCACATTTGGTCCCATGGTTTTGGGGAAAACACTGTTCAAGAGGAACAGTTTATCCTGATTTGGGCCAAACCTCCCTCAAAAGACAACTGCAACCTCCACCAGCTCATGGGTACATGAGCCTGCTCTGGCCACATGTGTATTGAAAGCATGTGGGGACCACTGAGTAATGAGTTCTGTGAGAAAGGTTGGCAGAAAATAAAGCAAAATGTCCAGATCTAATCCAGAAAAAACTATGGAACTAAGCTTGCAAAGAGGGAGCAAATGCTGATGCAGACAGGAATTGTCAGAGGACATACTGTATGTCACAGACACTACTCAAGCCATTGATTTTAGGAATCTATTTTGGGAAATCTAACTTCTCCAATGGAATCTTAATCATTACCTGTACAGATGTGTCTAGGCTCCATCCAAGTGTGCCTGCAGCTGGCAGCTGCACAGAGGCTTCAAAGATGGATGCCTGAAACATTTTGAGCATCCTCAGTATCTATTATTGATCCCACCAACAAGGATCTCATCTCCCCTTGGTATAAGCAGACTACAACAAAGAGAAACCTCACACATGCCCAGTTTTCCTTTTAAAGTGAAATGAGCAGTAAGGCCCTGAACTTTGGGTTAATCCAACAACCAAAGACAGGCTCCTACACCATTAAAAGCAGTGACACCCTGGCAAAAGGGACAATCCCCTGCAAAAAGGATCTTGCTAGGAAAAGGAGAGGAAATGTAGGAGAAATAATAAAATCAGAAGAGAATGATTTTTTTTTTCTTGACTGAGTTGCAGAATGTGTTTTAAATTTTGACCATTCTAATTCTAAGTAATGCAACTAGAACAGTCACCCCACAGGACTGTGCTTGAAAAAATAAATTTATCCCTTTGTCTTTTCTGATCTATCTTTGAGATCTGAGTAACTCAACCTACCTAGAACTGAAAATGTCTGCAGATACCTTTCACAGCCACTGCATGATGAGCTCAGAGATGAGTCAGTCATTCAATATTATGGCAGGGATATATCCCCTCCACAGTAGGCTGTAGATGGATGGACACAATTTACCTCTCCAAAAGAACCCAAATACCAGAGCATCTCTTCCAGTCTGAGGGATTCTTTAACTTTTTGGAATGCTACATAACTCTCAAGCAGATTTGGTTTACCTAAACCCAAGTATCTGATGCCATTTGAGATGCCCTTGTGTATCTGAAGTAGACAGATGTGGTCAGTCTTCTAAATGTGACACTTAAACTGCATGAAATCCATGCCCTTCTCCAGCAGCTGAAGGTCAGGTTGGGCAAGGCAGGGCATTTGAAATGTCACCAGACCATATATTTAGGCTAATGATTGATGTGGAATACAGGTAACTTAATACAAGTCCTAAGCAAGATTCCTCTCCACCAGCAAAGTTGACTTTCCTCATCCTTCAGTAATCCTTTTTCATTTGGAAGCACACCTATGAATATTTCCTGAGACTTATATTCTGCGCTTTCTTAGGCCATTCCCACCCATTCTGGCCCATGACTCTTCTCTTTAAGCTGAAGAGTCATGAGTGGAAACGCACAGATACCTCTCTTGGTTTGATTTTTAGTGAGCTAAAGCACACCTTGGAGAAGGCCATCTCTCTCACTCTCTCTCTCTCTCTCTCCCCCCTATAACAACTCTTCTGGTAAAGTCTTTTAGTTTGGCTTCTGAATTAAGTAAATAAAACTGTGTGGATGAGCTTAAATGTTGGAGTTTACTAGTCAAAGAGTGTTGTGCACATGAGAAATTATCTCCTTTTTTAGTCCAGAATTAAGTTCAGAGTATTTGTAAGGTACGTGTATCTAGAAAAAACATCATTTGAGACTGAATTTCTGCTTTTCTTCACAAGGACTCCAATGACTACCTCCACCTATTAGGAATCAACAGTTACCAGCTGGTAATGGGACTGAGTGAATGTTGCACAGTCTGTGTTGATGGGCATGATTAATTGTGGAGGGTCAGCTCAAGCACATCCTGCAATGGCGTAAAGGTGGCACTAATGCAAATTGGTCAGCTGGGTATAAACATCATTAATTCCATACGACATGTCAGATAAACAGCCTATGGAGAGGTATGCATTTAAAAATCATTGAAAGATCAACTTGTGCAGGGTTTATCCTGAGATAGCAATAAAGGTAATCAATTTGGATTTAAAGATGTTAGCAGAGATATGATGGACCAATTGAGACAAATGGTTAAGCCATGTACCTGCTAGCCTGCATTGTAAGACAGTCAGTCAGCAGTAATTGACATTCTATGGAGCAAGGTTTGTGCTGTACACTTGGCCATCACTGAAATTTCAGCTCCACAGAAAACAACAGGGTTTCAGAAAAACAATATTGTCAGGTGGGATTAATAGTTAACCACCCCCACCCTAACCCCTCAAAGAATTAACAGGGCAAATTCCCTTATCCACCCATTCCCAGAGGTGATTGCAGTTGGAGGTACTGGGCCATTACAATTTCTAAGAAAGCTGATTTGTCTGCAACTGTCCTGTTCACCCCTTCTACCTAAGCCTCCAGTTCAGATGTAAGACAAGCTGCTTCCTTGGCAAGTATCAGTGAAAGCAATTGGACATGTCACTGGATTCCCAAATCAGTAGGTACTCACCATATTTTCAAGTTCCAAAAATAACCCTCAACATTTTCATGCAAAAATTATGTTTTCCCTAATTAAAATTTTAATTCTGCAAAACTAACGTATCTTAGAAGGAAAATTCCCAACCATCTGTAAACATAAAGGCAAATTTGGGAAAAGGCAGCCTTAGGTTCTCTCTCTCTTATGTCTTTTTCTTCTGCACTCATACAATCTCTGGGACACAGGCATTGAGTCATGACTGAAATTATTAAGTACATATCAAATAACAAAAAGCAATAGTTTCCCATGGGTAATAAGAGCTCTACAGCATGTGCTCATAATAATGTAATTACTGGTGGGTTCTCTGCTTAAATTGAGATCAACCATTGGCACTTTTCACACAGCTACACTTTTTTATTAATATATTTTTCTTTACATACAAAGTGAGTCTGCTTTATGGAGTCCTAACAAATATTCAAAATACAAATCTTCTATAACTTGAAGACTAGATAGCAATCACCTGATAACTAAGCATAATCTGCAACTAAAAATTCACATACTGTTGAGCAAGACCTTCATGCAATCAAAGCTCAAATGTCATGAGCTGATGTGACTTTGCATGCATTTTGCAAGCAGCTGCTCATGACCTTTTGTATCACCTCAACAGGAGCGCTCTAATGCATCATTGTGAGCTCCAGACCTTCACATTCCTTAGCCCTTTCCTTTCCAGCAAAGCTCTATATTGAATCTCTGTGGGTCTGAATGTGGCTTCTTTGTAGCCTGAATATACTGACAAGGTAGAACTTGTTAGCACAAACAGTTTTAATTTTCATTTTTTTATTTACTTACTGTTTTCAAACCAGATTTCATGAAGCATAAGAAACAAGTCTCTGTAATAAAAGACCATTGGCTTAGCTGCTTAAAAATGGAGACACTTCCACTAACTGTGTCATGAACAGAGAAGTCACTGGTGTGCAGCTCTGAAATCCCTGTTATAATGAGAACATATTCCTATCCAGGAACATGTCTAGCACCTTCCTTTGGTACCAGCATAGGAATATAAAGGAAACTAGCAAATATTTCACTGGGGAGGGGAGCAATTTATCAAGATGATTCTATATAGTCTGGAAATTACTTGTTCTTTCTCTGTCCTGAGAACTGATGATTAAGAAAAGACAAATGATGTTTCACTCACCATAGGAAAATATTGCAGTGCTAGATAAGACAGCAAACAGATATTCAGCTAAGTCTCCTCATCCCCCTCATCATACCAAAAATGAAAGAAGAAGGAGTTCTTTGCTGAAACCTCATATTCCTGCCTAGGTTTTTAGTCAAGAATATACTTAAGAAATTATGTTTACCCAATTCTGATTTGGAAAATACTACATTTACCTTCTTTCTTTATTTTCCAGAGGTCTTTTCTCACTTTTTAATATATTTTTTTTTAAATTTAACTCCAATAGAGGGGCTGAGAATTGATTTCCAGATGCTTTCAAGGAGAAAGGAAGAAGGAAGTCTTACTTGCCATGTCAAAGGCTGTTTCCTGCACAAAGAGGAAGTCTAAAATATTCTGAATTCCAATAAATAGATAAAATTTAAAAGTCACCTCAGCTGAATAGAGGCACAAAAAAAAAAGAGATTCCCTAATTCTGTCTGTGGTATAAGTGTCCATCTAAGCAGAGTGTCCAAGCTCTCTTTATGGGCAGTTTAGGGAGTGCCACACTTTTAACTAATGTGAGTGACCACTTTAGGAAATACCCTAGATTCCCTGAACTCTGCTGACAACTCTCCACTGATTGTAAATGCAGCCCAGGTGGCTAGCTCAGATATTGATTACTGCACTGTGGACAATCACTTTAAGCAGATAAATCCCTCCCTGGAAGCCCACACTCCCCCACGAGGCCCTGTGCTTCTGGGAAAGGGGGGATGGTTAAGAACTGACCCAACAAACTTCCTTCATTTTGTGGGACTTCAAATATTTGCATCTTGTGCAGCATATGATATCAAGAGGCAACAGAGAGATGCTTATTTGTGACTTTGCCAAAGTGGACTGCAAAAGTGCTGACCACATTTTGGATCTGAATGTATAGGGGAAATGGGAATTGGGCAGAGAGGGGACATGGAGTTTGGGAATGGGGTGCATAGCTGCAGGGGTTAAAGAATCATACAAAGTATCCTGAGCTGGAAGGGAAACATAAGGTTCAAAGCTCAGCTCTTGGAGCTTCAGAACTGGATTATGGTTGAAAAAAGAGAATAGAAAACATTTGGCAGGAGATGGCAGCTGAAAAGGAGAAATTGTCTTTGAAACAGGATGATAGGTAAACCCATGGGGATGGGATGTCAAGTGAGGAATAGGAGAACTTGCTGTCTACTGAGAAACTGGGATCCATGACTCCTTGCTTGAGGCTCCTCTCACTGGCAAAATGAATGAATGAATAAATAAATAAATAAATAAATAAATTAATAAATAAATAAAATTCAGGTTTATTCTTGCTTCAATCATAGCTGAAGCACCTAAGCAGAACGATGCAGTACTCCTGGAGAAATAACTCCTGGAGATCCACAGCACCCAGCTGCAGGGGCCAGACTGCACTTCCCAATGTATGTGGGGTATCAATGTCTGTTAATTCCCATTTTCACAAGGAATCTGCGAAATTCATGTATGTCCCCACTGATCCTCCTTTTCCCTCCTCTTCCGTTGCCATTCCTGTGATCTATTTTCTTAGGTCTGGTTGATCCAAGCTAGAAACTAAAGTTTGCTGCAAAATAATGATTGTAAAAGACAGCAGCAATCATTGTGGCTGTTCCTCTTCCAAAATTAAGGAGAGTTTGCCATCTAGAGGGGAAGCAAGAACGATTCTGATCTGTGGTGGGAACAGCTTTCGATTTGAGTACAGGCAGTTCAGTGTTACAAACTGGGCAGCAGGACAACGACAAGCTCATACCACATAAGGAAGAGAGTGAGTTGTTTCTTTCTGAGTCTGGGACGAATAGTCATTTTCTTATCTAAATTGTGCAAGCTGAAACAGACAGTTTAATTAAGCTCAGCAGATCGATGGCATTCACATTCAGCAGACAAAAAGCCCTGCCAGAGACTCTATTTTTGAGCTAGTTTTCTCCACGAGGCATGTAGACACACCTGAGTTGATAACCAGCAGTGGGTAAAAATTTTTTTGCAGTGCAACTGAATGTTGGCCACAAATTTCTGCTGAATCCCAGAGCTTCATCTCATGAGAGTAGAAATCTTCCATTTTTACACCCAGATTACACCAAAAATTACTTTTCTCCAGTTTAAAGATTTCCCCTGTATATTTTTCCCATGATAGACATAAAAAGCTGTTCTCATGGTTTCTTTTTTTCTCTTGGAAAAACTTTGAGGGTTTTCCCCTTTTCCTTTATTTTCTTTTCCCATCTGGTGTTTCTTGAGTCCATTAACATGCTCTGTTCTTGCAAGCCCTGAGCAGTGCTTCCATCCATCCAGTGGCTCTGCATGCCACTTCACTCACTTCACTTGAAAATATTCCTGTTTCCTCAGGGAGGAAGGACTAGTTGTCCCCCAAGGCTCCCTTCCACCAGCCATTTCTGCAATCCTCTGGAGCACAGACAGAGCTAGGAGCAGTCCCTGCTCCATACAGCACTCCATGAAATGTCGTGGCCCCTGCTGAATGGGGCTCCTGGGGCTGTGACTTGGGGAGGGTGGTTCAGTCAGGCTGTAAAGCACTGACAGACACCGAGCTGTTGAATAAATATCCTTTTTGCAAACTACCTGCAAATAGTAGGTATTTGACAGAGGCAAACATAAGGCAGAGACCTGCAAAAATTTCATGGTTTTGAACACTTGCTGGAGTCCATGTCAGGCACTTGATCACCAGTGTGTTGGAGGCAGGTGTGTACACCAGCAGAAAACCAGGTCTGCCAGCAGGTTTCATATGCTTTCCTACTTATTCTACTTTTCTTCTGGTGATTTTGTCAACTTGTCTTTGCTTTCCCAATGTCCTGGCACCCAGTTCTCAATATGCTCATAGGCTACTGCAGGCATTGCTGTCATGACCTGTGCAGTACTAATGAAACCATCTGTTGGGTCAGCCTGTCACTTTACGTGCCATTCCAGGCTCTGATTCCATGAGATCACACAGGCAAAGCAGTCACAGCCCTCACAGCAGTGCCCTCATGTGATTTTAGGAGGTGGCTAAGCTACAGAAAAAGTACTGGATGAGATGCTAAGCTGTTGTTGTGAATGCTTGTGACCTTTGAAGTTCACAGACTGCTTTCTCTAACAAAAAAGCTAGAGGTCTTGTTTCTGGGTGGAGAAATGTAAATTTTGCCTTTGTTTGCCCTTCACTTTTAAATATACAGTAAACTGACTTCTGAAGTGTATTCAAGGCCTCCTCTAGCTTATAAAAAGTGTCCAGGGATGACTAAATGAGATAACAATATAGATATTTAGATCTTTTCCAGACACTCCTTTTGGGCTGAGGTGCATGAGTGAATTCAGGCAGTTAATCAAGCTACTGATTGTCAGCTAAGCCACAGTAATGGTTGATGCCTGACCATGCATGTGTCCTTAGCATAATGCAGCTGCAAAGTAAATTTTGCCAGGTTAGCTGCTAATGAAAATGAAATCCACTGTAGAGGCAGTTTAAACTGACATGCTTCTCAGTGGGCTAGGCTTTAAGGCATGCACATGGTTAGTTAGCAGGTTTCATATGATGGGCATTATCAGTAACTCAATTATTCCTTATCATGTGCTCAGACCTGGAAAATTATCCATTTGGAATAGTGATGCAAGTGAGGATTGAACTGGCTGAAACTGCTCTGTATAAAGGGCTCACACAACTTGAGTTGTATCTATGCATAACCTTAACTAAATATGTTATTGGAAAATTCATTGGAAGACTTTTAAATTGAGATTGATTTTGTCTCTCTAAAAATATGCAGACATTCAAACAGAAATTTTGAGTGTAGTGTAGAAATTTTGGAGTGAGATTCTTTCACCCATGTGACACAAAGAGTCAATCTATATAGGCAAACTGAACTAAGTGAACTCTCCTTGACATTAAAGCTTATAAAACTATGGATCCTTGTGCTTCAGTAAGGTACAATTCATTGCCTATACCAACACTCCCTTCCCATCCCCCTGGCATCTTGCCCACTGAGGCTACATGTCTGTAGTAAAGCTGTGTGCCATGGGTCTAGGACAAGTGGATGAGAAAAACTAACTGCTTAACAGAACAAAGCTAAAACACATCAGCTTCCACTCCCTGATGCACTGGTATGTGGAGTATTAAAGGCATTTGATCCACAATCCCTGTTCAAATCAGCTCATGCATCCATTCTGGACAACAGAGCAGCATTTCAATTTCTTGCTGCTCTGGTGATTTGCTTGAAAGCAGCATGTTGAAACTCCCTAAAACCAAATTCAAGCAATATTATGTCTATCCCATCCAGCCTGGCTTTGAAGAATTCTACGTGTGCAGTCCAAGGTTTTTGCACTGGAACTGCTTATGTAAGAGGCAACTACTATTTGTCATGGAAATACATCATAGAAAAGAGCATTTTTGAAAATTTGCACCAGAAGATTGAAGGAATAAAGATTCCTCTGTCTTGGATTTTAAGCATTTTGTTATTGTTATTACTATTAAACTTTACTAGAACTACTATTAATTGAATTTAACTTCTGAGACTCAGCTGGTATTTTGCAATTTTACCCTTCAGCCTAGTTTTTTTTTTAATTGAAACTTCTAGAATATGCACTTTCTGTTCAGCTTTTGCAACTTCCTGCATGAATGAAATATCCCCTAACCCTGACCAGAAAACCCTTCCACATCTCTTTCAGAAATTTGCTTCAGCAAATGTAACATCCTCACCAGAAGGAAACCCAAGCAATAAAACATGCTGCAGCCTTCCTTTCTGTCTGGCTTGCTTCAGACTTCATTCATAAAAAAAAATTGGAGAGAGAATGAGAAAAAGTGACAGTTGATTCAGAAAGTTGTACAACGTAAACACTCGTCCACAGATGATGCATTGAGGGCTGGTGTTGCATATCTTTGGGGACAACATATGCCTGTCTTTCACACTTGTCAAATCCTAACGGCCATTGTTATCAGCCCACAAAAGCTTCCAAATTCCTACCTGTCACTGAAATTCTTAGAAAATGAGAAACCATAACAGACTGAGAAAAAATAACTGTGATCCTTCTTATGCTGCCACTGCCTGGGTCCCCAGTCTTTTTCTCGTAAGTGCAATCCTTACTCAGCAGAGCAATCTTATTGATACTCTCATGACTTCTCAGTCTTTT
The DNA here is from genome assembly GCA_013397245.1 of Thryothorus ludovicianus. NCBI lineage: Eukaryota > Metazoa > Chordata > Aves > Passeriformes > Certhiidae > Thryothorus > Thryothorus ludovicianus. Next base: position 777,157 of record VZTB01016844.1, on the reverse strand, counting down.
CAAAGGATGCAGACACTTGCATTACTTTTTTATTTATAAACAAATTTAGAACACTCTTTATGTGACAGAATTATTAAATTCTTCTAATTATTATTATTATTGTTGTTGTTGTTATTATTGTTTCCATTTTGCAAACAGAGAAACAAGAGAACCTTAGCCTTCCTTTTCAGCCCTGATTTGGACCAGACTTTACGTTAAAGTTTGCCAAACACACAATGAACATTTTCCACTCTTCTGGGATAGCAGAAATGTCACTTTCTCCTGAATTTTAAGGCTTTGAGATCTTGCCCACAGCACACTCTTGACAGAAGCAGTACCCTTCCCTCCTTGCTAGCTCTCACTAGGGGAATGGAGGTACAAACAGTCACCATAGCTTGTCCTCTTCTCTGGACCTCTCTTTCCATCCCAGCTAAACCTCCATCTTCCTGTGATCGGAGATCCAGCCTCCCAAAAATTCCTTCTTGGGCCCTGCCTCAGTTTCTTTCTAGCAAGCAGTGTGACTTAGACTGTATCAGGTCTCTGGAAGCACGGGAGCATCCAGCCCGTGGGTGATGCTGGGGACTCTCCAGAGCCTTTCTCCCGCTGCTCCCGGCTATATCCGTCCCCAGCGCGGGTGGCCCCGAATAGAAAGGCATGCCTGGCACAAGGGACACGAGCGAGAGCTGCGGCCGCCCCCAGAGCTGCGGCAAAGGTTTCCCACAGCCTTGGAGCTGGCTTTGAATGGGCTTCGTGTCAGCAGGCGGCAGGAATGCGGGGAATGTTCAACTGCAGGGCAGTCCACTTTAGGGATTAAGGCACATGACTCCAGACAAGAGCGATAGCCGATAGCCGTAGCCTCTCTGAAGGCCAAACCCCCAGAGAGCACTTTCTTCCCACCCAAGAAGGGCTCTGAAAGCGCCTGCGACTCTGGCCCGCAGGAGGAAGCAGGATCTGTGTGCCTGATGCTCAGAGCTTCCTACTTTTCTTTGAGAAAAACAAGAGCATGACCAGTATCTGATAGATTTACTTTTCTGGGGCAGAAGATGGGTTTAGGAGATGGCTAGGGATGGGGAGGTATTTCTTCAATGAATTCCGTTTCCCACTGCGTGTAAATGTTACTTCCCTCCAGGTTACTTCCCTCCATCACCTCTCTGGGTCCTGTCACACACTTCCCACTCTCAATGAAAAGCAGAAACCGCTTTTCTGAATGAAACCACTTCTTTCTTTGCTGTGTTTGGGCGGTCAGGATTCCCTCCCTGCTGCATGTCCTGCTTCATCTCAGTTCTGCCCTGAAATTCCTGCATCTCTGTTGGAGGTTATTGTGGAAGAAGACCTTGGAGCTCTTTGTGCATTTTGCTACTAAAAGTGAGCTTTGTGCAGTTCACTGCACAGGAAAACAGGTTCACTTGGCAATGCCATGCTGTGTGTAGTTTCCAAATTACACAGTGAAAGAATACAACCATCTCTCTTTTTCTTAATAAATCCCTCAGGCCCTCAAGTGGGCCTGAGGTCACATATTTAGAGCACATCCTGAGAGGTCTCCTTGTCTCCAGGAGCTCAAGGAACCCCAGAGTCAACTGCAAGATCTCCCTTTCTCACACACCGTCTCTCACCTGATATAGCTCCACAGAACCAAGGGTGACAGTGTTTCTTAATACATTGGGCCAGCAATTAGTAATTATTTATTTTAAGTTTAAGAAGTTCTTACATGGTCCAGAGATGACCTGCAAAGTATTTAGAGGTGGTGGGATGGAATATTTGTCTTTCTCTCTTACTTAATGAGATAGGTTTAAAGAGCATTTACAGAAAAAATCCACACTGATCCAAATGTTCCCAATCGTCATTTGAGAGCTACACCTGCACTGCCAGTGGGATAAGCAGAGGACAGAAACAAGGAGCTCTCCCTGACTCTTGTGTCTGACTCAGGGAGAGAAGACACCATGACACACTAAAGGCCTGATTCTTCTCATTGTCACATTGCTCCATATCCAAGAGCTGCAAAAGGAATCCTTCTCTGTTTAACCCCGTGCAAATAAAAGCAAGACAACAAATAGTTTCTGCAGATTTTCAGTTACAAACATTTGCCTGTGGGATAAATAAATGATTATCATTAAAACCATATACCAAAGACAGCAGGTTTCACATTCCTCCTTTCTCCCCAAAAGATCAGTGTCCACAGCAGAATACCATCTGGAGTAACAACATGGAAGTTTGACATAGCTGGCCTTATCTTTGCTGCGCAGGACTAGAAGGCTTCGTGTTTGTAAGCTAACACCCAGATCTTATTGTTTCTTGAGAATATACAACCGTGCAGTTTGCCAGATAAGCTCCTGCTTTTGCAGGTGGTAATTTGTGCACAAAGTGTGACAATGCACATTCAGACCTTCAGTTCCAATCACAGATTATTAAAATATTGTGAAGTATAGGAATGGCTGTTCTGGAGCAAACACTCCAGTTTGCTGTCCTGAATCTTAGCTCCTGTCACATTAAGGAGGAGACACAGGGAATACGTTAGGTTTAAGGAACAAAAGAGAGCAGGTAATGTGCAGAATGATCCTTTTCTAATAAATTAGCCAATAATAGCATTCCTAAGATAATTTGTAATCATTTTCAGTGTAAGCCTCCTTCATAAGGTTACGAGCCTCTTAAAAAATTCTTTATGCTTTTACCATCTATATCCCTCGGCAGTGGTTTCCCCTGCTTGGTCCTGAACCCTGTGAAACTATTTTCTTTGCTTTGCTTGCATTTTAAGTCCATGACTTGACAGACTAAGGCAACAAAAGAAGAAGCAACAAAGAGAACTCACTAGAGGAGATACTGATTGAACCAAAGTGCCCAAGACAGAGAGGAGGTACAAAGCTGGGCAGGGGTATAGCCAGGGGCCTGACAGAGCAAACCTCCATTTGGAGCCCTTTATCTTAGGGAATTAATGGTTCAGCACTGTGGAGCTGAGGCAGGTAGGAGTTTTTGGCTGTAATAGGAATCTTAACCTGAAGCTTGAGGCTCTCTTTAAACCACCATAAACCAGCACTGCAACCAGAAGAAGCAGTTCTGCTGCAATTTATTTCTGCTATTTATTCACCATGCCTTGGGGCCAGTGTCTGTGACTTTATAATAAATCAGATCAGTCAAAATGATTTTTGGTTGCTGTTTCCTGGCTAGTTTTAAACCAGGTCACTTTCAAGACCCTGTAACCTGCATAACTGAGAAAAGTATGCTCTTGGTGATGGCAATAGGAAGGGCAGGGAAAGGCGGAGCTGCTTATTTGAGCAGCAATGGTGGCTGCTGCTGGCTTATGGAGAATCCAGAAACACAGCATTTGACTTCTGGGCACATTCTGCTTGGTAGTGTGCACTCTGACCCCAAAACAGCTCAACCCAGTACTTGGGCCACTGCACTGAGGCAAAGAGGCCGGGTCTGTCAGCAGTGTACTGGACACAGCCCTGATAGACACGAGCTCCCAGCCTGATGGACACACACCCTGGGCAGAGCCACTTGCTGCTCACTCACACTTGCTTTGTGTTGACAGAGCATTTTCTCAGATCTTCACAGTGATGTTTTGAGCAGTGAATATACATATTAGGAAATAACTGCCCTTTATTGGCACTGAATAAACCTATTTGCCTGGCTGAGACTCGGGAGTGTAGCATGTCATTTACAAAGCTGTCCCAAGAGAGCAGAGACAGATTACAAAAATATGCCTTGTATTCAGTTCATTTAAGTGAGTAAGATGACAGCACAAGGATTAGGCATTGAATTTACATGCTGAATGGTCACACTTAGAAACCTGACAAATTGCTTTGGAAAATTAAATAGCATTACCTTAGAGCAGAGACAGTGCCAAGTGCTCTCCCCAGGAAAAACAGAAGAGTAGAAGGGAAATTGCAAACACCAAGATAACCTTATCGGCCTCAAATGAGTAGCACAGTTTCAAGAATTGTGGCTTACAGGTATACAAGGCACAGTCTCACTGCAGCAAGTAAGCCAGCTCCCAGCTTTGAGATATTCAGAGCAAACAGGCAAATAAATTCCTATTTAAATTTTATCCACCAATTTGAATCTAGCTTAATAAACATGGGGATCTGGTTACACAATTGTTCCTGTCCATTAAAACACAAACCTCCTGTGATAGCTGGCATTTTTGATTCAGCCCATGCACATTTAAAACAATGCCCCTACGTGTTGCTTCATGCAGCTGAAACACTCTTACACACTCACTGCACGACCCATGCTGGGCCTGCAGTAATTCAATCTACACCCTCTCTTAGTATGAAACACACGATGTGATGTTATCAGCCTGGAATAACACCAATGACATCGTGTATCTAATCTCCACACATTTCTCATCAGAAAACAAAACCTAAGAATGTGCCCATCCCCTACAGGAAAACAAGCAAGGAATGCATGGAGACAGAGCACTCAGAGCCCGCCATTCTGATGATTGTTTCCAAGAAAAATAATTACAAGTTAAAAGCAAAGGTTTACCACTGAGTCAGTTGCTTGACTTTGCTAAGTTTTAGTCATGGGTCTTTGTTATTTTTTACAAAAAGACCAACTCTGATCTCATTCACAGTGGTTTGTACTCATGTAACTTCCTGGCTTGGTTTGAATGACTCCAGTCGTGATGGAAATGAGAACAGGGTCAGGATGACGGAAAAGACTGATAGTTCAAACAAAGGGCTACTAAAATGGCAGATAATTATGTCAAGGATCTCCCCTGCTTTTGTTAATGTAGGTTAGCAGAAGGGCTAAAAGGCTTCCACATCTTGCCCAGCCAACACTGGTAGATCCCAGCACCTCCACAGTTCAGCTCAAATATCTCTCTGCTGTTGTGCACAGAAAATCAAACAAATGAAAGTGAAGGTCTTTATTTGCGAGGCACCCTCAAGAGCAGACATGATTGACAGTGCTTACAGAAAGGTGCCAACTCACGATTCAAGGGAATTTCCTCGGCACGGCAGCTCAAGGCAGGTCAGACGAGGAATGCAGAGGGAGGTTGGAGCTTGCTGGGGCAACAGCTCCCTCTAATGATAGCTGGAAGTCTCAGGGAAGGAGAGACCCTTGCTCGAGTGTTAGAATCCTGTAAGGACGATCCAAAGGAAGAAGCTCTCCTCTCGGTAATCTGGCTCCCAGATGGAGCTGGCATCTCCTTTTACTGGTCAGTCTTTACTGACAAGCATCAATAAAGAGTATTTTGACAGGAGGAGCAGATTAGGGGTTGATCTGCTGTGGCACACGTATGAACTGTATTTACTGTGGCCCTGGCAGGTCTGGCTGACTTTTTTCATTTGTTGTAGGAAGCAATGCCTTTACTAATACAGACCACACTAACCATGTGTAGGTACCTGTACACCTATACAAGGGTGCTTGTGTAACAGAAGGAAAGTCAAGTGCTCCTGTGGTTGCAGAGGATGGCCACAACTTAGGTCAGAGATGGCCATTTCTGACCAGGCTTATGCTGGTGCTTGACCCATCTGCCTAACACCATTCCAGCTTTTATTCTCCCATTGATCTCTGCCTGTTTGGGGCAACACTTGCAAGTCTGATCTCATATCTAGAGAAATCAGCAAGAGTTTTCCTGGTGGTCTCAGGGAGAGTAGGGCTGACCACAGCTTTTGATTCACGTGGCCGAAGAGAAAGTCCCACAGAACTCTATCGAATGCACAGAAATTTCAGTGATTTCTAATGTCTGCCTCTTGTACCTTTGGCTTGATTACCAGACTCCTTTTTCTAGAAGAGTTTTGAATTTTTTTCCCTCCGGAGCTATCAACTTTCCCAATAGCAGTAGTTACTTTTATTGATTTTAGAAAGGGCTGCATGATGGGCAACAATTGTTTAGAAGATCTGAAATCAACCCACACACCTGTGGAGTTCTGTTAAGATTACTAAGTCAAGAAACTTTCCCCCTTAAATTGTGTCCTCAGTCAGTCAGGAAAGAGAGTCACTTAAGACCACAGCAGCAGCACTCTTTAGTGTGAAGGTGAAAGAAACCTGAGCCTAATTTGGGCTACTCAGTGATGTGCACTGCTGCAGGCTGTGAGAGGTCCTTCACAACAGACCAAAGTGAGACACAAAGGCTGCAGCTCTGATCTGGCAGAACATCACATCCTCTCCCACCCTGTGGATGCTGGCAGTCCACACTCCATGTGTAGTGGACACCATCTTCTCCCCCCAGCTAAACTTATCCTGCAAACTGTCCAAAACAACACAGTCTCCCACCTGCTCTGTTTCCTGAGAAATTGATGCCTGATTTGAAGATTTAAAAATAAAAATAAAAATAGTTAAAAGACATCTCCATTACTGCTACCATGGACCAAATCTAAATAATAGGTTTGGTTGAGAGAAGGGCATAGAGCTGTGTCATGGGTATTTGGGTTGGAATTCAGGAAAAAATTCTTCACCCAGAGAGTGGTTGGGCTGCAGAACAGGCTCACTGGAGAAGTGATAGCAGCATCAAACCTGACAGAGTTCAAGAAACATTTGGATAACTCTATCAGGCACATAGTGTAATTTTTTAAAGGACCAGGATCGGGACTTTGATCATCCTTATGGGTCCCTTCCAATTCTGGGTATTTTATTATTCCAATAGGATTTTTGAGAAATTGAGCATTTAATTAAAATTATTTATTTGTCTAGGGAGACATTAGTTGAGGAGGGGGGGAATGTTCTCCTGTAAGAAGTGTAGAAACTTTTGATTGTTATTTCAGGACTCCTTTTCAGTTTGCTCTGTGTGAAAGGTTATTTTTTATATTAGTAAAAATACACTTAACAATAGAACATACAGATAATCTTTCTAACACACTTATTGGTTTGAAACTGAAGATCTAAAGGAAGTCATTGACCTGACTTTCTAAAATTTGGTGCTAGGAAATTGCAGTGCATGCTGTTCTGTCCATGCCTAAACAGAATATCCATCTATTCCAGCTAGTTCCTGAAACTGGTACTTAAGCTCTATAGCAGCAAAATACCAGTTTGATTCACAGCTTCCAGCTTCACGTGTCCTCCTGGGGCTTGCCTCTGGAAACTGGGATGTGGGCATCAGCCATATATATAATACTGCCTATTCCTACAGACCACAAAGGAGGGAAAGGGCTTTTAATAAATTGTGCAACAAAACCTTGAAAATGCAAGGTCAGGCTACATGATAAGAGTTCTTTTTGCTTTTAAAATCCATGAATCCCAGCGATGTGATCCCATCACTAGTGCAGTACACCTAATTGATTGCACGTTTGCCTTGTACACCATTTAGGAAATTAGGCACAGCTGTCATGAGCACCACTGCAAAGAAGACTCCTGCAGGGAAGGCAGCAGAGTCAACATCTTCTGGCTGCCCCTAACAAATGGCACAACTCTCAGCAGGCACTTCCACGGAGGCAGGAGGAAAGTGAGAACAAACAATGAGCAGAGAATTTAAATACCAGGCAGTCAAAGTGTAAAAGGGAACTGCTTTCCACAAGTCATGTTTTGACTGGAGTCCTGGGAGGAAAGGCAGCATGTACCTTGAAGCAATCATATTATCACAAAGTGAAACCAAGAAAACAATCCACAACTACTGCAGCTATTTTGAATCATTCATCTCAGCAATTCACCTCTCCTCTTTACAGGAGAAAATTTGTGTGGAGATGACAGCCCTTTGAGGCTTCTCTTTGCCATTACTGACAGGACTTGCTGTATTCCATCAAACATATATTGTATTGAACAGTTCTTTCATCCTAAAAAAAAAGATATGTGAAACTTCAGTGCACTTTGTATTCAGCAGTATCAACCTTGCCAGGTTGAGAGCACTGAGCTCTACACAGTACACAAGAGTCCCTCCTTCTCAAGTGAAGAGAACACCAAGTGAGTCTCTTAATGCACATGTGACCACGAAACCAAAATAGCAAGGTCCTGAACTCAGCTGAGCATCAATATTCACTTTTCAGTTCAGGAATAACAGAAAATGTGTCATTATCTGCATATTTCAGAAACAATAGTTTGAGTTTTCTGCTTTGCATTGGGTGGCTCTCTCTGGAAACATCACCTTTCCAAACTGTCCTGTGGACCAGCTCTAAGTTCAATCCATCCAAGAGATAGCCTGAGACCCAGTCAGAAATAGTTCATAAACATCAGCATCCTTATAGTGCTTTTCTCTATGAAGACCCATACACTGTGCCACCTGTGGTGTGCCCAGAGCCATGAGCCACCTCCTAGAAGAGGAAGCCACATCCCTAGGGACACAGCATCAGAGCATCCCAATCAAGGGGAGGAGAGCAGGTCAGCACAGCACTGAGGATGCCAAATACTCACAAATGGGTGAGCCATGAGATTTGGAAAATCAAGGTGTCAGGTTAGACATACCCAAAAGAAAGGATATTAGGACAAGAGGCAGGGAAGATTAACCTCCTTCTGGGCTCAGAAACCAGAGGGGTCAGCACTGTTGGCTGCCTGACTTCATTGAAGTGAGACTGCTGCCCACAGTGGGGGGTGGAGCTGGGTCCTCTGCACTAATGAAACTCTTCATATTTAGGAATGTTTTTAACAGCCTAGCCTATCAATGCCAAATCACTTGTCCAGCTTTACCACAGACAAAATAAAATAGCTGTAGCAAGATAAGCGTATCCTGGAAGGCTGGGAATTTCCAGCAGAGAGGGCCAAGTCTCTATTGGTGGCTATAGTCTCTGTTAAGCTCAACTCCACAGACAAGTGCCAAATGACCGCAGCAGAGATTTTGGCAGTGGAACAGCAGTTGTAATAAATGACTCTGTGAAGCCTTTCATGCACTTCACCTAAAGTGCTACAGCTTGCCCTGCCCTTCTAAATCGCTCCAGAAGTGTAGGATTCTGCTTATCAGCACAAGGAGCCAGCAAAAGCCCATCAGGAAAGTTCACCACCACTCTCTGTGGTGTGAAAGCAGCAGCCACTTTGCCTGTAGCAAGGAGAAATCCCAACAATCTTTCCAGAAGTCTCCCATTGCTTCAGCTCCCAAGCCACCATCCCCAGGGGAAAGAACCACAGCATTTGGACAAGGCTCTGAGCAAGGAGGGTTGGCACAATAACTGCAGCCACAACTGAGCACAATAGAGCTATGGGTGGCTTTTTTCTTCCAGTTGCAAACTCAAGGGTTCCCAGACAGACATCTCATTCTTTTCCACCCCCCTGGGAAATCAGTGTTTTCAGACAACGGTCCTGGTGATTCACCACCAGGATCAGGCTCACCAAGGGATCTTAGAGAAGCTGCAGCACTTATAGTGGTATTTGATCTGTGCTGGGCTGGTGTGTAGAAGAAACAGTCATGCTGCTTTGCCACTCATTGCTGCATTGGTCTCCTCTTGATCTGGCATCATTCAGATATCTCCCGTGCCAACATGTTGACTAAGCCAAATTGTTTCTTGCATTAAAACCCTATGGATCTGCACTTTGTACATCTTCAGATTCCAAAAGATGTTTGGCTTGGAGGTCCTGAATTGTCCTGTCCCAAAGCCAAAAAAGATGTGCAGGTCCAAACAGAATTTTCCCCCAGACTTATTGACTGGTTGCTGCTGAATGCACGGAAAAGCGGGGAAGGGAGCAGGAGTCAGGCTTGTCACTGTTTGATCATTTGTTGTTCATTGTACTAGGTCCAACCTAAACTGAGTCATGCTGAAGAGTACAGAAATAATGTGGAGCTGTGCCCTGGTGTGGGTGAAGCTCGGTGCCCCTTTACCAGCTTGTCCCTGGTGTTTTACACCTAATAACTCATGTTCAACATCCCAAGCACACTCAGTAGCTGAGTATTTCTGAGAACCCCTGGGTGCTTGAGGACACCTCTGCATGCCTGGTGACATCTTCAGCTGTCTACCTGCTCTCAGCTAGCACCCTGTGGAGGCTGAGCCTCTACACAAGAACTCCCAGCATGATTTTATTGTATTTTCTTTAATTAATCTCTGCAGGAAGCCAAAGGCCGTTCCTGTCCCTGGAAGCAGTTCATTAGCAGGCAACCAAAACTTCACAGAAAGAAGCAACATGACAGTGGTAATGAAAACAAGACAAAAACAAAAAACTGTGAACATTTTTATTGCCACTGGAGCCATCACCATCCACAGAGTATATTCAGAGCTGTCAGCAATGTCTCTCCTCATTTGGGACCCAGTCAAAACAAAGCTCCAAGTCAAATTTCTTGCCTGACCATTACATCAAATTTTAGTTTCATTCTCAGCCATGGCCTGACACTGATTACATTATGAAATTCATTAGGGAAGAAAAAATTGCACTTATTTCCTTGATGGAGCTGAGTGCTGCTATTGCAGAATAGCCAGGAGCAACTGGGGAAAACATGCCCATTTAGAGGCTGGTGTAATCCCACCAGGATCACAGCCAAGCAGTCACAGGACAAAAGCAGCCACGGGAGAGGTGCACTCACAGAGCACAGGGTAGCTTTCTACAAAGGAAGATGTTTTCCAAGGCCTGATCTTTTGGATCATATTGAGAAACAAATGTAAATAAACGTTCAGGGAAATTAAAAGGGAGAGACTAACTATATTCCAAAGGTTTTCCTGATGTAGCTATGTGTTATAATAAAATAACCTGGTGGCATATTTTATGGTCATTAGTGGTTTAATTAGGAAACATGTCATTTCACATCGCCCAGTTCCCATCTCACTGCCATTAAATGGTTCATTTCCTATTGTTGTCACAGCAAAGGTATAAATGAACACAGGCTGTTCAGAAAGTGTTAGAAGGAAGAAAGCACCATGATCTTTTACCACAAACAATCTCACACTTTAGCAGGCACATAAATGAAAAACAAATCAAAAAATCTCAAGGGAAGTATTGTTTCATTTCCACAGAGTGGTCGTGATTGAGCACAGGTAGTTTTCCCAAGGTATTTGCATTCTTTGTGGGACTAATTTGAACAATTTCCCACAGAATGGAGCCTCCGTGCTGGAAAGTTCGAAGCCAGGAGCTGAGGACCCCGAACTGGCAGCACAAAGGGGCGCAAAGCCCACGCTGGTCCTGACTGCTCTGGATAAGAGCAGAGTGTAATTCTCACAAACCACAACTGACAAGGTGCACTGGGAGATTGGAGGGAACTTGTTTCTTCTGTTAGCAACCACAGGAGTTTCTTGTGGTTGGTAGTTCTGAGAACGGGAAGCTGGACAAGCTGTAGGTGTGGGAGATTCTTGCTGCCTCTGGGGTTACCCACCCAGCCAGAGCTCAACTGATTAGGAGGGTATCAGAGTTACATAATGACATTTCTGGGATGTTTTACGGTAAATATGTGGGGGCCTCTTCGAAGTAAAGGATGGGGGTTGTGGATAGCAAAACCACAAGAAATTGAATTTAAAAGGGAGAACAATTTAATAAATTTTTGTAATATACAACGTGCAATAAACCTATATAATTGTAAAATTAAATATAACAAGTCAATATTTAAAAGTTATTAAATCTATTAGTGTGTTTAGGCTTGAAGTTCTGCTTTTAAAATGCCTATAAATTTGTTTGTGATCCATCTCTCCTAACATCACACATCTGAAACATTGAGATCTATCTCTGTGTTAAGCTCTGAGAGCTCCAGAAAGAGAAATCAAAAGCCCATTAAAAGAAATAGGCACTCTTAGGATGTTTTTAGAATGACATTTTAGATGTTTTCTTCAGAATACATCAAAATCTTGTCTGGTCTGCAGTGACTACTGAGAGCACATATTTACTAGCCTATAGGTAGAGAGATGTTAGTAGATGCTTGTTTTACCCACAGAAATCACATCTCAACTGTCCTAAAATATGTTTAATAACCCAACATAGCAATGGCAACTTTCAACACTATTGTAATGGGAATTAGTTCAGCTTCCTACAGGAAGCCTTTTCCAGGTTTTTGTCATTATAGGAGGCATCACCCACCTCCAAATTACTCGTGAAATTAATGCCTTGTGCAGGATACATTCATCAAAGACCAACACATTCAGGTTTTATGAGGCCAATATGTGTTAGAAGGCATTGCTACCCTCACAACAGCTCAGGTGGTTTTGCAGACACAGTGGTTTTCTAGAAGCAACTTACCACAAAAATGACCATGAGGGATCATACTACCTGAAAACAGATGAGAGGAAAGGCAGCCTTCATATCCATTCCTGCCTCCTTACACCAAGTAGAACAATGGTTTCAGCAATATATTTTTGACTGTTTAATTAAGAATTATTTAAAAAATATTCTTATTTGCAAGTGAGAACCAGCTTCATAAAGCAGGGCAATAATTCCTCCAGTGTGTATTTTTTCCTCTTAGGTTCTTTAGCCATAAGGAAATTCAAGTCTGTTTCTATAGATCTCCTACAGCATTAAAATTGTATCTGGATTTTTGGGAATATTCATTAAACACTATCAACTCTCAGCAGCATGGGGAAAAACCTTCCTTCATCAACTCATTGGATGTGGGAAAAATAACAGAAAAGCTGCTATTGTTTGGATGTTTTTTGTGATAATACTTTGAGAGACAAAACATTTCTCCTCCCAGCTCTAAAGCTATTGAAGGGATTTTCCTGACACACTCTAAAATGATTTATTGTAGGTCAGAGGGCAATTGGAAGAGAAAAAGATCAATCACACAGGAAGAGATAAGTTTTCCCCTTGATCTTTTGTTCTTTTTTTTTTTTTTTTTTTTAAGAGTGAACCGCTTGTAGGATTTTTGAACTGTTTCAGGGCTCTAATTTCTTCAGTGATCATATAGCCTCCAGTTTGCTTATGGTTAAGCCATATTTTATCAGAAGAGCTAAGTTCATCGTTCTGACCTCAGAAAAGCAAAAATCTGCAGTTGTTCTGTAACAGTCAGGAGAGATGTTGTGAATAAGATAGAGACTGGAAAAACTTCTCTGTGAGTGAAGATAAAAATATAAGCCAGCCTGCAGTACTCTAAAATGCAACTCAGAGGCATTAAGGTTCCAATGATGCCCCACCAATTCATCATGAATAATGTTATCACAGCATAGGCTGTCCCAAGGGTTGCAGTAATGATTGGCCACTTTTCATGAGGAACTGTGAAATGGTTTTTTTTGCTCTGTATGCAAGACAGAGAAATCATTTAGGGGCAATAGACTGAGAAAAGTTGATTCCATTCAGGTACAAAATCATTGCATTCATAATGCAAATGTTTTCCTTCTATCTAATATTAACAAAAGACATTGTCCTTTCATTTCTCAGGGAATTAGTCATGCATATCCTATTGCCTGTCAGGAGAATAGCATGGCTGATTCCTCAATAACAGTACTCAAAACAAATCCTTACCTGGTAATTCAGGTTTATCATTCTAGCATACTGCAAGTATGAAGAAAGAAGGGGTACAACAGTTTTGTGTTCTTTGTAATAACCACAACATTGGGAATTGCTTTTATTTGCATAGCTGTAGTGTCTACGTATCCCAGCAGGAGCAGAACTGCAGATGAGCTCTGCAAGAGACAGAACCTCCTCCAAACTGTTTTGAAGCCAAGTCCACAGAAGATCTGTGGCACAAGACATGTTGCAGGAGCTGGGATAGGCAATGACCTACCTAGCCAGTGACAAACAGAACCAGCCACATCATGGTGTGGCTGAACCCAGCAAACAGCCAAGTCTGACCTAGTGGCGCTGCTCCCAGCTGTGATTCCAATTCCCACTCTTTCTCCGCATTGGACAGGTGCTGCTATGCTCTTCCTGACATAGCCCAGGTCCCAGGAAACAAAGATGCAGGTGTGCAAAGCAAGGTCTGAGTACTCTGGTGCACAGGCAATCCTCTAGGGGTGGGTGCCTGGCCAGCTTTATCACACATGCAGGAATGAGCTTCAGCACAAGCCTGGACCTGGCCTCAAACTCATCCCCTGCATCCATAGAGAAGCCTCTTCACTTTTGGTCTGTACAATCTCAGGCCACACAAGCCAGAAAAAAAATCATCCCTTTCATTCAGGTGACCTGATAGTAAATGCATAAGCCTGGGTTGTTTTGGTATTTTATGTGCCAAATTCCCAGGTCTAGGTACAGTGCCATGAAAATCTCCCCTGTTTTTGCCCTGAGTAATGTCCAGCACATTGTCAGTTTGAGCAGTGTAAGCCATGGAATCAGATCACACCCTCACTAAAAGCACAAGCAAATCATAGAGAATTGTAATGAAAGCTGGAATTTTACCCAGAGGTTTCACTGACATTCATCCAGGAGGGGCATCCATGTCCATTCTGGCAGACTGGGCAGCCTCCAAAGAGCCCAGAGACCCAAAGTGGTACTGGGAATGCAAGTCCTCAGAGCTGTGGTGCCCAATCTAACTGCTTATAACATAGGCTTATAACCTGAGCACATCTGCAAAATCGATCAAGAGCTAATCAATAGCATCTATGTCCTTTAGGGAGCAAAAATGGCAGACCCCAGCACAGACAGACCCCTGACTCAGGAGGGCAGATCTCCCTCTGAACTCTACTGGCTGCCTGGGGACTCCACAGACTGTCACAGGGACCTACTGCCAGCCAGCTCAGATCCAGGCACCTACACTATGAATACCTGAAGTTAAAAGACTTGAAACTCAGCCTTAAAAACAATTGTCATTTGAGCTTTGATGAACAAAACAATACAGAGAGAATGGCAGAAAAGCAAGATGACATGAATGCTGGTTCCAAAAAATATTCCTTCCCTCCCACTCTACAAAAAACAAAGTATTTTATGCTATTAAAGGTTATGAAAGATTGAGCCATCAATTATTACTGTTCTTCATGTTTCTCTAACAAAAATGGAGAGGCGTTAGTTTGCATTGTATCATACATCTACAACTCAGTTTACAGAAACTGCTCTTAGTGTCTAATTCTTTTCATGATAAGTCATAATAGCCTTCAATGAGATTTAGAGTTCTGTCTGCTGGAAAGTAGCTGAAAAAATAATTTATCCTCTCATATTTTCAGTAATGACATAAATTATTCAACATAAACTAGATAAAGACTCACCTTTTCCATCATCTTCAGTTCTCTTCTAAAAGCTGGTTCTGTCCTAAACCCCACGTCAGTTAATTGCATGGTTTACCAATTGTCCAGTCTGTCTCTTTATCAGTAACACAGGTTTGTGACCATTTGGCCAGTATTGTTGGTGGAATGGAGCTAATTCTTTGTGTTCCTGTTTTTTTGCAGTATGTGAAGGAAAGCACCTGAGTCATTTGGTCACCCTGAGGTTGTGGGTCACACTATCACGAGCCTTGGCCACCACAGTCAGCTGCTTCTCCTGTCTTCTGGGCCAATTCCTCAGCTCCCAGGGGAGCTGAAACCCGAATGCTGAGTACAAATATCCTTGAGCTAGAGGCAGCTAAACTAAACATACTGCAGATAAAAAAGAGCATTGTATTCTAGGTAGGCTTATATTCAGCTGTGACAATGCAATATCATCAGAAAATATATCTGTGTGGGGTTTTCTTCCTCTGTTATCCAGATGTATAATTCATAATGCATCAATTTCTGGTGTAGGAAAAGTATATCAAAGTTTGCCCACATCATCAGTGACCATAATCTCCTGAATGTGGTGGTGATGCTGCTCCTTCATTGCCTGACTTTTAATGTAAAGTCTCATTTGAAAACACACCTATAGTGATCCATCCATTACAGTTTTTGGAGGTTCTGTGAGATGGAAAATGAGAGAATTCATGAACATATTTGCACTATTGTTTTTCCCCAGCATTACAGAATCTGCACCAGGTAAGCAGTGGGAAAACCCCCTGGGCTGGTCAATGGCAAGGGGGAAGAGCAGGAAGCCTGGCTAGCCACAGTCCAAGAGGAGCCCCTGCTGATCCCTGGAGGGATTGCAGTGAGCACTGAGAAAATGATCAATATTTTACATCCTTCAGGCAAAGAAATTTTGTTAATGTGAATTGAAATGTAACAGGACAAAAGAAAATAAGGCTCCAAAGCAGTTGGAGAATGAAAAACTAAAATGGATTCAGACAAACGTGCTTTAATTTCAGTTGGTTTTGCAATGAGTATTTTTGAAACTGGGAATCTCTGAAAAAGGTTTTGACCATGGGAATTTTTTTATTAGACATAATCATGAAAACACATGTGCTCTTGTGGTTTATTTTTATTCATGTCCATTAGTCACCCAAAATATCACTCATCAGACGTACAAAGCCAGCTGAAAGATTGGCATGGATTTTTGATGAATTCATAACAAATTGGTAAGACTAAACAAAACACCACTTGCATATAATTACAGAATCATGATTCTGTGATTCTATGACTCTGTGAAAACATCATTTGCATATAATTATTTTATTTCCTTGTTGGTTTATATCTTGTTGTTTGAATATTCCATATTTTCCTTTCCCCATGGCCCTTCCAAAATGGAGGTCCAACTGTGTTTGCATTTCTAATGCCCAAGATCAAAAGTTGTCCAAGCCCAAGAAGGAAAGGTGGGTCACAGGACAGAATAAAGCCTGGATTCCATTACACCAGGCCCAGCTCCCCCAGAGGACCACAGGCAGAGTGTGATTCTTGTACCTGAGGAATGCACCTGCTCTGCCCACAGATTCTGCAGTACCTCAGTGGTCTCCAAAGCAGTGGAACCAGTGGTGTTCTACACTCTCCCCTACTTTCAACATGGGATTCTTCCATACACAGGTTTACAATCCAAATGCCATGGACCTCGTCTTCTGACACACGTACCTGCTAAAGCCAGTTCCACGTAAACTTGATCCTTCAAACAAATCACATACACTATGATGTAAATTGTATCACTACTGACGGTTAAAAGGCTTCATGGTGCCTTCCAGGAGTGCAGTGTGAGTTTAGGAAAAGACAGCAGGAGTCTGAATGATCAGTGAACCCAGGGTTTGTACCAACATCTGTCTCACACATATGCAGTATCAGCATCTCTGCCATTCAGTGCAGTTCACCTGAGCTCAGAACCATGATGGACAGTAAAAGACATCAAAACCCATACACAGTATATAAGAGATGGAAATTCAATCAGATATTTGTTTGGGGCCCCAAGAAGAGTTGAGACTTACTAATGATCAGTGCAGGATTGTCACTAGCATTATGTATCCTGCCCAGAGCCTGGACACCAAAAGCAGAGAAGATAATCCCATAAGCACCGGCCCATGGTGTGATTTTTGAGGTCGTCCTGTGCAGGGCCAGGAGTTGGACTGTAAAGACCCTTGTGGATCCCTTCCAACTCAGATTTTTTTAAATTCTGCGATCCTGAAGTCTTCAGAGTTCTGTAGTCTCTCAGGATTTCATTAATGTAAATCTATAGCATTCATCTCTCCTGTCACAAACAGCCATGGCAACTAAATTCTAGGATTGAATTCATGTGTGCTGTGTGCTCACAGCACCAGTGTCAGAACAGAGGAACCTTTGCAGCTCTCCCTGTGCACAATGCCACTGAGATAAAGTAAAAGGTGAAGTTGCAGATGGGTTTTCCTCTTGTTAGAAGGGTATCTATGGGAGGAGAATGCAAGTTGCAATCAGCCAGGATGGAGATTTGAAGTTCAGCTTCCTGGGTATTTTGCAAAATGCCAGGAGATCTTTCATAAACACAAATATTCGGGGCTTTTTTTTATCTCTGGTTTGGTAGCTGGGAACTGCATCAGCTTTATGCTTGCTATTCCAGTCAGTGCAGAAAGAATGCTCTAGCTAAATCACCCACCCTCTTCCAGAAGCTCCTGTGCTATTCCCTAGAGACAAGTCTTATCTCACTTGATTTAACTTAGATTTATGTCTCCTGGAGGTAGCGTGAGCACAAACACATAATGCCAGTAGGTTTTTATAACACAAAACATTTTTTTCAAAATCTGTATGATTTAAGTCCTGCTATCTAATTGACTGCACACTACTCCAAACAACTGCATTAACAATTTTCTCTGAGTGTGCAAGGACTAAGGCTGTCTGCTTCAGCAATGGTATTGTCTGTACCAAACATCAAAATTTTGCAGAATAACTGGTCATTTTTATAAGATTAGAATATACTGGAAAATTTTCAGTAAAATAATCTGGGAGCTTTACTTCAGGGAAAGAAAAATATCAAAATCAGACATATTTCCTTGTAAAATTATGTAAAAGTGAATTCATTTTCCTGCAGAAAAAAAAAGTCAAAGTTATAAACATTTTATTGTGGAAAAAATTTGAGGAAAAATCGTGAGACCTCACTAGAGGATTTTTCAAAATTATATACTGCACTGCCACTGCTCACCTGTCACAATAAAGCAGAAAAGTTGACATCTATTGTCACTTTTTGGTCTGGCTTTTTATACCACTAAAAATGGTCAGCTTATCTTCTTTAACTCAGCGGTACATATTAATGTAGGAATAATTTTTCTACTTTGTCATCGCATTTCTTGGGAAATGGAAGTTCCAAGTGTCACCCCATACAAATGCCAGTCAAGGATACCTGCCCAAACTTGTGTCCTCCAGCTTTCTGGACCATCGTTGGAGAGGAAGATCAGCCTGGTTCCCACTCAATACCAGCCAGTCATGACCTCCTCCAGGAAAATCGTAGAATAATTTATGTCAAAATAGACCTCTAAGATCATCGAGTCCAGCTGTAAACCCAACACTGCCAACTCCACTTCTGAACCATGTTCCTAAGCACCACTTTTACTCATCTTTCAAACACCTCCAAGGATGATGACTCAACCACTGCCCTGGGCAGCCCCTTCCAATGCTTGATAACGCTTTTGGTGAAGAAATTCTTCCTAATTTTTAATCTAAACCATTTTGGTGCAGCTTGAGACCATTTCTTCTTGTCTCTACTTGTTCCTTGAGAGTAGGCCAAGCCAACCTGGCTACAGCCTCCTTTCAGGCAGTTGTAGGGAGCAATGTAGTCTCCCCTCAGCCTCCTCTTTGGCTCTCCGCTCAGGCTAAACACCCCCAGCTCCCTCAGCTGCTCCTCATATGACCTATGCTCCAGACTCTTCCCCAGATCCATTGTTCTCTGGGCACACTTCAGCCCCTCAATGTCTTTCTTGAAGTGAGGAGACAAAACCAGCACAGGATTCAAGGTGTAACCTTGTAGTACCAAGTACAGGGGGACAATCACAGCCCTGGCCCTGGTGACATTATTGCTGACACAGGCCAGGTGCCACTGACCTTCTTGGCCACCTGGGCATGCACTGGCTCACGTTCAGCCACTGCTGACCAGCACCTCTAGGTCCTTTTATACTGGGCAGCTTTCCAGCCACTCTGCCCCCAGCTCAGAGAACTCCAGGGAGTTGTTGTGACCTGAGAGCAGGACCTCGCACTTAGCCTTGTTGACCCTCATACAAATGGTCTTGGCCCTTTGATCCAGCCTGTCCAGATCCCTCTGCAGATCATTCCTGCCCTCCAGAAAATCCCACCAACTTGGTATCATCTGTGAACTGATACTGCTCTCAATCATCCCTTCCATCTGAGAGTTCTTACCCTGGGTAATAACTGCAAAACTTGTGTCCTCCAGGCTCCTGGACCATCATTGGAGAGGAAGAGAAACTTGGTTTCCCCTCTATCAGCCAACCATAACCTCCTCTGGGACAAGTAAGGTAGCAAGTCCCTTGCGTCAAAGTTATAGTTAGAGACATCTGCTAGAAAGTTCTGTGGTAGCAAGCAGAGGTTAAGGGCAAGATTATCAGGAAAAAGGTAAGAAAGAGAGGACAGCAATAAATTTGATTTATAGTAAATTTTGTAAGCCACCTGTCTCAGACAAGATCATGCTTTAAAAAACCACTGTCAGAACACATAGCAAAGTGATGAGGATGAGGGGATGAGATGCACAACATCAGGGCTCACTTCATTTGTCCGGAGCCTAGTGAGAAGTAAAAATGACATTTTCATCTAGAAACTACTTTTCTTTACACTGTCCCTTGCTGATACTGGATTACAATAACTCAACACCAACCAGAACAGGAATAGTCTTGCCACACAGCTGTGTCAAAAAAGTTTTATATTTCTAGCGGTCCTAGAAAGATAGATATATACTAAAAAACCCAACCGAAAGATAGATATATATTTAAAAAGCTAACCAACAGTATGTATATATGTGTGTGTATATATATATATATATATATACACATATATATAAAAAAATTTAAAAGTTTGTATCCAAAAAAACAGAGAAAACACAAAGATGAGCACATAAACCTGGGGGTGTAATCTCTAGAGATGTGTGCATATATTACAACTAACAACAGTACAGCTGTTCTTTGTTCTTATTGAAGGATGAATAAAGTATATTTATGGATAGATGCAATTAATGTAAAACTCCAGCTGTTTAAAAGAAACTTGGAGTTGTCTTGCACTTCCTGAGCATGTTATTCCTTATGAAGCAGCTGAACCTGTATGTCCTTATGCACAAGAGAGCCAATGGTTAGTGCACTTAGAGTTAGCCAGACAAATGTGAATTAAGGTCACCTAAACTCTGAATAGGAGCTTCTGTCCTGGCTTTCAGTTATAGCTGACAAATTAAATTCCATTTCATACCTTTCTTACACTTAGATTCATCTCCTAATCTCCTGGTATCCTGTGGTCAGTTTGGGGATAGGAAGAGGTCATTATCCTCAGTGAGTGAAATGCCATGGAATCACAGTCATCTTTATCCTATCAGTACAAATTTAGAAATGCCCAATGATCCACAAGGAACTAGCTCTGGATTTATCCTCATGCTTGTAAATGGTGACTCTTGCTCACTTCACTTGTTTACAGACAGCTTTGGTGTCCAGCCAGCTTAAATACTTGAGTTTTTCTCATGGCCTGCTACTGAATTATAGTATTATAAATGCATTATGCATGCATTAGATCTCAAAATGAATCTGAACTCTCACAACCTTTCACACTGAGGATGTGTCTCCCCTTAACCCTGCTGCACATATATTTGCTTGAGATCATTTCCTTCTCTCCCTGTTCTGCCTCCATTGAGCAAAATAAAGAAGCAAAACAGTTCTATGAACAACAAAATTATATCAGACAACAATGAATTTGGAACAACCCTCAGATGATTTTGCCCTAGAAAAAATTCCTGGTCCTTTAACATTAGGGGACTGCAGCCAGACCAGTAAAGGGGTTGCATTACTTATATTTCCAATTCAGCTCAGCATGAGATAGGGGAATAAGGTGTCCATTCCTAAGGTGTCCATTTGACTGCTAGGCAGATAAAGCCCAGAACAGCTTTGATTACAGACAGGTAGTACAGATAGTGTGATACAATCAGAGCATGGAACAGTCAAAGACAGGGATGTAGTACTAAGAGTCCAAATGTAAATAGCTGGAAAAGTGATGAAGTGTTGTAGGTGAATATGTTCATTATTGGCATTTCAACGAGCACAGCACACCTTGCCCAAGTCCCTTTTTCTGTGGGACAGTTGGCCTTTATGGTGGGCTGGAAGCACATATTACCTACTTTATATTTCCTACTCTAAAATCTATTTCAGCTGATCACATACTTGGCAAAACCTTAACCTCGTGAACACAGGTTACATACTACTTTGGCTTATTATTTTACACGTAGATATGAACCAAAGAAAATCTGGAAAAGCTGATCAATTCATTGCAATTACTGAGTAAGAAAGCACACTGAAAACTAAAACAATTTAATTATTTTTTAATTTAAAAATCAAAAGAAACAAGAAAAAAAAACCCTAAAAAAGCAACACAAGAGAATCTTACTTTTGGATGTAGCAGATTTTTGCCATTTTACTTAGCAAATTCTGGGATGAAAATGGCAGTTTTGCTGAAACTGCAGTGCTGCATGGCAGCAGGGGTGCAGGCTGCTACAAATGAGTGTATCTAGAAACAGAAGGGTAAATAAGAGCAAAGAATGTGGCACACTGAACACCAAAACAGCTTTGACCCTGTCAATCCACAGCAAGCAATTGGATCAAGACTTCATGAAGGCAAGCAAAGATACTGAAACAGGTGACTAAAAGCAGACTTTCCATTAGAGATCACAAGCCTTGTTTGATAATATGCATGTAAGTGAAGGTCAAACAAGATTATAATCAAAACTGGGAAAAAAAACCTTTCCAGACAGAATGAAACTTTTGAGAGTTATATGTGACAAGATATATGAGAACTCAAAAAGAGGGGGAAAAGGGGCTTTTGAGGTTTTGAGAACACAATTGTGGCTATTGTACCATTTGTGTTGTTTGGAGAGTTTATGGACTCTTTAATTGGTAGCAAAAGTTGCAACAGTGAGACAAAACCAAGAATAAGATTGCAGAAAATACTCTGACTTCAGTTTGGAAAAGTGGAGTTCACCGTAAGTAGAGAACATAATTTGCAGATTGAAAGCTCTGAAGGAAAACAGGTCATATTCAGATGACTGGGTTCATCAAAGGAGCAACTGGAAGAAAATTAAAAGCTCAAAAAGGAATAGGAAAACTACGAAAAAAGCTGAAAGAAGGATCATGACAAGCCACGCAAAAACTGGAAGAAAAAAACCAAATTTACATCTAGCCTTTGTAAAGAGCTGCTAGATTTTGTAAAAGCAGAATAATTTGTAAAGTCCTGCCATAAAAATAGAATTTACACGAGTAGGTGTAAACTATGTTACCCCTATGCAAGCAAGCCTAATTCTTTGTTGGAGAGATTTAAGCAATACCTACATGGAATAGATTTTACCTCGCACACTATCAGACCTTTTGTTCATTTGAATTGGGTGCACAGATCAGGGTGATACCTGATTTACAATACAGAGTGTGAAGATAGAATCAGGAACAGCCATGCTCAGCTCTTACAGGGCCACATCACTCCTGAAGTGGTGGCACATTAGGACAGTCACCTGGCCCAGAGACATCTGGCAAGTGTACTATCCAAAAAGATATCTTTAATTTTTAAATAAAGATATCTTTACTTTTTTAATTAAGAAAATTGAGCTTGTAAGGCAAATGGAAGAAGCAATATTTATACACAACCAGCTCCTGTCTATGGCTTCTGCTCTTCCAGGAGGTTGTTTTTTCCAGGCAGCATGAGCCCAGCTGCGTGGCAGCAAACACTGCCCAGTGCCCTCTGCTCTCTAGGGAGCTTTTTTCATTCATTTCTGAGGCCTAACCAAGCTCATCACAGTGTCAGCACATTTTGCAAACTCCCAGGGTCCAGCTGCATCCTCAATGCCACAACCTCTCTATCCATTAATTCTCTGGGTTAGTCCCAAAGGAAAGGAGAAGGAAAGTGTCCAGGGCTGGGAACAATATTCAGCCAATCTTAGTGGATCATAAGCAAGCCTGTGAAAACCAAAAGAGAACAAACCCTTCTGCCATAAGACCATAAAGCTGAGATAGATCAAAATCTTTAGAAGATGACGTTTGCAATTACTTTGTCAGAAGCTCCACCTGAGGCACAGCAAACTGGAAGAGTGCAGATCAGAAGAGGAATGCAGGAAAATAGGAAAAGGGAAAGCAAAAAATAAAAGAGGAGGAGGGAGAAGTGATTAAATATGGAAATTAAAAAAGAAAGCTCGTAATACCCAGGATGTAGAGAAATGTCTTACATAGAACAGTACTGACCAGTATGATCTGAGTAATTTTGTAAAGAAAAAGCCATTTTAAAAGGCCAGAACAGAAAAACAGAAGCAGCAGAGAATGACAATGCAAAAAAACTTTAAATATATTATCTAAGACAAATATCAATTCCTTTGGCTGTGCTGAGGAAAAAAAAATCTGGATCATTATCCCTTTTTATCCATAAAGAGCATTATTATATAATACAACCCTAAACATGACATCTCACACATAAAATCTTTCTTTGTGAGCCACAGCATATCATCTACAGCAGTAATGGCTCACAGGCCACAAATATCATGGCTTTGTTTTGAAAAAAGTTTGATTTAAAAGCAACATTATTTTAGCTCTAGGATAGTTATATTTTATTACTGCTATAAAAAGAAACTGTTAAAAGGGTTCTTTAAAGAGATGAAGAATCATACCTGGAACAGAGAAATAGCCCCTGAACAGGATTGCCACCTGCAGAGAACACTTCTGCCCAGACCAGCATGTTATTTTAGGTGCTGATGCTAAAAAGTGGAACATTTTCACCAAAAAAAGTGAAGCAGAAAATCTATCATGATCTTGGATAACATGAATGTAATGGGTCTGCAGGACACTGTACTAGAGTATTATATCAGAGGACAATAGCCTCTTGTGAAGTTGCCTCCCTCCCACAAGGTAATTACTAATGGAAGACAGACCCACAGTTTCCACAACAAAAGGAAGATGAACAAAAAAGAGTCTGGACTCTTGATATCAAAATCAAAACCAACAGAAGTGAGAGATAAAGCAAGAGAAGGCACAAGGCTGAGCAAAGCAGAGTTAAAATTCATGAGGTACTTCAGACATCCACAGGAGAGAGATGGTCAGCTCAGGGACTGGCTGAAACATGGAGAAGCCTCATTAGAAATCTCTAATTTGCCTCTGAGTGGGAAGGAGTTGTTAGAGTAATTGGTCCTTCAGGAAGCCTGAGATAAAATACAATGTATTCCTCCCATCATGCGTGAGTTGAAAGCAGTGGTCAAGGGAGCCAGCACTGATAGCAGTGGCTTCAGCAGTACACAAAGGTCTCCTGTTCTTCCTTCCAAGCTCTTTCCTAAAATGCCAGTTTTTCTGATGTGATTGCATCAAAGAATCTTTATAGTTCTACACTACAGCCCCAAAGTCTTCTAAGTTCTGTCTTAAACCCACTTCCCTCCATGGTCTGAGCCTCCTGTTTTTCAAATCCCCTCATTCCTCTGTTCTCCACAAATATCTGGGACATTTATAAGCCACATGTTCCATTTTCTTCAAGACTGTAGGGGTGATGGGGGACACACTGATACTGTGGATTAACTTGGCAGGACTATACACTGAATTTAAAGAGTTTGGTTGATCCAACAGCAAGTTCAGATTCCTAATGATGTTATGTGTTGTGTTTTCAAATTTTTGGATATGTTGAAATTATAATCTAAAAATGCACTGTGTTACTACATAGAGATAGAAAGGGATATTGAGATTACAAAGTTAGCAAATACATGAAGTAACAAAGGCCACATACCCAGCCTCTTTTTGCAATTTTTCTAGGTCTTTAAAATCCATAATGCCATTCACAGCCTGCTTTTCCCATGTTTATTCAGAGCAAAGGACAAAACTGTTTTAATCCTCAGCTGTGACTGGAGGTGCAGGGAGCCATACCCTGAGCATGCACCAAGGACCCAGAAAAATCATGCCCTGTATTAAAAGCTGTTGAATCTCTCTGCCACCAAAAATCAGAGTGATAGCTTAAGTCTTTTGGCATTAGTGAGGAAATATTTCCTTTAGAGTTGGCATAGCATTTGACTTCTACCATGATAGAAAAATGCTTGGAAAATGAGTGGTGCTGCATTCAGGAGCTGGTTTGTGTGGGCCTGGCAAGATGAGCCTCACACTGACCATTCTGAACTGAACTGCCCAGTGTTGAGTGAGCATTGTGCATGAGAGCCCCAGGAAGTGCAGGGTTCTGAAACACATCATTAAAGATGTGTTGTTGATATGAAGAGATCGAGTTGTAGCTACCTAGACAATTTTATCTTCTTTATCTCCTAATTTGGCAGTACGAAAATTAGCCACCATTGCAGGCTTCTTTCAATACTTATGAAAAGAACTTTTACAAAGGTTTCCATAAATATTACAAGGAGCACTTTTGAATTATAGTACCTCTTTTGTCAAAGCTGATGGCAAATATCTGCCCCTTTGCCCTGAGAGTGTCCCAGGAGCAGAGACATGGCAGCAGCAGAGAAGCAGGCAAGAGCTCTGTGAGGTGCTAAGACACTGCTCCTGGGAGCTTTGCAGTAACAGCTGCAGGGGCTGTGTGGGGACATCAGGTTTGTTGAAAGGAAGGATATTGCTCCTGCAAATGGAAGGGGAAGGAGTGGAACAGATGTCATGTCCTCAGCCTGTCCAGCTTCTGCCAGGAAGGAAAATCAAGGGTTAAGTCTAACTTCCATTTAAACTTATCACAGAGGGGAAGATTTGGCATTTTATGTGGTTATCTAAGGTTGCAATAGAGCCACTTAAAAGGTATTTTTAATTTACTTATACATAATTGAAATTTGATTAAGAAATATTATTCACCTGTAGCACTGACTACACTCCACCTGACCACATCAGTTAAGTGATTTCAGCTTTGGCTAGATTTTGGATTGCCTTAAAAACCCAAGAGCCCCAAGAAAAAGCCACATGGTCACAAGGGACCACTGAACATCAGTTTAGTGAGCTGAGAAACACTTTTCATCTAAATGGAGATTAATCTGGGTAAGAAAGCTTTATGGATCCATGAGAGAGAGCAGACCTCTGATTCACAGGTTCAAGTATCAGCTGAGAAAGGGTTAAGAGTATAAAACATGAGGTTACAATGGAGTAAGGCAAAATAAAGGTGTCTGATAAGCCAAAGCAGCAGAATTTCTGTGCATGTGTATACCAAAGACTGGAACCTTCATGGCTTTGAAATTTGTTTTCACCTGTGATAAGGTAGGTGTAACATATAGAGCTGGCAATAATTTACAACCCCTTTGGAAGGGTGTAAGAGATGAGTGCAAATGATTACCAGCAACAAGGATGTGGTGAGAGATGCATTGACCAGCTTCCAACACTAGAAATAGCTCTTTTTTTTTTCTATTTAATAAATTCCCAGAGGGACACACTATACTCATTTCTAGTTCTAGGAAAAAAAAAGCATTTTTAAAGTTATTATATTATTATGTAACAAAAAGCTATTTTGCATCATTTATTATTTATCTGCTGAGGCTGTGAGAGCACTTGAGTTTCATCCATGCATGCAGAAAAGATAAAACCCAATCCCAAGAAATTCATTAGCTAAAATATTTGCTATAACTAAACTCGAGTCAGATTTACTTTACAGATTTCTAAATAGATTTAAACGGTGCAAACCTTTCTGCAGACAATGTAAACTTAGCTTAGATGTTACAGAAATTTAATATCTATAATTAGTGACTGGAATCAAGTAAACTGAAGTGAGTCTCTCAAGCTTAAGATGTTTATTTTGTGGGTTGTGTGTCTGGAATGTATAAATGAATTGCAAACAAAACTTTTTAAATGCATCATTTCTCTAAAAAAGACACTTTTAAAAAAGGTGATTTTTTTTCTTTATGTCTAGAAAACTTCTCATAAAACATAAACCAGCTTTTACCCATCGTTTTGCTGCCTGACTTTATACTTAGCAGCAGCTGCCTAGGTTTTTATAAGGTGTTAATAAATCTACCCATACTATTTTTAAATAATTTGTCAGAGAAATGTTTTCTCATTCCTGCCATGAAGATTGAATCTGTCTGGGAAGTACTTGGCTGCTATACAGATGGGTCCTGTAGAAAACCCCTTGATAAAGATAGCTGATTGTGTTATCACCAAAAATAGTTTCTGCCTGTACTAAGGACACACATTGCATGGAAAATCTGACAGCGAAGAGGTGCTTAACACCTGTGCTTGGTGCTAATCAGAGCCAAGCCAAAAGTAGCTTGGAGCCTGACAGCCTCTCTGCCCCTTCTTCCCCTTCCTCATGTACAAATTTAGTTATAGCTGAATTTCTGTG
Organism: Thryothorus ludovicianus; assembly: GCA_013397245.1. Taxonomy (NCBI): domain Eukaryota; kingdom Metazoa; phylum Chordata; class Aves; order Passeriformes; family Certhiidae; genus Thryothorus; species Thryothorus ludovicianus. Next base: position 749,711 of record VZTB01016844.1, on the reverse strand, counting down.
GGCAAGGGGGATGGGCTAGACAGCTCCCACAAAGTCCCTTCGGGCCCTGGTTTCTTTACACTGAAGAGTAGAACTTTCTTAAATAGAAGCAGAGATGGGAAGAGGCTGAGGGAGTAGCCAAGAAAGCAGGGCACCAAGGATGGGCAATTGCACAAGCAACATGGGAGTGACCTTGGTGCAATGACAACCTCTGCTGCAGTGGGGACAAACTCTGGCCAATGTGGCTGAAAATTAGCTCTGCTTCTTGAAATGGGCAAATGAGATTTAGGAATCTTTCTCAAAATTCACTGCTGCTATCTGTGGTAGCCCAGTAAAATTTGTCATGGGTAGTAGTGCTTTCCCTTGGTAGGTCTTTGTAGATCCTCTACGTGGATTTTTTTTCCTGAGGAATTTGAGTCAAAGGACTTTACACCACATCAGGTTCAAAGAGGGAGACTCTGTCAGTGGGTGGATGAAAAATACATTGGAACACAGACCTGTAAACAACTGTACCTGCATTTACTCTAACCTTAGTCTGCTCTTGAGGCAGAGGTTTGTAGTCCTAGGTCAGAGACTGTAAGAGCAGTTTAATACAGGTCTTTCCATTAGATAATCAACAAAGTGCTTAGTTGAAATTATACCATTAAAAACCCACCATTATCAAATGGAGTATCTGCAAGCTAGAATTAAATATGCAAAGAGGGATGAAAAATATGTAATTTGGAAATGCAGGGTTCAGAAAGGCCTGATAGAGACACGTTCTTCACATTCTTTCTCTCAGTGTCTCTGTGAATTCTCCTTTCCATCTGCAGTAGCAGGCAGTCACTGCATGAAGCCCAGACACTGCTGTTGAACCAGAATCACCCCAGCCTGGGGCCGCCTGTCCAGAGCCCAGCCTGGGGCTGCACAGCCTCGCTCACACTTTCTGCTCTTCTCAGAACCTCCCACTTCTAGTGAAGCTTCCACATTCAACTTGCACTGCTCTTGCTGCAGATATCCCCTGGGCACACCTGGCAGGATGCTCTTCTCAGAGGTGAGGGAAGTGGGTTCAGATAGCCATGGGTGCACTACTGGCTATGAGCCACAGCCCATTGATCTCGTGTGAATTACGTGGGAGAGAGGCAGCTCAGTAGCCAACCTCTGTACAAACCACAGTGACATAATCCTGCATGTGTTCATAGCATGTTTTATCTATTTACCTCAAAAACCTTGCTTACAGCAATGGAAATGGGTATCACTCATTCCCAGCTTCACCAAGGAGCCAGTGAAGGCTTCAGTGCATTTATGAACTGACCTGCAATTTACACAGGTGTAAGAAATGTCATCCTTGCCATTCATGGCTGAAAAAGGAATATTGCAGATGATGTGAGCATCCAACAGACATGCAGCAATGGCCAAACAAATAAGCATCACCCCTGGGTTCCCACTATCTGCCTCTGTGTTTTTCATACTCAAGGCTTGATCTTGCTTCTGTTAGAAAGATGGAAACACTCCAAATGCTTTTGGTGGGAGCAAATGCCTGCCTCTATACACTCCAGACTCCTGGGGTGTATATATTGTAGAACATATTCAAGCTACGTGCCTGTATGTCTCATGCAGTTTCAGCTTTTATAAACCTCTGGAGTTTGCAGCTTTGTCAGCAGTGACAATGACAAGTCTCATTCCAACTCATATGTTCCCAGGGAAAGTTCTTATACCAAAAAATGTTATTTCCCAGTGAAAATCTGTTCTGAAATTTTTTTCACTAGTTCTGTCTTTTAGGCAAATTGAAAGGCTTATCTTTCTTTCAGATGCCCTACACACTCAGGAAATACTGGATCAAGACCTCTGATACTGTGGTGATTACATGCTTCTTCAGTCCATCTTCTGCAAGAGTTAAAATGCAACATTGTGGGTCCCCATTCCAGATGGAGAGGGGTGACAAACTGTGCCTGATCATTTGCTCCTGCTCATCCTGCACAGACAGTAGAAGTTGAGGTTTCCAGATCCCTTTCTGGGGCTTTTTTGGGGACAGAAGTCAGCAACTCTTGGAAGATCTTCTAACACACAGTACTCAGCCCTGCAAATGTTGTCAGTATAAAAAGCAAGCACCTAGAAGTAGCCTTTGATGTTTAATAAGAAATTCAAATGGCTTCTTCTAGATTTGCATATATTCTTGATTTTGGCTTCTTCTGCTCATGCTACACACTCCTCCACACATTCCCCATCTTTGGATACTAATATAGAGCATATGTTCCCCATTTAGCTCTTCCTTGATTCTTGTTGGCATCACGTCTCTGGCAAAGTAGAAGGAAAGCAGCTGCTTTGAGAGAAAACACTTGTTTGCAAAACAAACTTTTCTTTATATTTGTATGTGAAAACAGTCAAAACCCTTATATTTTTTTTGAGATAGACATGTCTGCAGGAAGAATATCCTTCACAGCCTCAGACATTCCACTGCTTTTCTTTCTCCCCGCTTCACTCTCAGATCCAGTTTTAAAGGTGCAAAACTTATTTCTGAGCTAAACAAATGAATGGAGATACAATTCAGCATTAACCCAGGACAGTTGTGAAGCAAGAGTCATGTTTTCATGGAACTTATATAAAAAAAATTAAATAGAAGAGAATGTTTAAAATGTGTTTACAGCCTTAAAACTACATGTGTGTTTCATGTGTAGAGAACCAATTGGTAACTGCAATGATGCTGGGATCTTAAAAATGAAAGAAAAACATGCTTTCAAATAAATGACCTTGTCTGTAACTGAACAGTCTTAGTGAGCTAACATTTTCATTTCAGTCACTGATTTGCAAAATTCTGATTGGCATCTGTAAGTCCACAGGGAATAAGCCTGTCTGGGAACCTTCAAAGTGTGAGGACCAGGAACCCAGGAAGAGAGCAACATGTACTGAGTAACGCCGTGTAAATCTCACCCAGCAGAAGGACATTTTGGAGACACGCATATGCCAAAATTGAGTGAAGTAGATGCTGAAAGACCACACATCTGGGAACAAACAAAATTTAAAAAACACCCACAACCACCATCACCAAGTACAAAACCAAACAGAAAGAATTCAGAGTAGCTTTGCTGTTCTTTTTCTCAATGGCTACATGAATAACTCATTGAATTCAACACTGATGATAGGAAGGTTTTGCCATATCCTTTAACGGAAGCTGATACCAACCAATCTGGGACTTTTTCAGAAGTAAATCCTGTCCCAGGAGTTGCAGGTGTTCTTTGTATAATTTCACCAAAAATTACAACATACTTTTGCATCAGTGTCAGAGGAGGGTTATGTTGGAAGAAATACAAAGGAAGCACCGAACACACAGGCACCTTCCTTCCTTTGATGGGAAAACACTCTGGAATTGCCACGGCTTTAGTTCCTGCAGAAAGCCAATGGGATTGATACCAGAGCTCTTTGTAGAAGAGACAGGCAAGGGGGAGATCTATGAATTAGTATCACTTCAACCTTCCCTGTGCTTTTGTCTTTACCAATATTTCCTGATGTCAAGCCAAGGGGGTGGTGGTGGTGGTGAAGGGGTGGGAAGTGGGGTCTTTTCAGGGGAGTGAAGGGGACAGCAAGTTCTTAATTCAGTTAACGATTGCAGGAAGTGGTTTGTCAGTTTGGAGGTAGTCCCTGCTCAAAGCCAGTGCCCTTCTCAGAAATTAACTTGCAGTTCTCTAAAGATAGATTGCGCAAAACACCAGAGGGCCCTCGGGAACCTGCAGCCACAATTCCCCAGACAAGGAGCTCCAGAGAAGCGGTGAAATGCCCCTCTTCCTGCAGCTGCTCTGTGGACTAAACCAACACTCACTGGAGTGGGTCTCTTTTGCAAGTTCTCAGGTTTCATATCCGCAGTGACCAAGTATTGTTAAAAATATGACAGCTGCTCCTGTCATTTTTTTTCCATGTAATTTTAACCGTTGCTTCAAACTGCACATGCATTTTCTGCCTTTCAGCAATGGCAAAGGAGGTTTGCATTGAGCAAAGGACTTACCAGAAGTTGCCAGCTTTGGCACTGAAGGATAGGGTCCCCTTGGCACACCTCATTGATTGCATAAAAGACTTCAAAAGCTACCGTGAGTTAGGAATATCCAAGGTGATGTTCAGAGCGGTCTGTTCAAGCCATGTGACAAAGTAGGATATGGTTGGGTGTAATTGCAACAAAATATGAAATTTATAGACTTCAAGGAATAACTCCCAGGTTGTCTTGAGCAATAGTGAGGGTCTGATCAATGTAACTATAGAGCTTCAGGATGCCTCATCCACATTCCCAGGAGCCATACTATAATTCCTTTCACCAGAGTCTCCAACATGCCCTGTGAGAGCATTCTATTCACCTTTAAAGAGCCACTTCAGATAATCCATCTGAATGACCACATTTTGCACTGGTACAATCTAGACTATCTACACTCATATCAACAGATTGTTTTGGAATTTAGCATCTTTGCATATGGAGAACAGAACCTTTGTGTTACTTTCAACACAAAGCTTCCTCAGTTAATTTATACTCCCTTTGATAACCAAAACTGGCACAACAGTGAGAGAAGTGCTCCATAGAACCCAGTTTCCCACATATGGCAGAAGTAATTACTTCATGAGAACACATCTTAGAGCAGGTCCATCCTGGTCCATAACTGCAGGCCACACATCATGCAACACAACACTGTTATTGGGAGCATTATAATCCAGTTTCCATTCCAATTCTCACCTCAGCAAGAACATATCTATCCTACATCTAGAGAGCAGGAGGCTGGCTATCCCTTCCTCAGTAGCATCCTTTTTTGTTTAGTTTTTAAATCTTTGGGATTTTTGTTTTTACCAATAACACATTAAATGTTAAACAGCAAGAGAGAGTTTTTTGAGGGCTTATTTTCAGGTGTTTTAGACAGAAAATCACGAAGCATGTCAGTGGGCCTTTCTCACAGAGCTCAAACCAGAGCTTGTTTGTGAGCAGTTGCTTGGTTTTACCTCTCAGGGCAGCAGCCCTGTGAGCATTCCCCTTTTCCTTACACCTGCTAAGGATGTTAGAGAAGCAGAGGCAGTAACCTATGTGTTCCATACAGCAAAGAAATAGAGAATGTGTATAAAAATATGTTAAAAATGTGTACAACAGAAATCAAGTCACTTTGGAGTAGAAGTTCCAGAACAAATGATGATAATTAAGTCAGGGTTCAACTGATTTACTGAAACATTCTCCATGGGAAACAGATACCACAATGCCCTCTCCTGGTCTGTGGCATTTCTAAGGCTCATCCACAAAGGTTGCTAATTTTGTATCTCACTTCCTGAAACATTTACCTACCCTTAGCTTTAAGTGCCCTCCTTATTTTAAGGTGCTTTCCTCTGCCTCTGCTTGTTTCCTTGTCAGCCAGTCACACCAGCAAAGAAACCTTCCAGGGATCTGCACAAGACGACTGCTGTGGTGAAAAAAGCTGGAAGAGGGGATTAACATCTCAGTTGCTTCCCAGCACCAGGTATCTCATGTCAGGACTGCTCTCCCCAGCTGTATCTCCTAGCACAGGAGCATGTTCCAGCCTGGGGAAAGAAGGTGGTTGGAAATGGTGCTGGCATACACAGGACCCCAAGCACAGAGACAGTTTTTTGTGGTAGCAGCACATCATGATCACTGTGGTCCTTTCCTCAAATGTTGCTCAAAGACTCTACACATGTGGGTAAGTGCTCCACAGACTCACCTGACACAGCACATGATGCAGCTGGCAGATGTGGCCTTGAATCATTTGTTACCAAAGCCTCCCCTTGTACCTCCTGCATACTTTTAATTCAAAACATTGACTTTCAGGAGAACTCATAAGATGGTCATGTGTTGTCCCACAGGGAACAGGAGTCTGCTGTTCTCCCCAGTGAATGAATCAGGCTCACAAATGAGCAGGCTCTGTCTTTCCAGCTTCCAGTTTCTCAGTCATGGCTCATTCTTGTGTTCCTCGTTTACACTGAATTCCCACACTGGGCCCTCTTGTGTAATTTAGTCTGAGATTTTCTCCCTTTACTTTTCCCTCCCTCCTCTCCACCCCCCTCATCCTCTATACAACTGAGCTGGCCACACAGCAACAGAGGAAATGAACAACATCTGGTGAGATTGATTCCTCGTTCTTGTAAGCAGTGTAAGCTAACAGCTGTGTCAGGCATTTCATCCAGCTCTGGAGTAGAAAAGAAATCAATCACACATTCCCCTTTACCACACCTCCTCGTTCTGATGCCCACACTGGTCCTGCAAGATAATTGCCCGGTTCACGTTCCTGAAAATATGCTGGAATCCCACCCTTTGTAGAGAGAACATTCCTCAGTGCAAATGTAATAATTCTTTAAAAATACAGGACACTTTAAAGGAAAACAAAAAATAGACCAGAGTACTTTAGCACATGCCCACCTTAAATAAAAGGGCTTTTTGAATTCCATAAAACAATGTGTGAGCTTACATGCGGGTTTTAGAAATAAGTATTATCTCATTGTGTGCCTTTAGAAGCCTAAACATTATTGTATCCTGTGACTCTTGGTAGTATCTAGGCACTACAGAAAGCTGCTTTTAGGCACAGACTTGAGTTGTACTCTTATGCCCAATGATACCATATCTTGTTGGACTCAAACCTTTCTGCTAACCATTCAGGAAATCAGAGCATGGGGACAGAAGAGATCCAAAGCAGTAGCAGCCATGAGCAGCAGACATAGCAAGAGAAAGGCAATTTTCTTGTAACTTACGGGCCTCTAAGCCAACTTTAGAGTTAAGGTTTAATCTCTTCTTTTGAGTGTTTCAGCTGACACTAACAAGAAGACACCAACTATTTCCAGTTGCCTGGCAGTTTCTGTGATGTGGACATTGGACCACTAAGAATTCATCAAAGATCCCCCAACAAGCCTTCAGTAATAATTACTGCCCAAATAGCTCATTCATGACCACAAAAAGGACAACACAGCTCAGGAAGAAGGATTCAAAGGTAGTGCTCAAGACAATCTGGAACAGACGAGCATTGGGCAGCTTGCCCTGTTTATTTCACAGCTGCACATGCTGATGGTCTCAAGATAAGGCAGCTGCAAGGAGCCACAAGAACAGAGCATCTTCATCTGTCCCTTGGGGTGCTGTTCACAGCTCTCCTGGCTTTGACTGCATTTCACTGGGATTTTGGCAAAAAATATGGCCACAGAAGTCTAGAAAAAGCAATTAATTTGTCATCAATCTGGACAGGTATTTGGTCTATAATCATAGCCAAAACTTGGACCCCTCTGGCAGATTGTGCAGGCTGTATGCTGGGGTTTTCTGCAGAGATTTATCAGCCTGTACTGCTTTCCTATGAGCTCTTCAGTTTAGTGACACCCACCTCTGGGTCTCCAGAGACATTTCCTGAAGGCCTTATAAGATTATTCATGACCATGAATAAAGCATGATTGCTGAGAAGGATGGCAATATATGATATTGCATGTGGCACACTATCCTGCACAGTTTTGCTAACACTGGAAATGGCCAACAAAAAAGTAAAAACACTTCTGAGTTTTTTTAACCTCAGGTACCTTCACCGGTGTCTCACACCCCTAGGGAATTTTCCAGCACTTCTGCACTGACAGTCATCCTGAAAATCTGGGCTGTATTGAGCACAAAATCTCTGTGAAGTAAAAGGCAGGCAAGATGTATCTTCCTTGTTGTCAGCTATATTCAATTGTAAAAAAGTCCTCAAACCAGTGGGATTCACTGCTGTAAAGTGGAATGAAGAGTTTGGAAGCAGAGGGAGAAAACAACCTGAGAGAAAGTGGGAAGCAGCCAAAAAAAGCCACATGTATTCAAGGCAGGCAATCTATAGTGCTAGGGGCTTGCTTGGGGTTGAAGATTTTCCAATAAGCAATGCAACAGAGCAGATTTATGATTTCACCATAAAGTTGCATGATACCATTTAATGAATTAAACATTCGCATACAGGTTGAGAGAAAATATTACTGACTGGGAGAGCATAAAAGCATTGGGACATTCTTCACATTTATTACTCATGAAAAGCTAAAGAAAGAAAGCAATCACAATAGCAATGAAACATACTTTTCCACCCACATAGCATCTGATCAAATATTCACAGATGGAATTTATATGGGGGTTATGGCAGGGGTTTTTTTAAGCTGCAGTTGTAAGTTAGGTTCTGCTAAAATCCAAATATACATATATATCTTAGGTATTTATAGGAGTCCTATTACCATAATAATTGAGCACTTCATCCCTTTTAATGTATTTATCCTCACACCATCCTTAGAAGGGAGAATGGGCTACCCCAGTGCTGAGATGGGAACTAAGGCATAAGGAATGTTATGGACAATAAAATGACTTAGCTGCATTCAGTTTGGATATTGTGAGGCCTAGAAATTAGGCATTTGGCCACATCAGAGTGCTTTAAAAATCCAGATCTGGACAGCTTCCTAACCTGTCAATAGGAAAGATTGTATGTCCCCTTTGATAGAACAAGTGGAATAATCTAAAATAAAATTAAATTCCCTGGAACATTCACATTTTGGAACACTGATAAAATGATAGAGCCTTCCACCCAGCAGAATTCAAGTAAAATGCAGTTGGTAAATATACAGATCTAGAAACCAGGTGATTTTTTTTAACTATGTGGTCTTTGCAGATCACAAAGATATTTGGGTCCTAAATTCTGTGTAAGCAGCCTCTGTAAAAGCTGTCTACCAGGAGCAGCAAATGGAAGTCCCACCAAATGGAAGGGGAAAAGTTCTGAGATTACAGTTTTGCTCTGTCCTCATCCCACTCAGCTGTGCAGGGAATGCTTTCCCTCCATTACTACCCAAGTGTTTTCCTCTCTTACGCCCAATCCGATTAAACACATTTAGAGAAGTAGCAAGATTGATATTTCTGAGGTATTTGAGCCAGACCAATAATGCCCTTTTGAAGCTTCCAAAACTCTGTTTTTTGTTTGGACACATGTCACTGGCATGGAAACATCTCCTGTGTGATTATGACAGTGTGGCAGGGAAGCCTTGCATACTGTGAGCTTAAGTATAATTCATCAAATAAATGAGACACAGGATTTTTCCCACTCTTCTCCCATCCCCAGCTCTAAAGATGAGCTCAGAAATGCTCAATTTCCAACATTTAAGAAAATGTTCCTGCCTTGGCTGGGGTAGAGTCTTTTTTTTTTTACAGTAAATAGAATGAGGCTGTCCTTTGGAGGTGTTCTGGACATAGTGTTGATAGCACAGGGATGTATTGTTACTGCTGAGCAGTGTTTATACAGACAAGGATTTTTTCCTCCTCATCCCACCCCACCAGGATGGTGTCATTATCCAAGGATGCTGGGAGTGCACAAGCAGTTGGGAGGGGTCTCAGTCAGGACAGCTGACCCCAACGGACCCAAGGGACATTCCACACCATATGGCATCATGTTCAGCATATAAAACTGAGGAAGAAGGAGAGGGGAACATTTGGAGTGATTTTATTTGTCTTTCCTAGTCCTCATTACAACTGATGGAACCCTGCTTCCCTGGAGGTGCTGAACACCTGCCTGCCCATGAGAAGTAGTGAATAATTCCTTGTTTTGCTTTGCTGGCATACATAGCTTTTGTTCTGCCTTCAAGCTATCTTTATGTCAACCTGGAAGTTTTCTCCTTTTTTCTCCTCTGATTATCTCTCCCATCCCATCAGGGGACTGAGAGTGAGAGGCTCTGGGAGGCTGAGTTGCTGGTTGGAATGAAACTGTGACAGAAGGATACGCATGCTACCTAAATCCACTTTGACAAAAAATTGAAGTATATTTCCATAAACAACTAAGCTCCATCTAGTTCCCAGTTACCAAATGGAAAGGAAGTTATACAGCAAAATCCTCATAGCATCTGGCTTGAGTACTACATTCACTCCTCCCAAAACACACACAGGCATCTTCTTTGATCACTGATGGCCACGGAACACAGAGCAGGAAGCACATCACTACATGGCATCAGCTGTAGCTGAACTCAGCAAGAGCTGACAGTGGCCAACTCATCCTTCAGCTTGTCACTTCTTCAGGATCCTGAGGCAGACACTGCCTGGCCTTCTCCAGCATCATGAGCCCAGCAGCAGCCTGGGCCCAGGGCAGGCCAGCAGGTTAAACCCAGAGCTCCCTCAACAACCTGTTCTGTTTCCTAGAGACTGTGACACTGCAGAGGTTACAGTCAAACTGTGTGTGTTGCCGTTCCCAAATCATCTCAAATAATTTCCAGTCTGGGTGATTTTAACAGAGCAGATGCAAATGGCCATAGTCCAAAAGTTACTTCACATGGAACTCAGCTTCTAGGAAAAGGAAAGGAGCAACCTTTGGGAGAAGAAGGGAAGGAAGTACTGGAGAAGACAATTAACTCTGCCATCTATGTTTTATCTTCCTGTTCTTATGAATCAACATCCTTGGGAAAAAAATCCATTTGGAACTTTGAACTATCCTACTAAAAACATCTCACGTGTTATTTTTTCAGCGATGTGGCACAGTACATTACTGGTGTCATCTTAGTTGTTATTTTAATTTTTAAAAACATTTCATTTGAAATGAGTAAAGAAGAAAAACCTCAGGCTCTTTTTTTTGGGGAGGATTTCATTGTTTCTAGACTGAAGTTGCAATATATGAAACTCACTTCAGTTGGGTTTTGTCATTACTAGAAATAAAATGACTTAATGATTTACTATCACATGGCATTCAGCACAAAAGCAGCACTAAATAAAAACCAATACAGCACATATTAAATGGATTAAAATTGAACTAGATTTGTAAGAGTAATTGTATGATGTGGTTACTTGAAATAGCTGAGGATTAGACTCAATGACCCAGGAGGTCTCTTCCAGAGTTACACTGCTAAAAAGCAATTGTTAATAGGAAATCATCATCAAAGGGGGACATTTTCTGTGAATCCTACAGAGATCTCATTTTGTCAAGTTATTCAACATCTTTAGCCAGGATGGTGAAGTCTTCAGAGAACAAAAACACTTGGAGAAACACTAAACAATAATGGGAATGGCCCAATCGTCCTCAAAGCTTAGTTGACACCGTTATTCTGAACATTACCCTGCAGTGAAACACACTATTTCTACATCCAGGAGAGCCACTCTAAGAGCATATTCAGAAGCAGGTACTCAAATTCCTGTAGACTATCCTGTAAAACAGAAGATACAATTCTTAGATATATAAAGAAGTTGTTGAGCCAAATGGAATGTTGTTATTACCTCAGAACACAGTGCTGGTGAGTCCATTTCTCAAATAACATGCACAGTCCAAGGAGGAAGCTGAATTGCTGGAAAGGGATCAGAAAAAGGCTACAGCAATGATTCTATGTCTGGAAATTCTGCCTTAAAACAAAAGACGTAAGAAGCTCAGCCACTCTAACTTCTCTCAGAAAAAAATGAGAAGCAATGGAATCACAGTCCGTATTTGGGACTGGAAAATATTTCTGACAATAAAAAGTTGCTCAGTTCAGCAGACAAAAGGCTGTAATGTCTGACCAGCTAGAGTTTGAAATCACACAGATGAGATAAAATATACATTTTTATATATACTAATAATCCACTAATAATAACTAATAATAATTCAGATAATCACTGAAATAACTTACCCAGAAAAGCAGTAGATTTGCAAATCTCATGACACCTGAAAGGCCGGTTTGTCTTCCATAATGCCATGACCTGGCTGAAGGAAGTGCTCACCTTGATACGGGGATGATCAGTGTTCTTGCTGAGAAGAAAGCAGCATGGGAGATCAAAGTCTCTTTACCGGTTTCAAAATCTGTGGAGAAAGATAATCTGCCCACTTTTATGGACCATCCCATACAGCTCTTGGTCATCACGCAGAATGTCTAAGAAATCTCTCCATCCAAATATCCCTTTTAGTTTGACTTCAGTGAGTAACCTATTAGGCCTTTATTCTTTCTAAACATTTCTATTCTTCGAGTTCTGTTTTCATATCTTCTTTTAATCCAATGATTCCTTCTTGCCTTCCCATAAAGTTGTCATTTCCTTCAGATGCTCAGACTGATGAAAGAGCTATAGTGAAATAAAAACTAAATGAGGTGAAAATATATCCCATAAAAACACCCATTAAGGACTTTACAGAGAGATTTCCTACTCCTCTGGCTCAGATAGTCATATTTTATTCCTTCTAGGAAACAGAAAACCCTTAATCCCAGAAGAATGCAGCCAGAATCAAAGAGCGAGAAGAGGCATTAAGTTGCAAGAAGAGGAGGGGAGAAACAAAGAAGAATTTTATAGTCAGGTCTTCAACACAATGTGAATGAATGGGCTATCACCAGAACTACTGCACGGATCACAGGCACTGAGCAGAGAAAAATATGATAAACTGGAAATCTACACAAAGTCCACGGTCAGACAGCAGTGGGTTAACATCGTGCAATAGGCTGTTGAGTGCTTAATGAGCCAGATGCCATCGGGAAAAATGTCTGTTTGAGGGAAAGAACAGAGAGAGAAGAAAGGCATGAAATGTTTGTGTATGGTCATGATTAATTAAGAAATTGAGGGAAATGGTAAATTTGATAGCTTCTCAACCCTTACACAAAAAACTGATTCTTCTTCAGAGGAAAATATATTCTGTCCCCAACCACCCCTCAAGTTATTGCTTCCCCTGCCTGACTTGTTCCTTTGTTTGTTCTCTGTGTGTGCATGAGTGGGTGTTAATTCTTTTGTACTGCCATTTGGTCAGTGATCACACAAGATCAGAATCAGTGCAATAGAACATCCCAGGTTATGTAAAGTAGTATTTTGTGAAAGGTGAGTGGCATAATTGTCACATCCTTTTTTCAGTCTGCTCAAGAAGTTACACAGTTTTGTGCATTATTTGATTTCCAATTTTGATCAGGGTATCCTATGTGTTTTGGTTTTTGTTGTTACACATTCATTCACATGATATAAATAAACTTCTTACACACTTTTGATCATCTCAATTTGGTAATAGACAAAGGTCAAACCACTACTTGCATTTTAGTGTATTAACAGGGCATTAAATGATAGATACAGATTTTCTGGATATTTTTATATGTTTCTGGAACAAACCCTGCCAGAACATCCAGCATCTTCTGCTTGAGCCATGTCATGGACTAAGAAATTCAATCAGGACTTGGGTTTTCAATTACTTTTCCCTGAAAAGGAGTCCTCACTATTTTTGCAATTTTTCTTCTCTTAATTGTTGTCAAATTGCTTCTGAGATGAACACATGGAATTCATCGAGTATACAACAAAACCCACATTCAATTAGATATTGACGATCTTGAGGGATAACAGCAATAAAATGTGGCCAAGAGGAAAAACAGTTCACGAGCTGTGGTGACCCAAGTGTTGTGGGCAGAGGGGAATGTTGCATAATCAAAACAACAATGAGGCCAGCACAGGGAACCACATTGTCTTCTCCACACACCACCACCACAGCACTGTTCCTGGAACCAGCTCTGCTCCTTGTGAATGCCTCTTTGAAAATCCAACCCCCAATTTTTCAAATTATTTTTTGCCATGTGGGCAAAAGATTGATCTGAACTGAATTTGGCTAGTTCTTGGCCATAAGTACGATATGTTTTCTCACTCACATCCACCTCAGCAGTCAGAGGTCAGCAAAGTGAGATGTCATCTCACTTTCATGTTGAGCACCTCTTTAGGAAACCATGCATTTTACCCATGAAATGGGCTAGTCCTGAGCAGATTGCCATATCATAACTTCTAGTGTAGTCTTTCTGTTGTCCATCTTCAGTTGTTTATCTAGTCTGAGTTGCTTGTCAGGACTCTATCCAGTCAAAGCATTCATCTTAGCATAACTCATTCACCACAGCAGAGGTGTCCCAGGTTGATGCCTGTCTTTCTCTATTGATGATATATGCACCAAATGTGCAGGTGGGCATGATAGGTGTACTGAATCCCATCCACACTTCTGACCTCAGAAGGCACTTTTCAATGGATGTGACAGCAAGATTACTGAAATCCACATTATTGACTTAACTTGGCTTTCAACCAGAGCAAGCATGAGCTGCGACCATGTAGAAGGGTGTTTATTCTCTGTGAGACCTGTATCCCTCCCTGTCTTCAGTGGTTATTGAAGGGGTCTAAAGTTGCTAGGGTCCTAAATGGGACACTTCACTTAAATGGCTCCAATGAGGTTGCCTAAATCTCTGCTGTTCTGATGTTCTCTGAAGTTATTTCTTTGCATCACTTAGACCTGTCATCTGTACAAATTCTACAGAACATGTCCCAGTCACAACCCCAGCCCTTTGCCTGCCTTTGCAGAGATACAGTCTCCCACCAAAAGCTGAAATATTACAGGCAGCCATCAAGAGTGTCACTCAAACACACACCTTAAAGCTCCAAGTGTATTTTCTTCTTTATTCTCCTCCTTCTACTCAATCCCTTCCTCTTCTCTGACCTTTTCTAAGTCTATACATCATGAAGTTTCCATGTCACACTCATTCCCACTCTCTCCATTACAATGCCTATAGGAGTTTATATTAAAGACTTCAGCCCTGTTGTACTGTGGTCTGAGCCAAGAGTCATAAGTCATAGACTGTATAAAATACTCCCCTTTCCTAGAATTCAATCCCACTTTCTCCATTTGTTTGCAGAGAATCTTCTTTGGGAAAATATAAATCATTTCTCTTTTGACCACACTGGCTTAGTACCATGGTTGATAAAACTTACTAATTTCCTTTCTTCTCTTTCATGATACACCATGTCTGGACCAAAGCAAGTTGAACCAAGAGGAAAGGTCTCTGAAACAGCTGAGAACAACCCTCACAGTTCATCTGCCATTATTCATTACTTGCTTTATCAACTCTGGAACACATTCTCAGTGTGTTTTCGGGTACTATTTTTCATCTGGTTTGGGGATGAAAGTATGGTCTAGTTACGAGCAATGATAAGTTCCAATCAAAAATGTCTTTTCTCATAAATTTGTGACCAGATCTAGTCTTTGGGAGTTTTACATATGTCTATCATCACTCCAGTGTTCATCTCCAAAATAAATGACTCATCTGGAGCTGTCATGTACCAGAAAAAGATTTTTTCATTTCCATATACTTTAGCACTGGTTGCACAGGATGAGGATATACTGTTCACTGACATTCTGATTTCACACATCTCTCCATTGTGCAGTCTGCATGGATCCAAGTCATAAAGCTGAAAGACTTCAGAGATATTTCTCTAAAGGATGTGTGTGAGTGAAATCCATTTCCCTGCTGCAGACACATCTTTGGAATCAGCAGTGCCTTCCCATCCTGTTCCCCAGAGGCAAACTATGGTCTCTCCATCATCCCACTCCGCAAACCTGGGACATTGCCAAGGATATCTTCAGCCAAAGGGGGAGAATGCAGTTTCCTACCACAAGAAACAGAGCTGCCAGTGCAGATGTTTAATGTGTACTCTTCTCTTCAGATCTGTGCTAAATAGGGAAGCACTACCCATTCATATGGAAGAACTGATGTGAGCCTTCATCCACAAGTCAAACTACGACTGGTCTGAAAAGCATGGGGAAATGTGGGCCAGGAGCAAATACCCTGGCACTGGACACAGCTTTGTGTTACTGCAGTGCTAATATTGCTTACTGCTTACTCCATACTGCATAAGCCACTTCAAGGAGTGCCTTAAAACTAATGCTAAAACATTACAGAACAAGAATGACATGGGGGATATAATTGAACCATGCACTGGAGCTGCTTCACTCCACAGCCAGAAGAACAAGATACCACCAGGGGTTTGCTCACTCATGCAAGTTGCCAATAACATCTTCTGCAGCAAGGTTAGGACACAGATTCATGGGATGTGCTCCACAATGCAGCCTCTCCCTCTTTAAAAGAAATTGTAGAGATAAGCATTGCTCACACTGCTTGCAACACATATACCTGTGTTTAAATTCACTCACTGAGATGCATGACTGCTTCTTTTGGTCAGGCACTCTGTCTGTGAGTTCATGTGACACCTGTAACTTCAGGAACATTTTCTAAGCTGCTGTGACATTCATCTGTTTGACAAGTTCAAACAACCTCTGTTCATTTATTCATAAAAATCTCAATTTGGAGCTCCAAACTTCTGGTCACAGAATAGAATTACTCACAAGAAAGCACATCTAGAAATCAGGAAGACCCCAGACTTATTTCTAGTTTAGCAAATCAATTATAAATGGAACCTTTTTTTTTTTTCAGGTATCCAAATCATATGTTTTCACCTTTTCTACATACCCAGTCTCATGCCATGAGACTATCAGCTAACACATAAGGGTATAGCTGAGATTCACATTGTTGGCCTCTGTACAGAGTTTGGACATTAAAAACAAGGAACAAATGTCCTAAAGCACTCCAGTTAATTCACTGAAGGTTCATTTATCAGATACTTTATACCAATTGAATCAAGTTTTCTGAAACATACAAAAATCTACATATTAAGATCTGTTGTGAACAAAGGATTTTTTAGATATCTTTGCAATTTGGGCTTGTGTAATCACTCTTTCTTCCAGAGCAGATACTTAATTCATATTCCAGTGCCTGTTCATGCTGAGGAACCAGCATTTCTTCAGGTATCTCATTATTTTTGTGTTAGTTTTGCATCATGTATCAAGTTCTAGAAACTGATCCTTCATGATCATCCCCCTGACCACCATTGTACACATAGAGAGTAGATCTAAAATTGTTCTGAAGCACAGAGATTGTTTTTCTTGCATAGAAATTGTCCTTCTGCCATCATGCCCTATCCTCTTCCCACCAGCACTAGACGCAAACCACAATGCAAATACTTAATATGTTTGCCTCCCTTTGGGTTGACTGATAAAATGGAATCAGACAAATGAATTTTTGGTCCCCACTGATCTTTGAGTACACTGTGTTATGACAGGGTGTGAGATGACATGTCAGATAATGTATAGTGTCACACTCTCCAGCTATTTGATGCCATTTAATGTAATGCATCCTGGCATGCCGTGATGGGATGACACAAAATGAGAAAGAATCCAAACTGGAAATACCAATTACCCACTCTTAACCCTGAGGCAACAGGGGGAAAACACGCCTGTGTCTGGGTGACCCTTGCTCTGCTTATTGCCTAAGATTCATCATTCAGGGAGTTTGTTTCTGGTACTCCTCAGCCCGAGATCATTACCAACCATTCCAATGGTCAAAGTGTCTGTAACCCTCCACTTCATCGGAAATCCAGGAGAAGCAGCAGAGAAATCAACTGAAAAAAATTGTAAATCACTGTTCCCAGAGTGTCAGGTTGAGCTGATGTTTTGTGTCTAATGAGCTGCAAAGTCACAGGGTATAAGGAATAAAGAAAAGGCAGGAGAGAGCAGTGAGAAGGGAGAGTGTGCTGGCAGGCAGGCTGAGTTAAAGCATCTAAGGACTGCACAGATAGGCAAGGTTGAGGCTTGTGAGCTGCCTAGCAGAGGTGAAACAAGCAGGATATAGGAATAACACATCCTGCTCTGCTGCAGGCCAGTCCTGGAGAAGGTTACTCTCCCTGAGAAGCTCACTGTCACCTTTCCCTCCATCTGAAGTCAACTCTCTGACCTACCAATAAATAATCTGCTCAGCTATTTGCTGCCTCCACTGGTCTCCTCAAAAGATCTAAATCAAAGCATTGCTTCCTCTTTGACCCCTCATGTTCTGAATGAGGGCACACTTTCACACCTGGGAATTTTGGCAGAGTGGAGGGAAAACAAACCACCCAACAGAGTGGAGGGATGACCCCATGGGATCCCCTGTCTCTCTGCTGCACCAGAACAACACCTGTGGCCAGCATGAATCAGTGCCAAAATGCTCCTGGCTAGCAGCACAAGCAGGGTGATACAGAGTGATGGTTTCATGATAGCTGAGTTTAATACCACAGACAAGGCAGAAGACAACAAGGATTCAGCAGTTCCCTTCTCACCTTCCAGCTTCACATCTTCTTTCACCCTCACAACAAAGCTCTCTAAGAAACAATTTTCACCCACTTGCCTAGACCCCAAATTTCAAATGCATCATACCAAGAATGAGTTCAAATCAAGGATACAGCTTCCACTTGATCTAAATCTGCTGTACCTTGTTTCATAAGTCTGTATTGGGCTGTGCTCTCCAAATACTCCTCTGCCAATTCTCATCACAGCAGACTTTTTGCCCCCATAACTTGCTCCTGTAACCCTCCCAATAACTGTGCAGGCCCACTGCCTGTTTCTTCAAACATCAGTGTGAATACCTACATATGGTTGCATGTGCCTCTCCATCATTTGCTCATCATTTTCCTAAAACCCATTATGATGGGTTGGCTGAAGACACTTGGTTCTTCAGATTTTTAAACGGGATTAAAGGGAGGCAAACATTTTGACATTATACAAAATACTTCTCATAAAAATTCTGTCCTCAAAATGTTCTTTGTTGAAACTTCTAAAATTAAATTTGTATTTTTTAACTTACTCATAATACTCTTAAAAAAAAAAATACATCACAAAGCAAACAAATAAACAAAGAAATCCCCAGCACAATTCAAATCAAAATTACATCTCCATGAATAATGTCATAAATATACATGCATTCTAAATACCTGTCAGAGCTGCCTTGGTCTGTTCCCACTCAGGCTGGCAAACCTCTAGAAACAAAGTGATAGTATATTTTCATTGACTTCTTCCATGACTGAAAAAACATTATCCTACCTACTGAAAAATATCTCAGCAATATTGTGAGAAAGATGGGGAAATGCTCCAGAGCACAATGAACACATCTTCTTATATCAATTAACAGTTAGCAACTATAAATATGAAATGAGGCATCATAGCTACATTGGACTCACATAACAAAAAATTACATGTTTTTCACAAAATTGGGAGTTTCCTCCTGTCAAAGCTGAAGGAATTTACGAAAAGAAGAATTAGTTTTGTTGGGCTGGATAGTATTGTTTATTTTATCTAATTTATTTAAAGTTCTATTTAAACATAAGTTCCCTGTTTGTAAGAGAAAAAGCCCAGCCAGTCTCCAACAGAGTGGTAAAATTGAACAAATTGCAAAATCATTCAGTCTAATTGCCAGAAGAAAAGTGCTAAAAGGATGCAATCAAATTCCAACCAATGGAATACTGATAAAAACCAAACAGAAAAATAAAAATCCAGACATCTGAAACTGTTGCACCAAATCAATGTAGCAAATGAAGAGTTTCAGCGGGGTCCCTGTGTGAGGTCCTGAACAAATGATTGTGAGCAGGAATTCAGACATGAAACACTCTAAATTGAGACAGAAACACAGATTAAGCCCCATAAGTGACATGGCTCAAAGCTACAGGATTTTACAGACCTGATGATGACAGAGGTGAGCTTTTTGAAACACGTCTTCAACACCTGTTCAATCCTTGAGACAGTCCTACACAGAATGAAAGCACCTTTAGGACCTCAAAGGAGGCCAATAAAGAAATCAGGAAATACATCAGGGAGCCTTGAGGTAAGCAGCAAGATTCACCTTCAGCTAAAACAGAGTTGAGCTGGTCCTCCTGCCTCTGGACCAAGTGATAAATAATATTATTCAACACTGTCCCACTTCTGACTCCTCATCCTATATCCTATCTGTGGAAAACACCAGCATAGCCCAGCAATCAGTGCTTTTTTGTTGAAGTATGGGTGCATCTGTGAAATGTGTCTATACTGACATATACACATTCAAACAACTCTCTATAAATAGAATATATTGGTAAAAAAGCCTCATCTACATCCCAATGCGTGTTTAATAAATTTAAGAGTATTTCTAGTTTGTTTTTCCTTTTGACTCCAGACCTGCCTGTGCTGTGATCCTCCTACAGTTAAGATAACACACTGGTTTCAAGACTTAGATTTCTCACTTTATAGACTATAAAAATACAGTTAAATCTTAAAGGACAGGCACTACAAGAACAAAAAGTCAAAAAGACTCCACAGGAGCTTCTCAATTGCTTTAATTCCTTATTTTCTTGCAGAAAAACTTTACATGTTTGAGTCATTCCAGTCTCAATAAATTGGTAATTGCAGGTAAGCAAAATGCTTAGACCATTTGGATAGTGACCAAAATCTCAGTTCTGTCAATGACTACATTTCTGTTGTTAGAGAACTCTTGGTGCTCTGTGAATCTAAAACTCTGCTATCCAAAAGTCAAGCATAAAAGTAAATAAAAGGTATTAACTGGTGAATTGATAAACTTGTGAGCATTATAATATCTTGGAAATTACTCTTATAAGCATATTTTCTCCTGGAAAAACCTTTCCTCTAATGTTCAGCACTTGATCAGTTGACACAGAAAAGACTCACCAATATTCAGCCCAGAAAACCACCTCTGCAGGGGCATCTCTCACAGAGTTAACAGAGATTTGCTCAAAATTGCTTGCATTTAGTGGGAAGGAGATGCCAAACGTGGTCTCAATGTCTGTGGTCAGAACAGCTCTCACCAGATCACGACACCTGTGTTTGTGCCAGCCCTGCTGGGGGGCTTCAGCAGAAAGGAACACACAAGTTATTAGAGTAGGAGACCCACAGTCTTATCCAGGGATTTTCCAGTCTGTAGTTCCGTGTCACTAACCTAGTAAGTGCTTACAAGTATTCTGTTGGTAGAAGATTCCAGAAAGCCTTGGATTTCTTTTTAACTAACTAATAGGGCTCATGGTTTAAATTAGGAACACCCATAGAAGGTATTATGTCACTCACACACCAAACAATAGGGCAGAAATGGTCTAAGACACTTGCTAAGGAAAATCTTATCCCAAAGTTTATATTTCTTTCTAACTTGGTTCCTTAAATAAATAAGGCTTAGGATACTGATAGCTTCTGTCAGACAATCCTTCACCAATAGCTTGAAGATGTGAATCCACATCAACCAAATGTGGTAAAGGAATAGCAACCACACAGAGGCTGGATTCCTACAGTTATTCTGGATACTGTATTGATGGGACAAAGGCTTGATACTGACGGTAAGATCAATGTGCAGAAATTTATTTTAGATACCAATAATCCATAGAAATGGTACCTCTCATGCTTGCCAATAGACAAACACATAAGAAACAAGATTTCTGAAGTTCTACTTCCTTCTGTCCATCAGGCAGTAGACTATACTTAGAAAGACCAAGAGTCAAACTCCTTGTGCTAACCCAAAGAAGAACATCTCCTTTACAACTAAATTTTAAAAATAGAGAAAAAGCAAGATCAAGATTCTAAGGCCCTTATTCACAATGACAAGCAGCTGTTAAGGCATGACTTTATGTGACACTTCAGCTTATTCACAGCTGACTGAAGGGAATTGTGCATCCTCTGGAAAAAGGTATTACTCGATATTCAATCACATATCAGGTGCTAACCCATAAACTATGCCATCATCTTCATGAGGTTTATATGGAAATAAATTTACAGCAGTTCTAAATGAAGTCTTGAGCATTGTAGCTATCAGAGTTGATAATTCTACATGGAGTCCTATTACTTACCATCAGAAGCATTTTTATTTCAGAACAGTAAACAACCAATCCTTATCTAGCTAATTATCACTGAAAGAACAAATGATACAATGCAAGATAAGAAACAGTAGACATAAAATATTATTATTCAAGGCAAGATTACTGTAGGTGATCTTACTGAATAATTAGCAGCACCATCTCTGTCCCTCAGGGGTTTAATAGATGGGGGTGTACAGGGGTACCACTCTCTGATCCTATTTTGCAAAACTGATAACTTGTTCAAGAAATACAACTGATGGAAATTGAGGGGTTTTGAAAGAAGTGATGGAACCAAGCAAAAAAGAACATTCAATATTCTGTTAAGACTGCCTGATTATTGTCTCCTAAGAGGATGATCTTCCTTACATTCACAGAGGGCTTGGGGAACTCACTTACTTCAATATTCCTTATACAGACATACCTGATTAAAGGTTTGGTAGTTGGATTGTGGTTTTAACTTTCACTGAAATCTCGCTTTAACTTTTCACTGAAACCAGTCTGAGAAATTATGTAGAATTATTCCAGGGAGAAATACCAGAAGTAGAGAGTCCTCCTCCTTTCATCCCCTGCAAAGCAACTCACAAATTATATTGAGGAGGATTGAACCCTGAAGTCCTGGGGACCTGTGGTCAGCCTTGGCAGGCATTTTCCCACCTTCTTATACTGAGATTTTGGCAGCATTTTGAGAAGTCAGAAAAAGTAATCTGCTTTTCAGCTGACATAAAATGTAATCAGATATGCCAGGAAAATGCCAGGAAAAGCAGATGAAAGAAAACCATGATCCAGTGGAGCAAAATCTAAACAGATCAGCCATGCAGTTTTCCTCACTTCATTAAGGCACCTGCAGGAGAAAGATTTCTGAGAGAGTGAATGACTGGAAGTTTTCCTATACAATGGACTTCCTGATACAGTTAGGAAAAAAATAATTAAATAGGAGTAGAGGAATCCTCTGAAATATATAGAGAAAGGAGAAAAAATTCAACAAAAAAATCTGTTTTAAAACAATTCTTTCAGCATGAGCTAAGCATTTTGTTCTGTTTATTGTTTGTACATCAGTAGGACAGATATTTCCAAGAACAAGCTTGTTTGTGTTAGATTCCTCACACTGTCTTTCTGAATAGACATGACAAATATGGGAACAAAGTAAGCAGCATAATTTTCTGCATGAGGAACTAAAAAAAATTAAAAAGCATGCTCGAGGACATGGTAGAAATCACTATCAAGGCACTCATGATCCCAGCTCCTTGGTCACAGTTGCTAGCAAATGACTGCTGATACAGGAATTATCTGACCTAGCACATTAACCACGTTAATCCCCTCTGATTACAGCACCCTCTTATTCAGTAATCAAGTGTTGTAGAAAATGGAAAGTAAAGTACATTAAAAAGCACTTTAAAAAATCTGACTTTTTTTTTTAATTATGAACATTAAAAATGAAAAAAATTAAGAAAAGCTGTCACTTAGATCTAGGAAAACCCACTCAAGCATGATCTCAGACACCTTCTTAATTCCTGACCCTAAGATCCCTGATTCCCTATCGACTTTAGGGAATGGGCTCTTTAGGTGCTCACCAATTATTCCGACTTACTCCAAACACTTCTGCCCCTTTCCTAAAGTCTGAGGGATCTATCTTTTTCAGAAGACTGGTGCAGTGTCTGGACTGGCAGGTCTGAAGAAAACAAGAGGAATCACACCCTTGATATACACTTTTCAAAAGGCTATAAGAGATCACGATGAGGACAGCCAAGCATGGGAACAGAGAAGTTATGGTCTCTCCATCCTTGGAAGATTTGAAAGCTCATTGGGATGAAGCTCCAATCTCACAGCTGACCCTTCTTTGAGTAGGAGGCTCGGCAAAACATTTTCTGCAGTCTTTTCCAATCTGGATCTATCCCATGACCTAATGATCTTACTGTGCCAAACATATTCTCAGCAGAATTGGAAGTAGATTCTTAATTTAAAGATGTCTCAAATTCAGCAATATGATTCACTTAAAACTGTGCCTCACTGGAAGAAACAGAAATAATAGCATCACATTTTTCCTCATGGATTTGATACTAAACAAAAACTTCATTTGTGTCATTGATACCAGCATCGATGTTTCCAACAGCAGTCAGAATGGCTCAGGTGATTTCCTAGAATTATCTAGGAAATCTGATAGCAGTGTGATAGACGAGTTATTGCAACCTGATCTCCTGGCCCATCCTGGATTTTGTGCTCCTTTCTCTGCCTGTCTGAGTAACACCTCGCACACCCAGCAGGGCCACTGGAGCACCACAAAGTTCAGCCTGTGCACATAGCCAAACATGCTGGTCTCAGATGAAATATGTTGAATTTGCTCAACAGACAAACTGCAAAACACATGGGCAGTAACGGCTGAATCTTTTCAATGAGCAGTAGGGGCTGGGCAAGTCAATAGGATACAAACCCTTAATGGAAGTGAGTGTTGTTGTCTTACATGAAGTCATTTTATCCTCTATCTATGTTTTTCAAAAATATCTATTATAAAGGGTCCCACATTTTAACTAGGCATATACATTAATATTCAACATATACCAGAAGCATTTGAAAGTTTCTAATCTACAAAATTATTTTTCTTGCTTCTCACTGGAAATGTACATGTTATATTGTTCCGGATGCAGGATATTATTTCACTCTGAAAACTTTGATTCTGTTGCAACCTTCTTCCCAAATTATATGCCCCTGTTGTATGACACATTTGACTGATGCAGTGTTTGCTGAATAATGTGCTATAAGCTGTGACACAAGAGGTTATAGGATATACTCCAATTGGGTTCATTACTTACACTGTTGACTGGTGACTTCCAAACTGACTGAAATCCATCCACACAACTTTGGTTTCAGTTTGCTGATATGTGCAACTGACAGTGCAGTTTTAGTCTGATGCTGTTGCAAAATCATTCTACAGAATATTAAAAGAGAGAACATGGGCTACCACTGTGACAATCTTGAGATTTTGCCACTTCACAGAAGCCAGTAGCTCTATGAGGTACTAATATCACCAAGGACTTGGTGCACACATTGAGAAACAGTGGTTTCATTAGTTATCACTGCTCATCTGAATTCTGGAGACTGTCCAGAGGATTGCTTATCTCTAGACATGTGGAAATATAGTGCAACTTTAATGCTCTTTATCAAAGTTTGAGATAAAAGACCTCATTATCAGGTCAAGAGCATGTGCTCTGAGGGTTGAGGAGAGCTCAGCCCCTACACTTCAGTGGGTTTAATTGCCACATCTCTGTTTCATGTTTGAGCCCTGTGTATGGTTGATTTAAGCTGTTTGACCCCGTTGCCTGAGAGCCCCATGTGTTGCAGGGATCTAGATCTCCAAAGCTTCCATCATAACTATGCAAAACCACAAAGAGCTTTGAGTTTATAAGAACAGCAAAGGAACATCCAAATACAAAGATGTTTGAAGAAAAACCTGTAACATTTCAATAAAATCATATTGTGCAAGAGTTTAAGGCTAATGATGGTGTACAGTCAAGGATCTGCAAAAGTGTAACAGCAATTAGAGGCTCCAGGCTTTCTGTTCCCCTGAGCATCAGAAAACACATCAGATATGCAGCAACAATTATGTAATAGGAGGCAATAATTTCCAGCAATTTCCACATCAGCATATTATATAATGAACACACTGATGTGGAGCAGACCAACGACCAAACCACAGGAGGATGGAACACCAGCAGACAGATTTATAACGCTTGAAATAAAAAATTTAAAAAGAGGAAGAAAAGGTGTCAGCTCCAATACCATGCTTTTTCAACTAGAAATCTTCCAGGAACCCTACAAACACTGTGCAACATGACTCCAAAGAGCCCCAAGAAGGATACCAAAGGGTACAAGAGCCTCTATTCCATATCAGTGTGAAGTAAGGGGAGGATGAGAAGTTGTAAGGTAATAGAATAAGACTGCAGGAATTTCGATTCCTTTGTCACAAGGTGAAATTACGAAAGCTACTTTGGGCCGAAATTCAAAAATGTCTTAAATTTGTTTACCCAGAAAAAAACTTCAGATACTCTGTAGCTGGAGATTATTGGTTATATGGGAAGTTAGTATGAAATTTTTCAGGAATCTTTGGAGAAAAAAAACCGACTGGTACCTCTTGAACCTGGCACTGGTGATTAACCCAGAAAACTATACATGTGCTTCCTGTTTTACCAATGTGTAAGCTTGAGCTAAAATCTCTCTCTGAACACTAGAGCTGTTAATATTGTCTTCTCATGTATTCTCATGTTTAGGAGCTTTATGGAGCAAAGATAGTCAATAACCTACATTTTATTGGCTGACAGAGCCCTTTGGGAGTAACTTCTGGAATGGCAAAGGAATCCAGGAAGGCTGGACGTTGTTCAAGAAGGAAATTTTAAAGAAGCTGAAGTACACTATTCCCCTGTGCCAAAAGATGAGCCAGTGGGGAGGACTGGCCTGACTGAACAAAGAGTTTTTTCTGAGACTCAGTAAAAACAGGAGAGTTTATGGCATTTGGAAGAAGGGGCAGGCAACTCAAGAAAACTGAAAGGATGTAATGAAGTTATGTAAGAAGAAAATTAGAAGGGCCAAAAGATGATTAGAACTTAATCTCACTACTGTAGTACAAGACAATAAAAAATGTTTATATAAATACATTAAGAAAAGAGAGTGAAGGCAAACCTTCATCCTTTATTGGATGAGGGAGGAAACCTAGGATAAGGCTGAGGTGCTTAACACCATCATTCCAGAGGTCGGTTGTTCTCAGCCCCTTGAGCTGGAAGACAGGGACAGGCAGGAGAATGAAGCCCCCATAATCCAAGGGAAATGGTCATTGAGCTGTTACAGCACTTAGACACTCACAGGTCCATGGAGCTGGCTGGGATCCACCCAAGAGTACTGGGGGAGATGGTGAAGTGCTGAACAAGCCACTCTCCATCATTTATCAGCAGTCCTGGCTCAACAGAGAGATCCCAACTGACTGGAGGTCAGCAAATATAAACATCCTTCTGTGAGAATGGGTGGAAGGAGGATCTGAGGAATTACACTCCTGTCAGCCTGAGCTCAGTGCTGAGTGCCACCAAACAGCATATGCAGAATAATCAGGGGGTCAGGACCAGTCAGCAGGGGTTTACAAAAGGCAGATCCAGCTTGACCAATGTGTTCTCCTTCTATGACAAGGACACCAGCTTGGAGGATGAAAGAAAGGCTGGATGTGTCTACCTGGATTTAAGTAAACCTTCTGACACCCTTTTCCATAGTATTCTCTGGAGAAACTGGCTTGCCATGGCTTAGACAGGTGCACTGTTCACTGGGTAAAAATCTGGCTGGATGGTCAGGCCCAGAGAGTGATGGAGAGTTGAGTTAAATCCAGCTGAGGGTCAGTCAGCAGTGGTGTTCTCCAGGGCTCAGTTTTGGGGATAATTCTATTTAATATTATTATCAATGATCGGGATGAGGGGGTCAAGGTCACTCTCAGTCAGTTTGCAGATGAAAAAAACTCATATGGGAGCATTGATCTGCTGGAGGGCAGGAAGGATCTGCAGAGGGATCTGGATAGGTTACATTAATAGTTTGTAATAACAAACCTATAAATAATTACTAATAATATAATCATAAGAGGCAGTACTAAAAATTAATCTTTAAAGGGACAAACTCAACTATGATTGTGCTCCAGCTCAGGCCATCACAACTTTCCTGAGGTGAAAGAAGGCCTGATTCAAAGCAGGATTAAGGTTCATCTATGTCCACTGAACTCCCTGGGATAGGAACCCTTCCCAGGACATACCATAGAAAGCCACAATCTTTGTAACCTCTGTCTTGTATAAAGTAGTTTACTGTGACTGATAAACACAAGAAAGGGTCATGGTACTTCTTCTAGGAAAATCAATTGAAACTTTGCACAAACATCAAGGAAACCACCTGTGGCCCAAGTAAAAAACTATCATTATCCCCATGGGTTGTTTTTTTCTTTCAGCAGTGAGGTCTACAGTCAGGGCATGATGAACAAAAATATCAGCATATTTGTATCTATTCAGAAATGGCAGCACTGGGTTTTACAAGTGACAGACTGAATGCAACAAGTCTTTATTTCTGTCAGTTTCTTTCCTGAGTCCTGAAGGTTATGTGGACTAGGAGACAATTGTTTTTATATTCAGTCTGCAGAGTCATGACTCCAGGGAAATTTTTTTGTTTTACCTTAAAATCTTTAGATCATTAAATTTTATAGACAAAAAATTACATCTGCTTCCAGACTTCTAAGACATTTACAGGTGATCTGACCTCTTTTCAGCCTCATTAGACTCACTAAATAATTGCAAGCAAACAATTAGACCCCCCTGAATGAGAAAAGCAGCCAGACTGAGAAAGTAGGATGCACTCTTAATTGGCACATCCATGCACCACTGAGTATTGCTTGGCTCGTTGCTGCTGTGTGATTTAACAGTGGTCTGTGCTTCCCCCTGGGTCTGATAGTACCATGACAAGGGATTTGAAAATGTATACATCTGGGAAACATAATAAAGTAAAAATACTGGGGAGAAACCAAGGGAGCAGCTGTATATTTACAGTAGCTCTTGTGTAAACAGTGCCAAAAACACAGCTCTACCAAAGTTTGAGGTTGAGGAAAAAGCCATGTAAATGTGTATTTGGAAAAAATTCATGTCTTGAAAGTGACAGTAACTGTGGATGTTTGGACTCACTGAAAATCATGCAATCATAGAATGATTTGGGTTGGAATTGATATTGAAAGGTCATTTAAGTCCTACCTTCCTGCCGTGGATAAGGACATCTTCCACCAGATTAGGCTCCTCAAAGCCCTGTCCAACCAGACCTTAAATACTGCCAGGAAAACAAAACCTAAGTGTCTCAAATAGGGAACCTGAAACAGAGAAATAAAAGACCCAAGACTCCTTTATAGAAACACAGATAGTTCATTGCTTGTCACAAGGATTTGCACAAAGAACTGAAATCCAGGATTCTCAACCCAAATCTTCTCAATTTAGGCCAGAAATGTTTCTATAGTCATGCTTCACTCCCATGACATACATAGCTCAGGAAGTGATAACTAAGGTAGCACTGTACCAGTTCTTGATTTCTTCTGCTCTTCATTTCTTCTGATCTCAAAAAAAATTTATCACATTCTTGGAAGAAACAAAAATAGCATAAAGAAGTGACACCTGAGTGGTCAAGAAGAGCTGTGTGAAAGGAAGTCTTGGCAGTGTCTCCCCTCTCACTGTGACACATGGTCATATTGACCAAAGAAAGAATTTGCTCTAGTTATTTCAATTCTCCAAACTTTGTCCTCCTCCTGGGGAGAATTTTTCTTCAGCTCATTAAATAGGCTTTGGTGGCAATGCTTAAACAAAATATTTAATGTGTCAGAGTACTAAATTATCTATCTGCAGGCATAAATGTTGATTTACAATGTTCTTTACAGTAGGCTCACATTTTAGAAGTTGTCCAAAGTGGAAAGATTAGAATGTGCTTTGTGGGAATTCCTGGGAAATGTGCAGCTTTAATCCTAAATGTTTTGAGATCTCTCTAAAATATGAGGCAAACTCAACTATTTAAGGGATCAAATGTGCTTCTAACTTTTCTCTCAAGTAGCTAATGATGAATGTTGATAACCCAAAAATCTAGTCTAACAAAACCACATCAGTCTTGCCCCCAGGAACGCTGCAGTGGTTGAAGGAGTTCATTTTCCACAATCAAGACACATCAAGGTCTGCTGAAAGCACAAGCAATGCTGTTAATGTAGCTCCACAAAGTGGTTGTGCCCTAGGGTGAAAACAGGTGTAATCACCAAAACATGAGCAAACCCTACCAACTCATTCCACTTTCCATTTGACCACTGACTGGAAGGGGCTGCAGGCTGGAAATGACAGATATCCATCCAATTCTAATCCTGTTTGTCAGCTTCTTCTGGAGTAACCTCTGAGATGGCAGGGACATCTCTGCACTTATGGAGATCAGCATCAACCACATATCTCAAAATGTTCTTTGGCTGTCATCAGCACAAAGTTAATAGAAAAATTCTGGGCAGCCCACACCCAACACTGAGGTTCAGTAACTTCTATTCTGGAGCAATAAGAGGATAGAAAGAGCTTTGTTTGTTCCACATGGGTAGAGAGATGTGGATTTAGTCTGAGGCATGATCTTGTGTCCCATCTTGGACAGCAGCCAGGAGCTGCAGTCTGAGAAGGCTGTGGGAGAACCAAGCTGGTCCATGGATGTGGACTAACAATTCTGCCTGAGGAATGTGTGGTCCTCCACTTTTTCACAGCAACTGCATCACAAATCAAACCCTGTTCCTCTCTCCCTAGAGCAGCACAACTCAGCTTTGAGTCACCATTTTTACTGATATTATTTCTAATTATTCTGGGGATTCGGAGCAGAGTTAACATGTTCTATTTTTCTCTTTTTCAAAGAAGACTATCCAAATATCACTGAAGCCAAAAGGAGTGTTTAGGCCTTGAAGGAATCTGGACAGCGAGCAACAGAGAAAAGCTTTATTTCAGAGACACTCAGCAGATATTCACTGACAGTGATCAATGGATCCCAAAGCAGAGGAGGGAAGGCTGAGAACACTGATCTCATTTGGCATGCAGACAGCATCTCCAGTTCCCTGCATGTCCAGCTCGGTGGCAGAGAGATGAGTAGAGGTGGCCCTGGTGACCCCAGTCTGGGTAATGTCCCTCCCCATATGGTGCACTGACACACAGACCTGTACAATGAGCTGTCAGAGCAGAAAAGACTGGACACTTCTTCACAATCAAATTGCACTGTCAAAAACTTAAGACAGAAACATGTATTTTCAGTCTTAAATCACACTGCTCAGGATAGACTGAAAAAAGTTTGGGCTCAGAAGGCTTTTCAGTGTCTGTTTTCAGTAAAATAAGGAACTCTGTACCAATTCCCCCATTAAAAAAGTCATAGCTAATGCAGTAAAATTTATTGGATGAGATTACACGGAAGCATAACATCATTTATGAAGATTACTCTCAATAACTATGAAGTTACTTCAAGAATGAGATCCTTAATAGGAATTGCTGAATTCATTCTGGAGAAGTCAATAACAATGCAAATATGAACTTTTCAGTCATGTAGCATAGTAACCAGGACACTGCAGACATTTAAAGTGCTCTCTTTGGCTGCTAGAGAAGGCTCCAATGGTTCCCACAGTGGAAGTATTTTGTGCTTTTTTGGTCTGGTAGGCCAGGTCTGAAAGAGAGCCTGGAGATTTTGCAGAATGTGTGCAGCCTGTCTGAGCACCAGAGAGCAAGGCTTTGTGCTCTAGGCTTGGTTTCCCCACCCAATACCAGACCAAAACAGTAACAGAGCAAACAACTCCCACAGGGCTAATCCTTGAGAGACATTGATGAGGTCCCCTTTCAGTCATCTCAAGCCTGAACAGATCCAGCTTCCTCAGCCTTTCCTCATAAGAAAGATGCTCCTGTCCCTTAATCATCTTTGCTGCCCTCCACTGGACCCACTCCAGGTCCTCTTGTGCTGAGGAGCTCAGAACTGGACACAGCACTCCAGAAGGGCTCACTAGGGCTGAGCAGAGGGGCAGGATCACCTCCCCTGACCTGTTGGCAAAGCTCTCCTTAATGTGCCCCAGGAAACCCCTGATTTTGGTCTCAAGGACACTGCTGGCTCATGGACAGCTTGTTGTCCACCAGGACCCCATGTCCTCCTCCACAGAGCTGCTTTCCAGCAGGTCAGCCCTCACCCTGTCCTGATGCCTGGGGTTGTTCTTCCACAGGTGCAGAATCTTATGTTTGCCTTTGTTAAATTTCACCTGGTTCTTCTCTGCCTACTACACTCTTCCTCCTGCAGCCATATCATTTCCACCACCAGATACCACAACACCTGAGTATCTTTGATACCTGTAAAACACTTCTGGAAAGGGAAAATTGGGCACATGCATACGTGCCCTCTGGCCTGGCTCCATTTTACTGTTACTAGTCACTGTCACTGAGAGCAGTGGCTGAGATCAGGTGCTGGAGAAGTATTGGCCTGAGAGCCAAGCACATGCTTGACACAGACCAGCACATCTCCTTGGCTAAACACAGGGAGGAGCATTTGACCTTCTGATGGAATTGACCTTTTTTCTGATACTCCAGGCTTGGAGACAGTCCTTGCTGTATCACCTCACAACAGGCTTGAGGCAAGTTACACCCTGTTTGTAGAATCACCTGTCCTAGATGGTACATGCATGGTGGAGGGAATCTTGGGACTTCATAGTGAGACAGTACTGACAGGACTGTCATTGGCAGATTCAGGGAACTTGGAAAACCCAGACTTGTGACTCTTGACGTATTAAACAGATCAAGAAAACCTTCTGGGTCAGCAGGACCTGAGGATACACCTAATGACCATTTTGTCAGAGAACCCTTGAAGTCCTGCATGGCAGAAGAAGCATCTCTGCCTCCACAGGCTGGAGCAGAGCTGCATGCCTGGTGGCTCCAGCCAGGACATTTCTGCTGGAAGAAGAACTCATAGCACAGGGCATCCAGGAGGGGCTAAGGATGAGGAGCAGCTACCAGTCCCCCATATGCAGTTACCTAAAACATCCTCTAAAATATGACTGACCTGCACCAAATAAATCTGCTGGCACATGAGGGAGGACTTGGTACCTTTTGCACCTTTCTAAACCACTGGAAAAGTCTCTTTTTGAACTGGACCACAGCACCCTCCTTGGAAGACCAAGGTGGAGCTGCTTGCCCTACGTGTTCACTCTTCATCATGATTAACTCCTCCATCACAGAGAGGGACACAAGCATCCATCTCTGCTTGGCCAACTGGAATCACTGGCCAGCACAGCCCATGCCATTTATCACCAGCATTTACGTGGGAGAGGATGACAGCAGGTGCCATTTGTGTCAGTGTCACCATGTGAGTCAACTGATTGATTAAAGCCACGCGGCCCCCAGGCTGCTGGGAGGGCAAGAAGGAGCAGGAGGGATCATTTGTTAGCTCTCCCTTAGCTCTTGCTGTCTCCTTCAAAGGCCCTTTGAATAGGTGAACAAAAATCCCACGGCACCTTTGGGCACGGAGGTGAGAAAGGTGATGTTCCCTGGGGATGGCTCTTGGAGGTCACTGTTGGTGGGGGTCTGTCGCCCTCATTTTTTAAGTTTTCTAAGGCACTTTCTAATTTGATGTTTTTCATAGTTTTTAGTTCTTTCTCACACATGGGTGTTGTTATCAGAAGTATGTTTTTGATACGACAAAGTTGTTTACACACTTTCTCTTACGGTGAAGAGCAACTGATGGACAGTTGTCTTGACCAATGGGACGGGAGAAATGTCAGCCTTCTTCTCCAATCCCTGGTCTGTGTAGAAATATTATAAATTTAGAGTCAGGTGTTTTAATAAATAGTTTTTAGCCTTCTCACAAGAAAGTGTGTCCGTGTGTGTCCTTGTGTGTCCCACAGTGACACAGGTCCATACTCCAGGAGCGGGCATGAGGGCTTCATGGACTCAGTCCATCTCCTGCAACCTTGTTTTTAAACACACTGTTTTAAAATGTGACCAAAAAAAAGAAGAAAAAATACCAGGAAACACTGAGATAATTAAACAATTTCCCCACATCCTGTAAATGAGGAATCTCTATTATTCATGGAGTAGAGCTGATGCACCCAATACCATTTCTTTTTGTTCTCACACTACAATGCATCCATCCAGATTCACCAGCCCTTACATGACCTTCAGTTCAACCAATTCCAGTAAGTCTGGACAGATACCAATGTGACACCAACGCCCACTCTTGTCGTGCAAGTCCCCAGGCTGTTACAGAAGGGCTCAATGACCGACCCCAGAGGACTCCTTGCCCATTTTCAGCTAGGATGAGTTTTGTATCTGCATGACTCTCAGTGACATGATATGCCATTCAAGAGTTGCTCAAGGGAAATTTGGGTATGAGGGAGGTCTGACTCACAGGGGATGAGGCTACACCTTGCACTGCAGCAGCCATTTGGGATTGCTATCTATTCCTGGCATTGAGATGCCAACCTACTTCCCACAGCACTGCCATTTCTCATTCACCCACAGTCAGACAGTTTTCCTCACTGCTCTGGGATGAAAAACACTGATCATCAGTCCCAGCTCAGCTAGGAGCCCTGCCTGTCTTTTGTAGGAGCAAATATCAGGGAGTTCACCATAGATCACCGTGTCCCACCTGTTGTCTCTCTGACTGAAAAGGCAAGGGAAAAGCAGCCACAGAAGCTGAGACACTACAGGTGCAGGGCAGGGGAGACTCCATGACAACCAAAATTTTAAAATCTATATATCCAGTTGGGCACTATAATTAAAACTGGGGGGAAAAAAGTCATTTAGGAACTATCAAAGCAGAGCATCATGATAGAGGATTTGCTGCACCTCCTCCACTGTCCCCTCCTGTCTCTGAGCAGTGGACAGATCCCTTTGCACTTCGGGAGGAAGAAAAGCCCTCTGGCCACTGCACTCAGCACCAGCCTTGTACATGGGCCAAGAGAGAGACTGACAAGAGCAAAGCACGGGTGGGATTTGGACACTCCAGACAGGGCACTCAGGCACACACCAATGCAGACAGCTTTCTTCTCTCCCCTTCTCTCTGTCACACTCCTCTCTGATGTCTTCTTTTTAGTACCAGCCTGAGTACCCTTCCTCTTCCCACGGCCTGGCAAAGCTCGAGCCATCATGCACCCACCCACCATGTCCCTGGGAGCCCCTGACACAAGCTCTGACTGTGCCTTCCCATCCTGCAGCCTTTGCTGCCATCTACAGCCCCATGACTCCCCACAGGGATTGGCACGGGTGGCCCATCCCAGAGCAACCCACCTGATGGGATGCTGACCCCTCTCTGTTCTCCTGCAGGACTCCCCACAGGTGGCTGAATAATGCATGGGCAGTAATTTCATTCAGGCAATTCACCTTTTTTTTCTGCAGGTTTAATCATTAGGAGATAAACTACCCTCATCCCTGGCTCTCATGATGAGGAATCGTTAGGGGCCAGACCTGCAATTTATTATATTTTGGCAGAGAGATGGTTTAAACACTCTGGGGTGGGGTGAGGAAGGAATGAGCTCTCACAAAGACCATGAATTAATGCTGCTAAATACCCACCTCTAATCACATGTGTTCATGGGAAGAGTGATTGCTTTTATTTGAGGAACAAAAAGAAAGAGAGGCAGTGGAAACTTGTATGAGACTGCACAGTCAGGACCAGGTATTCCCTATCACACTCCAAATTATTTCAGGCTCCCAGTGGGTACATTCCCACATCACTTCTCTTGGTACCCAGAAGCATCTTTTCAGAGCAATACCCCAATACAAACATTACAAACATGCATTCCTATAGGAAGGGCTTTCTCAGTAAGTTTCCAGTATTTTTGGGACTATTTGTATATGTCCTCTCTCCTTAGAAGAAGACAAGAAAGAATTTAGTCATGAAATTTGGAATTT
This sequence comes from Thryothorus ludovicianus, assembly GCA_013397245.1. Classification (NCBI taxonomy): domain Eukaryota; kingdom Metazoa; phylum Chordata; class Aves; order Passeriformes; family Certhiidae; genus Thryothorus; species Thryothorus ludovicianus. Next base: position 714,893 of record VZTB01016844.1, on the reverse strand, counting down.
GTCCTTGATTATTAGTGCAGAAGCACTCACTGTCTCCTGATCTGGCATAATTCAAATACAGGTAGTACCTGGCCTTTATATCACTGCCTACCTGCATGCTCTCCCTCCCTTCCAAGGAATACTTTACAAAGACAATGCCAACATCCAAGAGGAAGAGCACAAATCCAGGTGTGGGGATTTCTTTAAAAAACAACAGGGGTGAACAGTTTACGACGGCAACACCCCACAGAATCCACCCATCCAATTGAAAAAATGAATAATTGCTCAGTATCTATTTTAGGAATGCTGTTTCTGTGACTCAGGATTTCCTGAGTAGGTTCACAATGACCACACAGGTTGTTTAAGGTCTCATTTAAACTATAGGTGATTAGTCAGGTGTAAGACCATATGAATTACCTCTGACTTTCACTTGTTACAGTGAAATGAAGACTTCAGGGTGAGTGAGGAAGAGGAGGATTTGGCCCCATGCATATTGGCATCTGACACTTGATTACTCTGTATAGCAGATGCAAAGATAAAAGAAATGTTTAGGGATATCAGAAAACTTTTTTATTGCACAGAAAGAAAACCTTCTACATAAATCCACTAGATTTCTTAGATCACCAATTAGCATGATCATAATTTTTGCTCAAGTAATCATTTCTTTTTACTGGAGAAACAAAATAAGCATTTTTACACTAAAGATGGAAAATCTCTCTTATTCTCTACCAGCTTAACTATAAAGTGACAGAATTAAGACCTCAAGTCTTGGATTATCAACAATGGTTGGTATTTATGGAAGCATAAATACCTTTAATTCAGTAGTAAGGCTCTGCAATAAATCCTTTGCTGATGTAAATTTTCATCACTTCATTAATTCCACGTTAAAAAAGGATTGGCTGATTTTCACTAAGAAGAATGACTGGCCATAGCTGCTGGAAGGCTGTTAAGTCAATTGTCAGAAGTTTGTCATGCCAGATAATAAGACTGGAGAAGTTAGGAAGGCAGAGAAGGAAAGCCTTTCTGCACCTGCAGTAACTCTCTGATCTGCTCTGTAATTTAATTAATTTATAATAGCAGAGAATCTAGTTTTTTACGACCTCTGTGAATCAGAAAAAGAAATTATTTCAAGTATCAGATCTGAGACTTAAAGAAATAAACTCCCAATATTTTAAAGCGTGTATAGGGGGAAATCTATCAGTCAGGCAAGGAAAATGTATATGTAAACATTATGTAATTCTACTTCTATTTTCCAACTCATAAAATGGCAAATCAAAGCATATGGTGTTTTGGCTCTGTAGAAACATTCTCTCCCAAATTTAAGAGCAAAGATTTCTATTGGGAAAGCTATTTGAGACAAAGCCACATCCCCTTCAGTGTCTTGGAGTTATTCTGCACAGAAGCCTCACAGCTGCAGGTGATAGGGCCAAATATTTCAGACATATAATTTGATTTGGGTTTTAACAGGCTATTGAACTTGTCCCATGTCTTGCTGAGGATATCTAGTCAGACCTTCAGTTTGCAGGCAAACATAAAAAATAAAACACAATAAGGGCAGGGAAATTACATTATTGCTGCAGCATCTAGAAATCATAATAAACCAGTAAAACATTAGGAAAGTTTCCATCACAAGGAAAGGCTGGGGAAAAAATGTAAAATAAAAGAAATCAACTCCCTTTGGAAGAATTTACACATACTAAATTTTTGATTTTCACAGAGAAAAAGGCTTTGTCATTCTAAAGCAGAAAGTTTTTCTGTAGAGGTTGTTCCACCTGCTCAGTGAGAATTTCTGTGATTTACATGAACAGACTGATGCTTTCAAGGAGCCATATATTGTCAGGAAAAGGGAGGGAGTGATCAGTGTCCCCTGGAAAATAATAACTTCTACAGAGTACTCTTCAACAAGATAAATGCCTTTACATGTGCAATGCAGGTGCATTTTCCACTACTAGCATTCTGTAAGGCAATACAAGTCAACAGCTGCTCCTCTCATACACAGTCTTCCCCTAAAAAACACACACCTACAACAAAATCAAGGAGCAGGAGCGTTGTTATTATCACAGACTGGTTAAGAGTATGCTATTTCTTCCCCACAGCTCTTACAGATGTTGATGGCAAATGTTTATCTCTTGCTGGGAAGCTCTTGATTGCAGCTGGAGAAGTTTAAGAACCAGCCCCTGCCAGTCTCAGCTACATGAGATGCTACACACCCCACACTCTCCCAATCTTCATTCTGAGATTTCCAGCCCCACAGCTCTTGGTTCAGAGTCCCAGCAGCCCACAGACCGAGAGACCCCACCCAGTCATCTTTGCACTGAGCCCCTCATCCCTGGGTTTGCACAAACACCGTGCCCCTCATCCCTGGGTTTGCACAAACACTGTGCCACTCACTCCTGGGTTTGCACAAACACTGAGCCCCTCATCCCTGGGTTTGCACAAACACTGTGCCCCTCATCCCTGGGTTTGCACAAACACTGTGCCCCTCATCCCTGGGTTTGCACCAACACGTGCACATGTACAAGCAGAGGAATGCCAGGGTGGGCAGCACCTCCCCTGCACGCGCTCAGCCACCAGAGGGAATGACACAAATTTGCGTCACTGGAGGAGGAAATAAGTCCTGGCTTGGACCACAACAAACACTTGCTCTCTGGCATCCCATTGGAGATCTTGTGACTCTGCTTGTCCCCACAAGGCAAGAACGTTCTTCTTGCATGCATCTGCCCCACACTGTAGGAGGAGCCTTGTGCAAAGGCTTGACATCAGTGACATAAGCACAAAATCAAAGCCAGAGCTGGCTGCATTCCAAGGATTCATCCTGCTGGTGTCTCATCTGTGCCAGTTGGAGTTAGTTATCAAGGAAGAGCTTCAGAAACCATACTGCAAGTGCTGAAGGGGTTGGAAATGTCATGTATGGCGTAAACAGGAACTATGGAGCTGTGGCAGGACCAGCCTGACCTCTGCAGTGTGGGAGAAGACATGATGTGGTTTATTTACTTCAGCACAGTCTTACTCTCCCTCAGCCCAGATGGCAATGCTCAGGGGCTGCTAATGCAGATAGCCCAAGGGTAAAAACAGAGGCCTTTCTCACATATCAGGTTGAATTGCTGTCTCCTGGTTTCTTTCCATCTATATTCTCTCTGACCTAGGCCAGCTCTTTGTACCTTAGCCTGGTTCCACGGGCAAGCCCAGCACCCAGGTTTGGGGCTCTCCTCAACATCCACAGCTTCAACAACTGACATGAAATCACACTAGGGAAGAGGAGATTCTGCCAGCCAGGCTCAGTCCCAAAGCTATTTTTTGGTTTCAGATCCCATCTCCAGGAGCTGCTTGCCCCAGGCAGTTTCTTCATGGGCTACAGATTTCACAGCAATGGGAGAACTCACTGTCTGATGTCAAGAGCTACTGCAAATTCAGTAAGAGTCTTTATAAAAGGGGCAATTGATACAAGCAGAACAATAAATTCTACATCCTCCTCTGTATCTTTACTGGAAATGCTTCCAGTACATATAACCAATTTTTGAATTTCCTGACATCCCAATCACTACAGCATCAACACACTCCAAGTTTCAACCTGCCCAGAGGAGCAGAAAAGACACTGTTCTCAGACAGCTTTTTCAGCCTGCTTTTGTTTCCCCAGTTGAGTACTCTGCAGATCCTCAAAGGGTTTGTGTGCCCACAGCATCACCAGGAATCATAAGATGACACAAAATGGGAACATATTGACCTTCTGGATGCTTTAAGCTCTGGCCAGCACCAGAGAGAAAACATGTAAGTCAAAAATATGATCTTCTTGGGACACTTAAGATGAAAAAGAATAAAATGCACCATTTAAGTCTGACAGTTGTTACCAAACCCACACATCTCTCCTTACCTCCCTGCCACTGATTTATGAATCAGATGCCTCATCCTCTGGACAGGCACGCACATGTTTCACATTGACACAGGTTTTTTTCCCACACATCTCTGCTGTGTAAGCTAACCATTTGAACTCATTAATTCACCATACAAAGCAAGTATGTTCCCCTAGCTGGTGTCCTACAGAGCTCAGGTTAAGGGCAGGAGAGTGAAAAGGGCTCCCAGTTTGGGGAAAGGACAGGAGGAGGGAAGGGAGCACGTGAAAAGGCTGCACTTTAAACCCAGCACAACTTGCCTTCTCTTCTCCCACAACATATGGTGTGCACACGATTTGAAAGCAAAAAGATAATTCATTACTTCACAGACTGAACATTTCTGGAACTGGTGGGTCCCCAAGTCAACTTGAGCTTGAGGAGGAAACACTGCAGCTTTTTCTCAACAAAGATACCTGGAGACATTCAGCTGCTCATAGAAGGTTTCACTGTGTCTCAATCTCTCAGCTAAAATAGTGATGAGGCTCAGATCAACCAGGTAAGAGAGGCTGAAATAAAGCAGATTTCTCTGGTCCATTCCATGGTCAANACATCCACATTCACATCTTTGTTAAAATCCCTAAAGAAAAATAATGTCCCCATCTCCCACTGAACTTCGGGGTTCTTTATCATATTTCACAAAACAACATCTGTCACCCCAAATTATAATGGAGGTGAATTACTTGAAGATGCTCAGTACTCCTGACTCCCACAGACAGCCCTGTGTAACTGCCTGAAAAGCCCATAATTAGTAGCCATACACCATGGACGGAAAAAATCCATGCCAAATATTACTAGAATGCAATAACATTATTTCCAAGGAATTTTGAGATGCATCCAGAGCAATGGAGACCTGGCTAATTTATTTTATTTTGCTTTTGGCAGAGGGAAATGGAGAAAAGGGGTTATACTGAAACTGCCAAGCAGTACAAGAAAATGATGAATCTGCCATGCAGAAGTTGGACATAGCAGATCAGTCAGTATAGGGCATTTGGGGAAATCATTTGGGTCCCCTCTTCACCACTTCACAATGCCAGAAAACTCAGTTGATGTAAATTATTTTTCCCCCTTTGACTTCACTGGCATCAGGCCAGTTTGTAGCAGCTGAGGATGTGACACAAGTTTTCACTCCCAGCGAATATCGACAAAGTTATGCAAAAATACAAGAATATAAGAATTTGAGGTCTAACATCCTACTGGGATAATGCCACTGATGGCCCTGATATTTACATGAGACTATAAAATAGGCTTTTTAATATTTTCTTGTCCTGACCTTGGGTTTAAGGTATTACAAGGGTGGCTGATAAACAAGCAAATAAATTCGTACAGCCAACAAGCAAAAGACCATCACAGCCATGCTGCTTCTGAGCTTGAGTATTATCTCAGGCAATCGAAAGTTTAAAGGGAAAGAAGTCAGCTGCAGCAAAACCACCAGCTGTGAGAGCAGCTTGTGTCCATATGGCTGCAGCATGCCAGGAGGGGAAATGCCTGGAGCCACTGACAACAGCCCACTAGGGGCCAATTCTCCAGGCACAGCACTGAATTAAGAGGAAAGAAACGTGTCCTGCACAGTTCAGCACTCTTTCCTTCACAAATGAAAAATTCTCACCTGGAGAGAGAGGACAATCCTGTAGGACTTGTGAGGAAGAACTCCCTTAGCACAACGCAGGCTGGAGGATTCACCATCCCCATCTGTCCCAGGCCCCACAGTCATTGTTCCAAAGCTGAGGTGCTCTTGCAGTGATGCACCAGGATATGCTCTTTTTTTGCTGAGGCAGATACCCAAACGAGATGTTGAGCCCAGCAAACCCAGCTGAACCTTGCCATTAAACCACTTCAGGAAATGAGTGACAGTGACCTTATGCCTAACAGCCTGCAAGTGAACACACTCCTCCAAATACCCACAAATTTGAATATTTCCACTGGAACCAAAGGCAATGGTAAGTACAGCAAATGTCCTGGAACAGTGACAGGTGAGGACATAGGCACAGACCAGACAACTTCATTGTCCTTCCCCTGCTGTTCCACCTGTCTGACCTGCTTCCTGCAGCCTCACAGCATCAGGGGAATATTCCTGTAGCAATAAAGGTAAATGGATCTCAGAGAACTTTAATGCAATAGGCAAGACAACATTCAAAATTCCAAGGGAAATAAAAGCTGCGAGCCCTGCCTTTATATTGTCAATGCAGAGGGCATTTCAGTTGTAAAGATTCTGCATTTTGTATTTGCTGCATCCTCACAAGGCTGCAAAGAAATCCTAAGAAAACAAAGAAACCCAATACACAAAATTCAGCATCAATTGTGTTTTCACATGATAGCAACATCAAAGGTCTCGCCCTGAACTGGGAGAGGGCAGCAAGCTTTGACTTTCTGTCTGTGCACTTCATCTGAAGGAAACATTATGTATACACATACACACATATATACATATATACATATATATATACACACACACAGACTACTTATGCAGGAGGAAACCTCTAATAGTTTGTGTTATCAAACATCCCTAGTGGCTTTTATTACAGCACTGCAAGTTTCCCAATGTTTTATGCCCTCAGATCCTGAAGGGAACTATTAAAGGGCCGACGTGTGATTCAGCATCCATTTGTGGATGAAGAATGCTAACGGCCGCGGCAGGGGGGCAGGTCCAGAGCCATCTCCAGACAATCAGACAGTTCCAAGCCCTGCTGCAGGGATGTTAATCCCATCTCAGCCTGCAATAAAAGCTCCCTGTGCTGTTTTGCAATGCGGCAAATGTTCTCCCTCCTTAGAGCAGCAATTTCTTCTCCTCTTGGTTATGTCTCACTGCATTTAAAGCCAATGCCAAGGTTCCTTCCTTCTCCAAAATCTCTCAGACACAGCCAAAATACTTGCCAGATGTCTAGGGGAGCCTCTGAATAATCAGAGTGAATATGCAGGAAAAGATTTGCCGTTGTAAAAGAATATTTAATTTCCTTAGAACTTCCCTCTCCCCACTGCTGCCTCTCAATAAACAACTGTCAGCTACGTGATATCTCAGCTGGAAAAACACCATAAAGATGATACAAAACTGCTAGGCACAGGAGTTTTCTGTGCAGAACTACAACACTAAGGGACAGCAAGATGAAGGATCCAGTGGTCCAATGGAGCAGCTTGATCCATGGGTTTTCATTTGGGAGTTACAAATGATTGTCTCCAATCCGGAGTTTGAATCCTCAGCCAGCAGATGCTTATTTAACTCATGGCAAGATCTTGGCAGGAAGTCTGACATTTTCAGAAGATAACTGCAGTTAATAGCACAGATCTACTTAATCACTTCAGTCAGGACAGAATGACCCAGTGTTGTCTTTCGATCTGATTTATGAAATTATGGCATCTACTAGAATAAAGCAACAGTGTTTATGACATCTTGTGCAGTGCTTGAATGCACAGTTTTGGGGAAAGGAAGGAGAGCTAAAGAAGCTGCTGTGACAGGGGGTCACATCTTCCTCAAGGATCCCAGCTTGGCATGTTAGCATCCAAAGAAACAAAAATTGGGACACATTTTTTTCCCCACAAGGCAAAATTTAAGCTTGGAAACCTGCATAATTGCCCTAAAAGAGAGTCTGAAGACAGAAATAACTAAAAGGGAAAATAGAGTTGGTATTTCAAGTCCCTCCTTCCTAATTCTCCCTAGTTATTGTCCCCTCTCTTCAGAGAGACCACCAGGGCTCAGCACAACACCACACTGACCATCAATAAACAGAGCTGGCTCCTTACTGTGCCCCTCCTCGGTCACCTTCAGGCCAGCTCCTTCAGAGGAGTCACCTCATCTGCTCCCCCACAGCCTCTGAGATCTGCCCCCCTTATGATGCACTAATCCAACCCCCAAGTGTCTGCCAAACCAGTGGTCTGAACATGTAAGGTGTGGGCCAACCAGTATGGGCTGGAACTGGCCTGTGGAATGGGAAATGGCTCTGTGAAATGCTTCAAGGGAAAACAAACAATCCCAGAAAGGACTTAGCATTTACCACCATGACTTTGACAATGTCTATGGAGAGCACTGGTGACTGGTCAATTGTCAGGCAAAGATCATGATTAATATTTTGTTATCATTGTTTCTCATTTAAGAAGTTTTTCATTACAGCTTTGCACAGGATTACAGTTCTGGTGATTTCACTGGTCTGCAGTTTTTTCTTAATAAACCTCTGTGGTCCAATCACTTAACACCACCAGTACACAGACATCAGGCTATCCAGTCTTTGCTGCTTCCAGTATAAAAAATAGAAAATGGAAAATGTCAGGATATATTTGCACCAGAGTTGGGACCTCCTTGTCTTGCAGACACTTTACAACCCAAGGGTCCGTGCCATGAGTTTATAACTGCACCTGCACTGGCTCAAGTGTTGCCCTTCAGAAAATAGCAGCAATAAACCCTTCATCATAAAATCACAGAATGGTTTGGGTTGGTAGGGACCTTAAAGATCTTATAGTTCCAACCTCCCTGTCATGGACAGGGACACCTTCCATTAGACCAGGTTTCTCAGGGCCCCATCACACCTGTCCTTGAGCATTTCCAGAGATGTGGCATCCCCAGATTGTCTGGGTAACTTGTTCCAACGTCTCACCACCCCCACAGTAAAGAATTCCTTCTGAATATCTAATCAAAACTTACTCTCTATTGGTTTAAAGCCATTCCCCCTTATTTTATCACCATGTGCCTTTGTAGATTGATCTGACACACCTGACCACAGACACCTAGATTCTCCTGTAGTCATGAGGAGAGAGAGATACCTGAAGGTTCTGGGGAATGCTCCAGCCTTGGCCAGGCTGCCTCCTCCCACCCCACCTCTCTGCTGCCCACAGATGCCAAGGGAAAAAGTTTCATCAATTTCAAGACATTGCATCAGGCCTTTGGTCTGCAACAGCCAAGCAGTGAGACTCAAGGACTAGGAATGCATCCCCTCCTTCCAGCACCTCATTTGGTAGAGCATTGCCTCACACATGGCTTTTGAAAAAAAATTCAGCCAACCAACCAACCAACAAAAAAATTAGTCTTACTGGCTTTTTCTTGAAAGAATCAATTTACTATTTCTAAGTGTTTGGATGAATTTGAAGGCCACAATCACCAGGAAATTTTCAAAATGAAGTTCTGAAAAATGAGGATCATGTCATGCCATCCACCATCTATTAGTGAAATTAAAGACAGAGGGGGAAAAATAGTTTTCACCACAGTCAAAATAACACATTAAAATGAGAATCACCTTTATGTGTTCTTGCTGCAGAAACTTCAGGTCTTGTATCATGAAAAGCCATGTGACAAGATCCCTGCACAAGATGCCAGGCATTTCCAGCAAACCGTACCGACCGCAGCCTCGTTAATTTAATCTTCCACTATCCAACTCTTCTCCTGACTGAAAAATCAATGCTAATAAGGAGCTTTGGGAAAAGACTCTGTTGATGCCTCATCTTGTATGGACTAATTTTAACCTGCTATCTAATGACTAAGTGGCTTTAAAGAACCTATAAACCCAACAAAGAGATTTTTAAATGTCTCCTTCCCAAACGGTTCTCTCTGCTGATGAAGACATCTAAATGCATGAGGATGGGTTTATGTGCTACCTCAGCCACTCTGTCAGGAGTGCTGGGGGTGGAGGCCAAAGCCTTGCACTCCAACAGCATCAGCCCCGTGCTGGGGTGCAGGAAAGCAGCAGCAATGAATGTGACAGAGAGCAATTCCACTCTGCTGCAGGGCAGCAGCGATCTGCAGCGGAAGGAAAAGAGCGCACTGCTCGTTGCTCATTCGGATAAATTGCTGCTGGAGAAAGAACCAAAGCCTGAACACAAGTGTGATCTTAAGCACACTTGGTTAGGGTGGTTTGACAAGACTTTGGAGTACATGTTCTCAATTCCTTGCTCCCCTATAGCTTTTCTTTGGTACCATACCTTAACCTTTGTCCACTGAGTGGAAACTGTTATTCCTGGATACGGGCACTGTATGGTTTTAACATCCCCAGCAAGCAAACCAATTATATTCTGCCTCCTATATGTGGGCAGCCCTACTGTAAATCATGCCACCTGGGGACCACTAAGTTGTGAATTAGGATACAATCATTTTTCAAATACTTCCTTTTATGACCAGTCAGCTCTTTCAGTTCATTTATCTCTTCTATTCCATGTTGCATTCCAATCTGTAATCAATAATCACATTGGTCTGATCACCAGAATAGTTGCTCTCTTATTTTTCCCCCCTTTCTACAGCTGTGAGTGCTCAATCTTTAAATCAAAGGTCCTGAGGCACCTTTATTTGCACTCGAATTCAAATAAGAACACCGCTGATATTAGAAGAGTGTTAGGAAGATGCTTTGCCTTTTGAAGATCCACTTACCAACACTGGAAAGTGCCTATGAATTTTTCTTCCAAATGCAAAGCTTCCTCCATACTAAATAGAATATTTAGAGTGCTCACTGAACATTCAAAAGAAGTTTAAATTTGTTTTCCCTGCTATTCAGCAGCTTTGACCATGGAGGCAGATACAGGAAAGGATGGATCCAAGATTAAATATTGATTCAGCCTGAGCAAAAGCTGCCTCCCTTTAACAAGAGAGACTGAGAAATTCTCAACTGCCAGTTTCACAATTCCCTCCTGAACCCAGTGATGAATTTATAATAATGCCTGCTATAATGCAAATGAGAGGGGAAAAAAAAAAAATCTGGCTGCAGAATATAGCAGAGTATTTATCCCAGCTAAACATCACTGTCTTATCACTGATAGGAGTAGGAAGGAAACTAAATTCCACCACATCAAACCAGCTTTTAACACTGAGATCCATCCAGATAATAGCACAGTAGACAGTTTATCAGCAGGATCTCATCCATCACTAACTCCAAGCAAGGAGTCTGTGATGAGGTATCATCCCACCAGAGCCCTGTTTCATTCCCCAGTGCTTTGCTTTCATCCCAGTATCAGCATGCCTGGCAGACACCAGTCCAGTCCCCATGGGGCTAATCCCAGAGGAATCAGGGTGTCTCAGAAGAGCTCTGTGCTCCAGTGAGCTGCCAGCTGCAGTGAACCACCATCACTTCAAACCTTGAGGCTGGCATGAGGCTGCTCTCACCTGTTAAACAGAGCCCCAGCCTGCAGCTCACAGGAAAATCAGACATTGCTGTGGGCTGTTCTGTGCCCCATTTCAGCAAAGGATGATATTTGCTGATTGACTGGAGACACATCCCAAGCACACCAGGTGTGTCCAGCCCACTGTGCATCTCCATGGAGCTGAATTCTGTGTCTGACTCTGTTTCCCCTCTATGCCAAAGGTGGCTATGTCACCCCAAGGGCCACATCTGGCCCTTGTGCCTCCACACTTACCTGCCTCAGAGGGCACAGGTTCCCCAGCACGCTGTACCCAGGCCCTACAAAATCCCTTGTGCCCAAACAGCTCTGTGCCTGGGTCACCAGTGGTCCCCTTGTCTGCTCTCTGCAGGGCAATAGTTGCAGCTCTGCCCCCAAAACCACCCTCAGCACATGAGAAGGACGAGGAGGGGGCTGGCCCAGCCAAGGTCTTGAACACACTGGAGGTGGCTCTGAGCCAGCAGCACATCCCATCAGAAAAGGCCACCTCTGGGCAATGTGCTTTAGTATTGCCACTAACACAGAGTCATCAGGATGGAAAACAACCCCAAAATGTGGTGGTGTTGTGCTTTTGTGCTCCTGCAATAGAATGTTACACGAAATGGAAAAACTATATAGAGAAAAAAAATTGTTGTTTTCCAGTAGTTTCCACAAACTTACCATTCTTAATTTGGTCATTCTACAGCTCTCATCCATCCTTAGATTATCATGCAGAAGGAAAATGGGATGAAGCTGAAAGATAACAAAGCCCTGGCAAGACTCTAACCACGATTAGACATTTTGATGAGTAACGAGCATGACTAGAGTTATAGCAGTAAATATTTAATGTTATTTTTGAAATGAAGTCTCAGGAAAGATGTAAACTCTCATGATTTGAGAGGCATTAGCTAACCTCTAATTACAGAGAGAAGGGGAGGAATGGAAAGTTTTCTGAGATAAGGGATAACCTAACTGCTTGTCGCAGGGTTTCTTGGAAGACCCTTGGTCTGCTCTGTTCTGGTAATTGTCAAAATCCTGGGCTAGAAGGCTTGCAGGTCTAAGGGAGCTTAGCAGCTCCGAAATTCCTAGAAAAGAAATTGTAGCTTATACTTTTCTTGCTACAAACATTTGATTTTCTACAGTAATTATAGAAATATATTATTATCTAAACCCAGATGTTTTGTTACAGGAAAAACATTACCATAGCTACCTTTTCTTTTTCTCTCATGAACTATAATTAATAGCTTGTCCATTACAAATATCTGGATTTTATATATGCACATATATATATATATATATATATATATATATATACACATAAATATACAAATTAGGTGCTGAAAACTATATTGTAGTATTTTTCTAGCATATAAGAAAGGTAGAATGAGAAAAGAGTTTCCCATTGCAGGAGACTCAAGCTCAAAAACTTTTACATGTCAACTGTAAAAAGCAATACAGGAAGACCATAAGGAATTACTGATATACAATATGATCTATTCTGTTCTCTGAAGGTTTAATTATTAATGTGCATTCTGCTTTACTTCTCTTTCCTTCATACAGTGTTGGATCCATTTATTGTTTTGGGTTTTTTCCCCCCAACTAATTTTCACCACTCATCTTGTAACACCCAAAGCAAGAGCTCTCCAGCCTTGACTGGGTCGCTCAAGACAAACGAGTCATGACATTACACTGCTGTGTGTGCCCAGGTTACAGCCCCTTCTGCTTTCAGACTGCCAAGGCAGGAAGGTGGGGAGCACTTTGTTATGGAAGCAGCTGGTTTTGGTTTTATAGAGGAGGCCAAAAAGATGCCCCTTACAGCTGTGAAGGTTGATCATGGTCCTCAGATCCACAACCTCAACACAGGATGGTTTCACCTCCTGCCCAAACATGTTCTTTTGCTGTAGCAGGTCACCAACAGAATTTGACGGTAAACCACAAACTTCTATCTACACCACCTAGTAATTTCTTGGGTATTATAGACTCAAGATGAGCAATCTTTCCCTCCACACCTCTGGAGAAGCTGAGGAAAGCCACTGGTAGGCAGAGAGGTGGCCAGAGAGCTTGTGGACTCCCCACGCTGGAGGTGTTCAAGATCAGGGATCTGAGCAACCTGGTCTAGTAGAAGGGACAGGGGGCTTGAACTGGGTCCCTTCCAACCCAAACAATTCTGATTCTGTGATAAAGCAGCACACAGAGCAGGCACCAGAAGAGATGTGCTGGAGCAGCCAGTGCTGGCCCAGCGACACACGGCAGCATCTGGGAGTGGTGAGAGCCCCCCAGGCTGTGCCAGACTGACAGCCACTGTCTCACCAAGGGTGAGAGGGTTCTTCCTGCAGGAAGGAGGCACAGAAATACCCAAGCTGTGCAGGTCAGGCAGTGCCAACACAGAGAGCAGGGAGCCTCAGCAGAGATGCCCAGACAAATGTGCCTGTTGGGGCTCCTGCTGGGCTTCCTTTTGGGGCCCTGCTGAGCCACAGCTGAACTGGAGAAGACAAGACAGGTTTCTTTAGGATCTGCCAAGCCCATGGAGCTGATCAAAGCATGGCAAGCAAAGCACTCCTGGCAGTGCCATCACCAACAGACCAGGGGCACTGTGGCAGTGCTGACCTACGCTGACAGGGCCACCATGACTTGCCACTATCTCCAAAGCAGTGGTGCCAGCCAGCTGGGGCTGGGCACACCCCCTCACGAGCTGGAGTGCTGGGAGCAATGCTCTGACTTTGGCACAGACCATGCAACACAACTCTCTCCCATTGCAGCACTTGCACTCAGGCTGAGCCAGCCTAATGAGCTTCTCTGGTGTTTGCATTCAGACAGCAAAATAAAAAAGTGAGAGGAAGGCGATTCCTGTGGGACTCAACAAATCTAGAAACACCAATCCTGGGCAGCCTATTTGGTGTTGCTGCTCACTGTGTGAGACTCCCTATGAAAAATTCAGATTATTTTTGTGCATTTTCCTGAAAAATTCCTCCTCGTGAGATGGCACCTAATGGTCAGCAGCACTAATAGACACTGATGGGAAGCAGCATTTGCTCTGCATCCTGATTGGTTTTGATCTTCCAGTGATGCTTCTAAATAGTTACAAGCCCTTCCTCCTGGCTCAAATTCAAATCTTGTGCTTGAAACCTGATGTTCAGCAAACATTGACATAGTTTGCCTGCTGAGAAATGGGCATTTCAGGCAACAGGCTGTTGATTAGAGGAGGTGACAGAAGTGCTGAGTGGCCAAATCACCCCTGAAGAAGAAATACAGCTCGATTAGCAACCCCAGAAAGTCACGCAATGTAGATTTGTCTGCTTTCCCCATTTACAGCCTACACCGTGCCTATCAGCATATCTGTTATCCTTGCACAAAAATCTCCCTAAAAAGGATGTCTCAAATCTCATCGGTGACTTGGTCACACATTGTTTTAGGTCCAGAGCCCTGCTGCCTGCTGCTCAGGCATTGTGTGATTTATCAAAGCATCAGGCTGTGTCTGAAGAGGGCCTCGGGCTGTCTGCTGCCCCTGCCACTCCTCGGTGTGTCCCCAGGACCCAGCCCCGCGCTTGGCTCCAGCAGCCCTCCTTCATCTCCAGCGCCTTGCTGAGGAGGAAGCGGCGCAGACTGACCAAATTCCGATCCCCTTACACAGCCCCTCCGAGTCACTCTCTGGACGTCTCAGCACAGCCTTGGCCGCTTGCTCAGACCCGAAAAAGCAGTGAAGATTCAGAGAGCTAGACTCTTCCTTTACAGGAGAAACTGAGTGTGGAATATTCCCAGCCTCAGGCTAATCAGACCCCAGAAATTTCCCTGCAATGTATGTAGTCTCAAGCTGTGGCTGCTGTTATTGACATTATTTAAAATACAAAACCAAACCAAACCACCAGTTTTAGAAAATAAGAACCCAGCAAAAGCCCCAGCCAAGGGGTGGGAGGGAGATGTAGCAGGATAAAGAGATCCCTGCAGTGCCCAGTATCAGCTCCTCCCTTACCTGCAGCAAAGGTTCAATTGTAACCTTACACTGCTGACAAGAGTGGCACAGGTGATGAGGGATGCACACACAGATGCACAGAGCACTTCACAGTAATTACTGCAAATGCTGATCTAGGTTCAGACCACAGAAATTTCCCATGGTCTGAGCAGCTCCCCTAGACTGCAGAAGAAATCTATCCCCTGAGCAGATGGGGTGGGCTTGTTCTCCCTTTGGATCTTTCTTTTAAGGGTTTCCAGATCCAAGCCCCGATGAGCCATCCCTTTGCTGGGCAGCTATTTGGGGCTGTAGAAACCAGGACTCAGACCTGAAGGGTAAATATGAGTCCAAAGCATGGGAGGGGCCATGAGCTGGCCAAGCATGGAGCAACATTTTGCTGGAGAGGAGTAGCTGATGAACCACGAACAGCACCATTGCCAAGGCCGCACTGACAAGACAGCTCTCCCTGCTGCAGGTGAAGAGGGACAGACACTGAAGATGATGGTGCCTGTGAGGCTGTGTCCTTCAGCTAAGCACTGACTGAAACCCTCCTGCTCTGCTTCCTGAGCAAGAGCTTCCCATGACAAGAACCTAGAGAGAGCCTTCTATAAGAAAACCCACACTGTAAAAACTAATTAAAATGTTTAATTAGCTTTTGATTAACAGCATATTTCAAAATCCTTTAGAGACTTGCAGATCAGCAGAGGCACAACTTTGGAGTCTGGGACCGTTCTGTTTCGAAAGGCATTCCCTGCTTGAGAGCAGACACACAATTACATCCCCACTGCAATTGCTCCTCATTTGCAAAGCCAGAGCATGAAGCAAGTTGTGCTAATGTGTCAAAATGGGGAGAGAAATAAAGAGAGCAATGGATCACTGAGTCTTTGAAGGGAAAAGCAATATTGCAGTAATTTATAGGAGGGAGAGTTTGCGGGTGGGACAGTCGCTCTCAAAGAACAGCAGTGCTCAGCCAGTAAATGGGGCTTGTTTGAGAAGAGCATCACTGCCATCTTCAGGATGGCTGCTTTCTCTTTCCCAGCATACAGCAGCTTTTCTGGGAGTAGTTTTTAGTTTATACAATACAAAAGAAAGCTTTGTGCAACTCCAGCCAAAGTTATATTTGCAGTTATTATTGATGCTCTGTGGAGGATGTTTTGGTCCAATGCTTCCCAGCTTCTGCATTTTCACACCTCCAACTGCCTAAGCAGGGACGGCTCATAAACATAATTTCCAGTGCAAACTTCAATTTAATATGTAAAAGAGCTGTCAATCAGGCTGGGCCACTTCAGTGCAGTAACATTTCCTAATGGACACCTCTTGCCCTTTTTTCAATCCGGATTAAAAGTCTCTAAGGAGCCACCCTCTTACACTTCTCTTGCAAAATGTTTACATTAGAGTAAGAGAAGTGTTAGGAAACTCCTCGTGACATCAGCCAACTTTCCTTCTAATGGCATTAAATCATCACTCTTCTAGCCAGAACAGTCAATCAGCTGCCACAAAAAGAGAACATCTCTAGCCTGGGCCTCCAAGTGGCATTTCACCCTGAAGCCCTGCAAATCATTTCAAAGATGTACAGTACTGAAGGTATCACCTTAAAAACAACAGTAAGGGTACTAAAGATGATAAAGGCAACTACTTGAAAGCCAAAAAGAGCACAGTAAGGATGGCCACATTTCTTAAGCTCACATGTTCCAGTAATGCACTCCCACATTGTTTAATTACACCAATACTGATCAGGGGTCACATAGCTGGTTATGGGGACATCAGTTTTCTACTGCAACATCTCATCTCTCTCTACCCTGCACTTGGACACATCTCATGTGCCCCTTCACACGATGGGTGTGTTTCCAGCCCATTGGATGAGCTGGATGTGTGCACATACTCCTTTCCCAAGCCTGGATGCTGGCCCATCATTTAACCAATGTCCAAGCATCACTTTGACACAATAGGCACATGTGAAATCATGTAATGCAGGAACATGGGGAGCAAGGATAAAATTAGCAGCTCAGTCATTTCCTTGCCTGCATCCAAGGAAGTGATGGGTGAGGCCACAGATCAGGACAGATACATGTTCTTGCCAGACCAGCTCTGACTTAGGGTTGTCTTAGACTACCGTGACCACAGAGGTCACCTCTGTCACCTGCAGCAGGAGCCCTCCCTGCTTCTGAGGATGGGGACATCAATGATACACCCTGAATGGCAAGGAGGGGAAGAATGTAGAGAAATACTCCTCTGGAGCCCTAGGGATCAACAGGAATTTGCCAACTCTAATGAAGGAAGCCCACAGCAGGAATCAGGACAGGGCACAGCACTCCTATATCTCATTTCATCATCATGGTCACCAGGTGCTTGTAACTCCTCACCTCAGGCACTGCCCTGCAGTGCTGGCTCTGGGACAGGGCTCAAGCAGAGAATGAGCAGAGAATGCAGGGCTCTGGGGCAGGAACCTGCAGGGGGTAGCAGAGACTGCTGCAGTTCACAGCACACTGCTGAGGGGGACAACACAAACACACCTCCTGAACTTCTCCAACTCGCACAAACTGAGGTCTCAAGAGTCATCTTACGACCTGTCCTCAATAATTCCTTAGAAGCACATGAAAGGCAACTGACAACACCAACACACTTCCATATATAAGACAGGTAAGGTGAATGCTTCCAAAAGGAAGACAAAGGGTCTTGGGTGAAGCTGCAGCTGTAAAGCAGACATGACTGAGCTGGGCAACTGAGGGAAGCCTGCAAGAAAGTGCAGCCCTGAGAGCTCCAGCACCACTCACACACAACTGCAACCTCAGGAGGCACGTTCACGACACACCAAGTCTGTGTAACTTGTTACCAGCCTACCATGCACTCGAGCATTTGCTGGTGTAATAATTATAGCAGTGAATCCACATAATAAAACATGCAAGGGTTCGAGTCATTCAGCAGTGTCAGCTGCATCTGACATCTTTCTGTGGCACACGGTACCCCTGTACATGTTCAGGAGATCAGAAAGAGCAGTGCTTAATCTGACATATACCCTTGAGAAAACTCAATTCTACCACTTGGCCAAGTTTTGTAACTTGTAACATACCTGCAGTAACTTGGTAACTTCACCACTGGCCCATAGAACCCCACAAAGGCCCATTTCTCATGCTGCAGCTGGGACAGAGTCCACAGCATCACACAGATGTAACAGACAAGGTCAGCTTATACCTGGCCAGATTTGCCCACCAGGTACAGCCCTTTGTTGTAATCTAGACAGAAGAGAACCCTGTCCAGCCACCTTTACCACAGCAATAAACTGAGGGATGAGACCAGCCTGAAAGGGTCATTAGCACTGGCCAGATCCAGGGCAGTCGCAGTTGGTTGCAGTCAGTTTTTAAATATCCTGTGTGATAACAATTCATTACAAAATTCATATGCAAATTGATACCATGAACTTTATACTGGGATTGCTTTAGTCCTTCCTCCACTGCCCCAAGCTGCTTCTATTGATCTGCCAGCAGCATTAAGCTGGGCTTGGGAGAAGGGCTCAAAAAACTTCCCTTAGGCTGGTAAAAAGACCAAAAGGGCAAGAAAGAGCAAACAGCTTGGTAATTTAGAGTTTTCTGTTTTGACAAAAGAATCTGCTTCATAGAGTTATTTCTCAAGATTTTGAGATATAAGCAATCCCATCACCACAGCCAGAAAAGGCACCCTCCTCAAGGATGCCTCCTGCATCCACCAGGACTTGTGACGATACGTGTTTGCAGTACCCAGGGAACATCACAGTGAACTTCCTGCTGACACACTCCTCAAATCCCACAACTAGCTATAAACTCACAGCAACTGCCTTAGCTATTCCTTAATAGTTATTTCACCAGTCTTTGCAGGGACAGAGACAACACCAAGCTTAGTAAACCCAAAGAAAAGGAAGATGAGCAACCTTCAAGAGAAGCAGCAGTCGGAAGAATAATCACATCCCTGCTGCAAAAGGCACACTGGCATTGGCTGTGCAAGCCAGGAGAAAGCAGACTAAGGACAGTTCATCCAGAGTGAGATGTTTGCACAGGAATGCTCCAAGTCCACATGAACAAGGCCATTTCAGAGTTCTCCTCTCCAGATCTGTTCCAATCATAATAAAACTACACAGAAATAGGCAGCATTTCTGGTGAAGTGAAATCCTGATGCAGTTTATTAACAGAAAATATGGACAGGAAAGGACACTTTTTTTAGGAGACATTTCCATACTTTAAAGAGAAATTTAAGAAACTGAAATCAACATCACTCAAGCAGCCCAGTACTAAAGAACTGCAGAAACATTCCAGAGCTTGGAGGTGGCACACACTGTATGCCATGCAGCCTCTTCACTGTCTGTGACACAACTCACACACACCACTGTAGATGTTTCCTCCAGAGACCTACCTGTGCCTGGAATCTGTGGTGCCCAAGAAAGGAGCAATAGTGTTTACACCCAGAGACAAAGCACCATGAGGAGAAGCCCTTTCATCCACAGCAGCTACAGGCTGGCTACACTGGCTCACAGCACAGGGAGGGTGGCTAATTTGAGCACAGTATTTATCTTAACCATTGAGTGCTACCCAGCCCAGCCCCCTAAAATTACAGGCTATCACACACAACAGGGTGGTGCCAACCAAACAGTGCAAATTTCCCCCCCAAACTTGCATAGAGGCTGTTTAGTGACCCATACTTAGCACCAGGCCTGCCAGCTGCTCTCCAGTCCACCAGCACAGATAAAATGAAGAGGGCAAGATTAAAGTGTGATTTTGCAAGGAACAAGCACCAAAGTTTGAGCAGGAACACGCAGCAGTTTCAGTTCAAAACTGCAAACAGTTGATGCCTGGAACAGCCTGTTTTTTGGATAGCTCATGAGTGGGGAAGCCTGTGGAGCAGTGGGCCAGCCAACTCCAAGGCAAGCCAGCTCTAATCTCCCGTCCCAGCTGCATACACAGAAACTGCACAACACAAATGCCAGAGGAAAAAAAGGAAAGCTCCAATTATTCTCAGACCACAAGAACAACCATGTTCAAAAGCAAAGATGCCGTCAGAGCAGCAGAAAGGAAGATCTGTCCAAAACAGTTGACTGAATAAATTGTGTTGTTTTAGTCAGCAGCCACTGAGGCAAGACAAAGAAGAAATCTGCCCTATGGCTGGTTCTGCCACAAGAGCACTCAGGCCTGATTTACTGTTTCAAGTGTTTTTCAATAAAATCAGAAGTAAAAACTGTTAAATACACAAGTTGTGCTTAAAACCCATTCTCTGTAAATTAGCTTTCCTTTAGAAAGCTTTACTTACAAGAAGTAATACTGGAAGGAGCATGATTTCCTCCTCCTGGGATTATTATTCCTTATCTGCATTCACAGCAACAAGGCTGACACTAAATTATTATTTTTTCTTCAGGGAAATGAACTGATGAGGACAGTTTCCCTTTCAAATCCCTGCAGAAGGGTCAGTTGTATACAGTTTGTATTATTCACATCATTCCAGGAAAGCTTTGTTTTTTTCCTTTTCAAAAATCCCAAACAAATCTAGTTTTGTCTTTCCAAACCTTGATTCAAGTGTGATATTGCCAAAAGGACTAGAGTAGTATCATGTCAAAGCAAGAGTATTTTATTCCTATGGCCAGCAAAGCACATGGATTGGTTTCTCTGTGACAGAGACCTTGGCCAAGCATCTTTGGTTGGAAAGAAAAAATTGCCCTAAGAGAGATGGACATACACATAGACACAGTACTCACCTGACCCTCCTCCAAAGTCTTCAAGTGTCACAATTTACAAGTTTGCACATCTCTTCTTTTCAAAACAAACAAAGAAAAGATAAAGAGGAAAACACTTCTTGATGATGCAGAAGGAATATCCATCTTCACTGTAGCACGGCCACACTGATACATTCTACCTGGAGCCAGCGTGCTGTGCAAAGTTACAAAACATTACTTGTCCACCAAATAAAGCTGAGGGACTCACACTTGCCTGCAGGTTTCAAGTCTCCTTTCCAGGACACTGATCACTCACATTAGGCATAATCACAATGGTGCCACACACAAGGAGCACTAATGTTTGCTCATCAGTGTAAAAAAAATGCCATTCCCCAGAGTTTTCTAGCCATTCTCAATTCTTGTTTACATAGAATCCCAGAATGGGTATGGCTGGAAGGGATCACAGTGGGTCATCAGATGCAACCTCTCTGCTCAAGTAGGGTCATCCCAGAGAACATGGCACAGGATTGTCTCCAGTGAAGAGACTCCACACCCTCTCTGGGCAATCTGCGCCAGTGCTTGGTCACTGCACAGCAAAGAAGTTCTTCCTCATTTTCAGATGGAATTTCCTGGCCATCAGTTTCTGCCCATTTATTCTTGTCCTATTGCTGGGCACCACTGAGCAGAGCCTGGTCCATCCTCTGACACTCCCTACAGACACTGACAGACATTGGTGAGGTCCCCTCTCAGTTTTCTCTTTCTGAGGCTGAACAGGCTCAGCTCCCTCAGCCTTTCCTTGTAAGAGAAAGTCCCTCTGCTGGACCCACTCCAGGAGCTCCATGTCTGCCTTATCCTGAGTCCAGAACAGGACACATCACTCCAGGTGAGGCTGCACAGGCCTGAGCAGAGGGACAGGATCACTTCCCTGACCTGCTGGCAGTGCTCCTCCTGATACACCCCAGGACACCACAGCTGGCCCTGNATCCTCTGACACCTCCCTACAGACACTAACAGACATTGGTGAGGTCCCCTCTCAGTTTTCTCTTTTAGAGGCTGAACAGGCCCAGCTCCCTCAGCCTTTCCTTGTAAGAGAAAGTCCCTCTGCTGGACCCACTCCAGGAGCTCCATGTCTGCCTTGTCCTGAGTCCAGAACAGGACACATCACTCCAGGTGAGGCTGCACAGGCCTGAGCAGACGGACAGGATCACTTCCCTGACCTGCTGGCAGTGCTCCTCCTGATACACCCCAGGACACCACAGCTGGCCCTGCTGGCTCATGCTCAGCTGTTCTCTCCCAGGTCCTTCGTCCCCAGCCTGGGCTGGTGCCTGGGGTTGTTCTTCCCCAGGAGCAGGACCGTGCATTTGTCGCTGCTGAATTTCAGACAGTTCCTCTCTGCCCATCTCTCCAACCTGCCAAGGTTCTTTGGAAGGGCTGTAATTTTTCCCCTTCAATCCTTCCCCTCCCAAAAGAGCTTTATTTCCCTCACCAATTCATGTAAGACTTGTTGCTATAAATTGTTACCCTAAGAAGAAACATTATTTAGCATGCTGTGATTATTCAGATTTTACACAGTACAAATACCTAAATCCCTAAGAGTACACCCAGTGCAGAGTGAGGGGAGTTCATCTCCCACCAGAGGTATGGAAAGAGCCCAATGTGCAGTGTCACTTCTGATGGCTGTGCTGAGGAGGCAGCATGGGGAGCACAGATGCAGTTTCTTCAGCTGTGTCCACTGGGATCTATATGGATTGCACCAGGTTCCTCACCACAAATTATTACCACAAAGAATTATTATCTGAGTAATAATTGTCAAGGATAGGGAAGCAGCACAGACTGGAGAGCAAGAACCCTAACACACACTAGGCTTACATCAGTGGATTAGGCAACTGGTTACTGGTAATGAAACAGCAGAGTTTTCACTATATAAAATTTATAAATTTATTTTTTTGTAAAAATCCAAAGAGCACGAAGACATCTCACTCAAAATACTGGTAAATCAAACCACACTTAGAAAAATGAAAGCTGATTTTATTATCTTATCCACAGCCAATCATTTGACATGAACATGCATACGTAATTTTGCTACGCACACACCACAGGTTCAACGTTAGTTATTAAAGGTTAAACATACAACATACATCCTTACAAAAATGAGTCAAAATGCAAACGTAACTTTTAAACAAAACAGCTTTTACTCATTTAAAAAAAATTTTGTGTTGGGTACCATTTTGTACAAACACAGTTAATTTAAACAAATCTGCTTTAGTTTCCTCATGGTTGCACATGAAAATAAGCTGCAATAGAAAATGAAGTCATCAAGGGATTTTTAAATAGCAGAAGTAGGCAGTTTTGCCATGCAGAAGAAGCAATATTAAATATTAGTTTTTCAAAAAAAGAAAAAAACCACAAGTTTAAAAATATTTAGTTCAAGTCACAAATCTTTCCCCAGTACAGAGAAATCCAAATGCAACGCATAATTAGCTGCCACTTAGGATGGCTATTCTGAAAAGTAGAAATACTTTCCAGAACTGATAATTTTCATTGATTTGGCACAGAAAAGAAGTCTGAGCTTACTTAGGTACAAGAAAGTGATTAAAAAAAAGAGTAAACAGGAAGAGAGAAAATAAAAAGCAAGAATGAACAAGATAGTAGTTGCAATCACTAAAAAAAAAAAATGTGTGCATCTCAGTCATTGCAGAATACTGTCTACAGCAGGTGCGAATTCCAGGTAATTGTTATTGCAACATGGATTTAATTTGCTTGGAGGTAGTCTCATCATTCAAATGCTTTGTTGTGTACCTAAACAGAAATAAAGTCAAGATGAGCATAAATGCTATTGCACTTTAGTTTACAAATGTGTAATTTCTCTGTTTATGGCTCAGCCTGACTGTAGCAGTGCAAAATCCTCAGGCATGGATCATCACCCACTGCATGGTCACCAAGAACACAAGTCAGACATTCTGATCAGAAAATGAAATTACCAATCAGAACTATAATCAAGCAGCCTTTCACCAAGGGGAGCTCAAAATAAGCCTCAGCTGTACATTGGCTTTCACAGTGAGCCCACAATGCCACTTGTGACAGGGAATTGTTCATCACACCAACTCTGAGGGCTCTGCCCACAGGAAACATCTTCAAATAAGACAGCTTGAGAAACTCTTCTTAAAAACTTCCAGTGACCAAATCTCACTAGGATCTCTCAATGACAATGGATTTAATAACTTTTCAGCCTCATTTCCTTTTTAGTTAAGTGACTATGCTGCTAAAACTGAAGAGCATACACATGTGCTCATTTCAGCTCCTTCCCCTTTCAAAATTCTCAAAGATAATAGCACACTTAAAATACTATAAAAAACTTAGCTATCTCTATTTTTTAAGGTATCCTCATTGCAGGCTTTTTGTATGATTAATTTTCCTGATCTCCCTAACTAATCTAAAAGCAAATAAAACTTACTTTGTAATTTTAAATTTAATATGTTAAATTAGCACTTTCGTTGTTATCCACAACTGCAGTACTATTTCACTTGTTCACCTGATAAATATATAATGACATTTTAGTTTAGAAGTTAATAATACTGTAGATTTCAACACTTTTTCCTAATTTATACTTTCAACAAACAAGAAGCCTAAGGTTTTCTGAAATCCTGCAAAGCTTTTGCACTTGATACTTTGCCCATGTGAAAAAGCTGAACATGATTACAGTACTCAGATGAATTTGAAATTACAAAGAGCTGATCACCCTCCAAAACCCATACCAACTTCCATTTGTTTTTGAAACACATTATCTGTCTCTTGGGAAAACACAGGATTTCTCAGTCCTCCAAAATCAAAGACTTAGATTTGGACTTCATTTGTCACGATGACATCTTGAACCTGTTTTCACCACATAAGCACACAGCTGCTCACCACTGCATCTCTTCCTAAAAATTCCAAACATGGTTTAGAAAAGATTTAAATATCCTACCCAGAGAGTAATCCAATGTACAAAACCAGGACTCTTATAGCATCCATGAATGGAAAGGACTGGAGCAAGGAAAGCGTGAGAGCATGGACTGGATTTACACTGCTAACCACAAAATTAATTGTGTAATTAAGCACAAAGTTAATTGTGTAACTAACCACAAAGTTCATATCATTGCTCAATGCAGCAAGCACCTGAACTACACCTTTCATGTACTTTCATAGTGTCAACAATGATGGGAAAAATGGGCTACTAGTAAAGACTGGAGTTCATGGCAGCTGAAATCACAATAAACTAGTCAGAAATAAATGCTAATGCAGTATTTTCCCTCTGGAAGCTTGTGTTTTTACTGATCACCATCTCAAAAACTGATCATGTTATGAAGTTCAGAGATGAACATGATTTTAGTATTGAAATAATCACATGAGGTTTCAAATTAGGAAGAGATTTTTTAAATTTTAACTAACAATCTGAAACAACTTTGCAAAAGAACCCATCTACAATACCTCATTATTTAACTCCTTGCCACATCATGACACAAAAAATAAAAAGAGGGCAAATGAAATTAAAGCAGCTTCACCACAGATAAGGAAAACAAATCACAACTGCACAATTTCAGACAAGACAAACTAAAGCTTTCACATTCCAAACAAGTGCATGAGTAACAACACCCAGTTACAGTTATTTGTTACCAAAGTAATGATACTTTTCCAGTAAGGAAAAGAACAAAGACTTCATCTGCCTATTACATTTTCACACATTTTGCCACTTCTCCCATGCTGGACATCCACACAAAGAACAGGTGACTGACTATAGATACAGCTTTACAACTTGAATTAGCAAATTTTAGATTAAAATATGGAATTATTAATTTTTTTTTACTTCTCCAATTAATGTGGCAAATTCTTGTCTCATCTATTCTACAGCAGAGACTTGTGCCTTTAGTTCTTTCTGAAAAGAAATAATTTCCTGTTACTTACCATTCCATACTGACTCATTCTCAACCTGCATGCATGGAAGAAGTTATCTTAGAATGAACAAATTCAAATTCATAGCCCTGTTAAAACACAGAGGCTTCTTCATACATCCTTGTCTCAAGACACATTAGAAGAAAAGTCAGCAATAATTACATTCAACCTTCCCTGGAACAGTCACTGAATACTTTGCTGTAAAGAAAATGCCCCGGACAACTCAAGAAAATTCACATAAAACGTTAAAAAAAAACAAGAAACAAAATTCCTGAGAGCATTTAGAAGGCCTTCTACACTGTTAGGAGGCTGGTCTTTAAGAACTTTGATGCATCCTTTCATCTAGGAGTTAAAAAAATTACAGTTTTTTCCATGCTAATATCGTCTGGGTTTACAGGAATGTTTTATATTCAGTATGTCAAAGATCAAAAATAAGTATTTAAAAATAGAAGCAGTGTAAAGACATTTTCTGGATATCAGGAAGGAATTAAGCTTTCAGTATTACATCTTCCTATCATAGACTTGCTTAGCTACTTAAAAAGCTGCAAAGTGCATCCTCAGCAACTCTGCTGGTGACACCAAGCTGTGGGAGGTGGCTGACACTGAGGGGACGGAGGGCACCCAGAGGGACCTGGACAGGCTGGAGAGGTGGGACCTGTGAACATCATGAAGCTCAACAACTCCAAGTGCAAGGTCCTGCAATTGGATCAGGGCATCCCAAGCACAAACACAGGCTGGGCAGAGAAGGGACTGGGAGCAGCCCTGAGGAGAAGGGCTGGGGGTGCTGCTGGCAGGGTGCTCTGGCAGCCCAGAGAGCCAACGCTGTCCTGGGCTGCAGATAAAGAAATGTGGCCAGCACAGTAAGGGAGGGGATTCTCTACCTCTGCTCTGCTCTTGTAAGAGCCTACCTGGACCCAGCTCTGCTGTCACCAGCAGAAAAATGACATGGTTGTGCCAGAGCAAGTCCACAGGAGGGTCATGAAGATGATTAGAGGGCTGGTGCACCTCTCCTATGAGGAAAGGCTGAGAGAATTGGGTCTGTTCAGCCTGGAGAATGCCCTGGGGAGACCTCAGAGCACCTGCCAGTACATAAAAGGGGCTACAAGAGAGCTGGAAAGAGACATTTTACAAGAGCGGGAAGTGATGAGGGAGAATGACTTTGAACATTGTGTCTGCCTCATCCCTGCAAGTGTTCAAGGCCAGGCTGGATGGGGCCCTGAGCAGCCTGGTTTAGTGGAAGGTGTCCCTGCCCAGGGCAGGGGGCTGGAACTGGATGATCTTTAAGGTCCCTTCGAACCCAAACCATTTTATGATAACTTAAGTGAATGTAACTTTCAAGCTCTGCTTTACTGACCTTAAACTGTGAGCAAAAACACGTTTATCATAAATTCATTAAGAATTATTACATTCAGCCAGTGAAATAATGACCAACTGCAGTTAATACAATGGAGTAATATTCCCTTTGAAATAACCACAAAACTGTGGTGAAAAAACCACACACAGTAACAGCACAAATTTCACAGGCTTACTATCAAACAACAGTGGAAAGCTAGAAACTCAAAGTGTGGTGGATGGTGAAGTGAGCTATTCACCAGTCAGTGAGGAACAAGCCAGGGGCCATGGTTACTTTCTGGATCTTTCAACACAACCACTTCTTACAAGTATTTCTAGACAATACCTGAATTATATAAAAACAGATTTTTCATGATCCACTTACACATCCAAAGGCTTAGTTTGCATTTCTCACTACATAAATATATATTTTTGCTCACAACTACGTGTTTAGCACCAACCCGGTGTATACATTTGCTACTAGAACCTGCAAGAAAGAAAAGGAGCCTACACACAATTTAAACAGTCAGGAGATTATTTAGCAACAGTAAACTTACATCAATTTTTGAAGTTTTGGCAAAAGCGCCCACCGGATGCACGTGGTCATAGAGTATGATGACACCCACCATTACCCTCAGACAGAATGATACTGTTTCCTCATTTGTAAACCTGCTTCTATATTCACTGGAATTTAAACGCACAGCTTATTATCTATGAAACACAAAATAACATTATATACTAGTAACAACCAAATTAAGATTAAAGAGAAAAATCCTTCTATAAATCCTCTAAGAAAAAACAAATAACCCAACCTAACCAAATCCATCAACCCCAAACTTTTGAGAGTTTTCTTTATTCCTTTCAATAACCTGCCAAAAGTCAGATGATTGTTTAGAAAGTTACCTGAAGATTAATATAAAATTCTCAAATCTAAAACAGGATCCTATTTCTACGTAATTTTGGTTTTTTCAGAGATAAAAAAGATTAAAACAATACATACTAACTTTGTCTCCAGTGCTTTCTACACTTTCCCCTGCCACCTTCTAATACACACTCAAACTTCTGACTTAGGAAAAAAAAAGCTGGCTAATGGACAACCTTTAACTGCTTTAACAGAATAGTCCATTCCTAAGAAGAGTAAGAGTATAAATGCTTGGAGCTCTTAATGTACTCCAAAACAAATGTCCTGTGGTATTTGGACAGAAATTTATTTAAAAAGACATAGTTCATGCCCCGGTTGTTTTACCAATAGAAAACTATTTAGAACACAGAAGAAACAGAATGAAAAAATAATCAAAAATTAGCCTGACTTTGGTCATACTCTCAGTGCCTCTCAAATGTACAGAAGACAACTGAGTGCCTTCATGCCTAGAAGTTGTCTCTTAATTCCCCTGAGAGGAGCTCTGTCATTTTGTTAGAGTCATCAGTCAGGCCAGTCAGCAAGGGCACACAATCCAGAGCATTGCCCACAGCCCCTCTTTCAGGAGGCCCTGGGCAATCATGCTCAAATAGTCTATTTCTCTGAATTATACATGAGAAAACCACTTATAAAGAGTGCCAAGAGGTTGTCTAGCTTCCATAGCCATTCTATTTTTAAATATTAATATGTTCAGAAAAGTAGACCGCATGATTTGTGTGGCTGGCAAAATGAGACAAGATGGTTTCATGTCAAGGTAAACAACTAGGCTGGTAAAAAGGAAACATCACAGTTCCTAATTACTCCAATTCTACTTCTTTCATGCATCACAAGTCAGGTGTGAGGCAGAGGTAACTCACACCCAACCCAAGCAGTGTTTGTACTCACGGGGTTTCCAGCATGACCCGGCACACACTCGCCATGGTGCTTAAGCAATCTGTTGTATTCTCTATTGGTAAATTTTTATTCTGCAAAAGAGGGTTAACAGTTTCCACAATTCAATTTCTGTGAAATATTATACTACAAAAACGAAGTCAAATCAGTTACCTGCTGGCATAGCAACGTGGAGCAATTGAAAACATCAACACAACTATGGTAAGTCAGGTAGTCTTGCACTGTTTTTTTTAAATGTCATCACATAGATTAGGAATTTACAAAGTGAAGGCTACCACATGGGTTTTGCCTGCCTGCTTGTTTGCAGTCAAGGAACTACACCCTTGATATGACTGACCTTTGCAAAGTTTTGAAGGAATCATCTAAGCTGCTCCTTCAAAGACAAAAATTTCTATAACCAAATATATTCATCTGCTGTAATAGCAAAACTTAAAATTGTGGCAGAGAACAATCACAAACAAATGTAAAATAAGAGGAAAGTTTTCTTAAGGAATTTCAAGCATAAAGCAGAACTCAGGAAAAAAAAGAAACAATTAAAAGACAGATGTAACTTTGTATTACTCACATAATATACAGTTATTTTCTATTAAGAAATAGTAAGCATTCTTTCCACATAGGCCAAAAATCATCAGAGTTACCAGAAGGCAAGAGCATTACTTGTAGTGACTGGATTTTACTACCAATATTTATTTAGGCAAAGATAAATAGGGATGTATCAAAATGTGG
This sequence comes from Thryothorus ludovicianus, assembly GCA_013397245.1. Taxonomy (NCBI): domain Eukaryota; kingdom Metazoa; phylum Chordata; class Aves; order Passeriformes; family Certhiidae; genus Thryothorus; species Thryothorus ludovicianus. The sequence continues at coordinate 685,539 of VZTB01016844.1, read as the reverse complement.
AAATGCTTTGCCAGTTCAGTCTCCTTCTCCCATGTGCAATAATGTATTATATTGACTTTACACAGTGTAACAAAAGTCTTGGGAAGAAGATGAAGCTACATTTCAATTCCATTCCCTATTTCAAGCAGAGAGAATCAAGCTGTTTTTCCCTTTCAATTTTCTGAAGTTTATGCTCTAAACCACCACCACAAAAAAAATACCTGTCCCCCCCTTCCTGTTTGAGGAAAGCCACCACTACTGATGTGACACTATCCATTAACTTTTGGGGACACATACAAAAAGTGTCTGGCTGGAGTCCCTAACTCTACAGCACCTGGGAAAGACACATTACATTTCTTGAGGCTCCAAACCCCAAGTTTTATTTCTAGATGCCAGGTTAGGCCTGGTAGAGGTTATGTTGCCCATTACATCTGGCCCTACAGTGCTCTGAAGCACATTATCCAAGCCATAAATTTATACTCTTACCTCTGACACAAACTTTGTTGTGGCATCACTTAAGGTTTTCAACATTGGCGTCGCTTCAGCGTAAAATAAAGACATTCTGTTTGCCAACTCATTATTTACTTCATTTTCTCCCTCTGCCTAAAAAACAGAAGAAAGGGTTTAGTTGTTCTGTACATGGAGAAGAGAGGTGGCAGCAGAAGACTGCATTTCATCTTAACCAAGGGTTACCTACTGGGACATTGTTAATCCTCATACGGCTCAGAGTTCTTCTGTAGTAGCTGAAGTCGTTCTGTATAGCAGGATTTGTCATCTATGTACATATAGAAGCAAGAGAGTAGAGTTGTGAAAAACTCAAGAAAAGTAAGAAAAAGTTTTCATAAAATATAATACACCCAACAAGAAAATATCCAGCTTCCTGGAGTGAGACAAAAAGGCCTGTGACATGTTGGGAACTGGTAAGCACAACACAAAGCTTTCTGGTTTCTCAGATTCAGAACAAGCCCTAACAGGAATGAGAAAAGGAGCAGTCTCCTAAATACAAATCAGAAATTAGTAGGTTGAAAAAAATTGCTTTGCTAATTTGAATCCAAGGATCAGACCAGCAAATTAATTATCATTTCAGCTCAGTTCTTTGCACATTAGCAAGAAAATAGCTGGACTATGGGTGCACACAAGCTAACAGCAGCAGCATTATCCCAAGAGATATGCCAAATTTGGGTGAAAAAACATGATTAATATGAACTGAAATACAAGTGCCTAAAGCTAATATGATATTTCATCTCCTTTCCAGTTTAATCTAACTCTAGGTCACAAGAGCAGCCAAGCATATTGGATATTTGAGTATCCACTGCACATTCTATTCCCGAACAGAACACAGCCCAGATTACTTCAGTACTTCCTTTTCTGACCCTTTTCTGACTCTTCTGATCACAAGCTCTTACCTTGAGCTCATCAAATCGGAGTGTAAAGTGAAGGATTTCTGCAAACTGCTTAGCAAGAGCCTGCTCTCGCTCCAGGTGCTGTGTTGGGGAATATGGAGTGCTCGTCAGGGCTCCCAGCAGGCCCCGCAGCCCTGCCTCTGGAACAACAGGAGAGGAGATTGCAACACACAGCTGCACCTGCTTCTTGCTAGGCTGAAAATTCTGCATGTTAGACTTAAAACATACAGCTGCCAAAATACATGGTGTTTAACAACAGAGGGACTTGATGAATTGCTTATCTATGTGTCAACTGCTATTATATTTACACACAAAATGCTGTATAGACCAGGTGTCATCAGCACTGACAGCCACAAAAAACTTTTTGAAAAGTTTTACTCAAGTATTGTCTGTAAAATCTATGTAGAACATATTTCAGTAACCTGTGTTAGCAGACTTCAGCCTTTAGGAGAACACAGAATTCAAGAGGCACATAGTTGTAAGCAGAAGTCACGCCTCATTTAAGATAAATTTATAATCCAGCTTCCAGTTCACCTTAATGAGAGAAATCTTACTCATTTTAAAAAGCAGAACTTGTCTGCAAAAAGTTTCCCTGTTTTAAACATGTTTTTTATAAGTTAGATTAATAAATTTGATTAAAAGCAAGATAACAACAGAAAGATGGTGAAAAAACAAGTCTCATAGGTTTTATTAGCATAGCCACTACATCAGTGAGTTTCAGAAGAGGCATGAAGCACCATCTCAAGTGTTGCATGTGTATGAATCAAAAGGAGGCATTTCCACAGAGCAAATTATTTCTGCTGTTTTGGGAAGAATAATGGTGTCTTTTAAGTACTCTTGGTATCAGAAACACTGACAGAATTAATTCCTGATTATTTAGCCCACCAATTTCCAGTCAATCAGCTGGTTACTGCTTCCCCTGAGTTTATAAATGAGTAGAGAAAGAGTAAAAAGGATGATCCCATTCTCTCTCTCCTCTCAGCTATCCACTGAAACAAGTTTGCTGTCATCCAGTGTATGGAGGAATCTGTGCAGTATGAGCTCTTTTCCACAAAGGAGTTGACCTAGATGTGATCACATCTGAATATGCCAAATATACTAATTAATGAAGACAAAAAAGCCCCAAGATAATACCTTTCCACTTACCTAGTCTTTGAGAAAATTCATAGAATTTTTTTAGTTTGCCTACTAGTGGAACAACTGCACCCCATGCCTTCTCTTGCAGCTTCTCATCATTTGGATGCTGTATTGCCTTAAATTAGAAAAAGAGGGGAGAAAAGTACACTTAGATTGGGAATAACTGATGTAGTGCTGACAAAACAACCTCAAACAACAAAACACAAGAAACCAAAACACCTATGCAGGACAATTGTTTGTAGAGCTAATAATTAAAATTCTACCTACTAAGAAGTTTTCAGTTGAGAGACAAGCATGTACTAACCCATGTCTGCTCCAAAAAGGTCTAAAAATTTGTGTTGAAAGTAAGCATCCTGAACAGGAAAACAACTTGGAGAGAGTATAAAGAAATGGTTAAAAATCAAGTTACTCAGATAAGAAAATTTACATAACCAGATCTAGTTAATTAAAATTAACAACCTTACTGTTCTTACTCCAAGCAAAAAAAATTTAGTGATCAAAGCCTCATCTTAATGTTGGTATCTATCACTAATTCCCAAATTTCCACAGAAAATAAACTGCTGTGAAATTTAGGCTATTACAGTAGGAACATTTAAGCATAATCAACAACATAAAGTACTACCAGAACATAGCATATACCACAGTTTTGAAGGATATTTTTATAGACTTTGTCTTTACAGTAAACTTCCCAGACATATAATACCTTAAATTCAACCTCTCCAGTTAGCAACTCAAAATATACAATGAAAACAGAAATAAAAATGCTCATAACTCTCCTGCAGGATTTTCACTGTCAAGTTCTTGATTTCAAGAACTGTTTCAGTCAACTGTGGGCAGTGGCTTGCAGCACACTCCTCTCTGGTCCTAAAAAGTTTCCTTCCTGCCAAGTCTACCTCCTCTCAGAGGAGCACCTCTCCTTTCTCTGTGGCATCTGCAGACCCACACGCCTGCCTGACCCTACAGCCTGACCCTGAACACGTTCCTTCCTTGAAGGACAAGCAAGCTATGACCCCTCCTAAGGGTTTTGTGTGACACAGTTATCCTTCTTAAACCTACCTTATCAATTCCATGGAGAGAGAAACTCCTGAAGCTGAATGGCTTTGAGTATCTCAAACTGCTATGGAGTGAGTAGAGACTCCCCTTATTTAATACTATTTCTTAAGGGGATGTTACAGTGAGCAAATCCTCCATGAGCAAAGCAGCCCCCATTGCTGCATGTGAGGAAGAAAGAAAGGGGGGTTGGGAGAAGATTTATTCCATCCTCTATTAAACAAAGGAAAAATTGAGTGACATTCTGTACAGGAACTTTGCTTCTGTTCCAAACATCTACTTTAGTAAATAAAAGCCAATTAAAAGGGATTGAAAATGAGATGCCTTTTGTGTTAGGATTACCAAACCAGGCTTCTCCAATTGCCATACAAGAGGATGTCAACACTACTGAGTAGTCACACCACGCTCTTTCCAAATTCACTATTAACTCAAGAAGAGCTTATGTGGGAACACAAAGAAAAATCAGTAACAGTAATACCCCAAAAACTCTGAGAAGCATCATTTGCTATCACATATGTGGATTAATACGATTGAAACGAGCAATATCTGTTTTGTTGTTAAAAAGAAACATTCCAGAGCAGAAATTCAAGGCAGTGATTTTAATAGAGAACATGCTCTGCCAAAACAGCTCCTGCAAGCAAAGTTAAACCCCAGCAGTATTTGGTTAGGATCAGACAATGAACAACCACAGGTTGTGCACAATTGTAATGCTCTAGCTCACCTCTCGTATTTCATGGCCAGCTCCTCTATATGACTGCAAGTCTTCCAGTATTCCTTCTGCATCCTTTAACACTACATTCACCTGATTATAAATTTCCTTTTCAGATTCTGTAGGTTGGGCATCTAAACAGCAGAACATATTAAATGTATATATATTTATTTTTAACAACAACATGGAATTCAATAGGCACACCATCACCTATGGGATAAATTCTTCATGCAGCAACTCATCAGGAATTTTCATTCTCTGAAGAGCTACTACGATGTATAAGGAACTCCAGGAGACTAATTGTATTCATTTTAGTAGTCTCTTCATTTACCATCCTAAAAATTCACCTGGATGCTATCTTCTTGATTTATTTAAATCTGAGTTAGGAAAAGAAATCCTGATGAGCTGTCTTTATGACTTGGGGTGCAGTGAGGCTCACTGTAAGAAACTCAGGTAAGCACTCAAAAGACACACTCACTGCAGAGAGCACAGGAGGTGTCCATGTCTTTTGTTATCTAGAAACACTGCATCAGATTATTTCCCATCCTGTCTGCCTCATCTTTAACTTCTTGGGAAAGGAGCCGCATCTTTTACTTCCAAATATATTTAATTCTCAAAACATATTCTTTCTGCACTCACTGCACCATCACAGCTGAGAACAAAACGATCTAGTGTGAGCTTGTGCAGGGCTTTTTTTTTTTTGTCCTATCTTTAAAATATAAGCCGTCTGCCATTTTTTCCAATTAGCTAAGGATTTCCCAAAAGTAATTCCAAAGGTACATAATTCATAATTCCAAAAGGTACATGTACATTTTTAAAGAAATGTGATTCTGTAAGAAGTATGTTTTGAGAAGAATCAACAAAAGGTTTTAACCTTTAAAAACAATCACCTAGGAAAAGTATCTCAGACGTGGTTTACCTGAACCAATTTTTTTTCTTTTAAAATGCTGATGGAAGCTACAAGATTAGTTCCTTTCAGATTCATATTTTAAAAAAGAAAATGTTGGTTACTAAAGCTCTTGTAAAAAGCTCCCACTTCTCTGTTAACATGGGAAAAATATGTTATGGAATAAATATAATTGTATTTTAGTCCATTATTTCCAATGCCAAAAATCAGGATATTAACAATAGATTCTTTTTTATAGGGACAGACAAAAGCTATCTAAGGACAACATATCCTCATGACTTTGTGCAGTTTGAAGAGTCTGGAAAATGTCTTTTCAAAAGTGCTTTTTCCATGATCCATATGTACAACTTCCCATGGAAGTTAAGTACATTTTTACATTTGAAATAAAACTCCCACAGTATCTTAGTGTTACACACTAGAAAAACACAAGAAAAAACAAAGTTTGCATTAGGAGAAAATAAATTTCATATACATTGCCTGTTTGGATTTTGCTGTAATTTCTGCATAATGCATTTATTTACATTTCTTATTTTTATAGTTTAATGCATAAAGAGTGGGCATTATTAGTAAATATGCCTATATGTAGACCTTGCAACAGTTTAACTGGTATTTTGAGAAACATCAAGAATTAGCACAGGTTAAAAAAAACCTGGTCAGTCCTTTGAAAATAAATAAATAAAAGAGCACCACATTGATTAGGCATCGAGTAAAAGTGGCCAGTGCTTTTCAGATCATCACAAGGGTCACATAATTTTGAAAGCTGCTGAAGACTGCTGTAAAAAATGAAGACAAAAAATGAGGGAAAAGAGCAGACAGGGAAGCACCAGTTGCCTGGCAGCAGTTCATGCACGAACATGAAATGTTATAGTGAAGTACAGAGTAAGACATGAAGCTCTGTAGCATTCCAGATTGTGTTGTTAAATAATGCAATCAAGACTTGTCACTTGGATCGTTTCACACTGAGAACATCTCCTGCCTATTTAATTTTTCATGCCATTTTTTCCCTTACCCTATGTAGTAAGTTCATTTTTCAAGATTGGGAGGGGCAGAGCAGAAGGACCCAAAGGAACTTCTGCTCCTCATTTCAAAACCCACCAACAAGCAGAACTGAGCAGTACTATGACCCTCCATGTTTAGAAATGAAAATCATCTTCCAGATACAAATTTAGTGGTCTTCACTGGACAGCTGGCTAGGCAAATCAACACCATCATCATCTCTCTTAGTGTAGGATGTTATCAGCCAACTGTTGTATTTCATTTCCTTAAAATGTTCCAGGAAACTTAAACCAATGGTTGATACTTAATTTGTTCAGGTGGTGGGGTTTTTTATTTGTTAGTTTCCATTATTACAAACTTTTAAATATCAGTGTATTTGAAAACCAAGTACATACTGAGTTATTTCTTTTGGTATGTATTTCATTTTTGGTCACCCTAGTCCTCTCCAATAAAAGACATCTGTAAACCTGATTTGTCCCAACCCATTTCCTCTGCCATCTCTAAAAGAGAGGTCAAATTTAAAAAGAAAATTTAAATTATTTTATAATCCCTTCACAAAATATTTAAGATGTTATTAGAATAGGGTTGAAAGACATGATATAGAAAGGATCTTCAGGGCCTAATGCAAAATTGCTTTATTTGCTTCCCTGACAATGCTGGTCAAGCATTGTATTCTGAAAGCCCATCACAGGGAAGAATGAGGAAGAGGTCTCTCTTCATAAGCACTGATATCATCTTGAATAGATGGAGGCAGCATTCCCATATTATGGGAATAGCATCCCTCAGTATGTACCTCAGAGCTTGAGCTACAGGACCTCCACCTGAGAATCACTGATTGTGGAACTGCCTTTTCCCCAAGGTGGAGTGCACAGAGCAGAAAAGGGAGTTGCATTTCTAGAGTTACTCTTGGCAACTGAGAAAAAGCAGCCAGCAGTGCCAGGCATCCAACAGAAGGATGAAGGAGATAAAATATTTCATGGATTTCCCACCTTCCCTGTCCATTTAAGCTCCTGCTACAAGGTTACAACACGGCTGTGCCTTAATCAGCAATGCTTTCCATAGAAGGAACAAACTCAGCAAGCAGGGCACAGCTCACCCAGATGTGCTGAGGTTTGATACTGTGGCCACAGGAGCTGACCTCTGGTTATTCAGGGCAACTTTGCTATTTTTAATCCAATAGTAAGAAATGGGAAGACGGAGGTTCTGCAAGTAAATGGGAGTTCATCTTCAAATTAATTTGTGTTTAATTAGAATGTTCCTACACTAGATGTAATATACATGTAGAGTTCAGAATGCTCACACAGTAATGTATTAGAGACAGAAGAGGAGACTTGAAACAATATACAAACGCTGTTATGTGAACTAAATATTACAAAAGTGAGACAACATATTGCATGCGGGGAACACACACATTTAGTGACTATTAAAATAATATTTGGCTAGCTTACAGAACTAGTAGGGAGGGAAATTTGGGGTTAAAAGTTTACACTGCACAGCAAACTATTTAAGCTGAGATTTTTCTCAGGGAAGAACACATCAAGTCATCTGAAACTGTCTGGGATAAAACTCACAAACAAGGGGAAAAAAATGCCAGACTGCTGGAGATGAAATAATTTATTCATCTCTGTTGGCATTACTATGGAGAATGCTGTCTCTGTGGCTCCTCTGAAACCTGGCCAAGTCCTCTGGAGATAATGCAGGATACTGTCAGCACTAGCTTGGTATCACCATCTCAAAGTACACTGTATTTTAGCTACTATTCAAATCAGTAAATTTGGAAAGGATTTGCAACTGTGACTATAATGACACCAATGTAAAAGTTGAGCTGTAAGTTTCCCACATTTTAGGTGGTTGTTTTATGTAAAGAATATTGACCTGTGCACTTTGCTTATGTTCTAATGGCACTGCACAGACTTTAAAAGAACTCTCAAGACAACTATTTGTTTCAATGTGGTAAGGTGAACGACCAAAGAAAGCATCAGCTTAATCAGTGTGGAGGCAAGGAAAAGCCTACAGCTCATCGTATTTTTGCATGGATTCTGATAGTCAGTGACACCAATCACTGGAATCTAGCACCATGATAAACATCTAGGGGGAAAAGAATGGTTAGAAGTGTAAAATCTTTCTAAATTTGAAGTTTCTAGCACTCCAAAGCTTTATGAACATGAAGTTTTAGCTCTTTATGGTACTATGTAAGAAATATTGGAGCCTGCTCACATACATGGATTTAAGAACAGAAGACTTCAAACTGCCTATTATCCGGCCAGGCATAACACAGAATTGGCAAATTTGTTTTTAATACAGAGCTTACTTGTCCTTCCACACAAAACCACAACATTAAGTATCACAAGATTAAGTGCCAAGTCTTGAAGAAAGATCTTGGCTGTGTCAAAGCCAAGATCCTGTCAAGGCAAGCTATCTGAAACAGAGGAGAAAGAAGCATGGATACACAGTATAGCAGCAGAAACAAATGCAGAACAGGGTCCAAAATGAACAAAGGACAGTCTAACAATTCAGCCATAATAGAAGTCACCTAATTTGACTGCGTACGAAAGCATTTCATGTCAGCAACCTGCTTACTCCCATGCCAAATCCTGTTCATGCTCAAAACATGCATTTTAAAACAAAACTGATAGCTAAAGAATCTGTATTTAAAAAGAAAAAAAAAAGAGCCATTTTTATTGTAATTTATTTTAGAACTATGCCTCTTCTACCCAGCTAATGTGAATTTCATTTACTCCAAATAAACCTTCACTATTTGCAGATTACACTGGAGTTTCACAACTCCAACAGCCTCATACAAGTTTTCCCACTTCACTAAATTTTACCTATTATGACGACGTGTGAGAATTTGTTTTAGACAAATTTTGCTTTCTGATTTTTAAACACAGGCCTTGATAATCTTCCTTTTATGAATAATTCATATGGCTAGCATCTCGCAATAACAGTATATTCAGAAAAGACAAGTGACAAAAATCAACACTACAGGTTTAGAGAAGTAACTTTAATTGTCATTAAAGCAAAATCATATTTCTTCAAGCATTTGCTTTCGTATTTTAACTAATATAAAAACTGTTACTGTTTCATCAAACAACTTAAAAACAATTCAGGGGGAAAAAGACATAATGCACTTCAAATTATCCATATCATAATACTTCATGAGTTTTTATTCCACTATTCCATAGTATGCTATTACATGGTCAAAATGTACTTGAACATTAATCTTCATATTTTATGCTTGCTGATGTACAGCTGGCAAAAGAAAGTAATTAAACATGCACAGCAGAAGCCAGCAACACTTACCTGCCATTCTTAGGCTATACTGTATCATGCAACAAAAACTAAAAGCAGAAATATTGACATATGTGAACCTTCTAGAACACCTGGCATTGACCAGACAAGATACACGTCTCTTCTTTTCAAAATCAATTTCATCTCTATACACGTTGAGCTCGCCTTTTAAGAAGGCATAAGGTTAAAATTCAGTGCCAGATCCATAAGGTTCACATATAGCCTTTAACAAGATGATGCTGGAGCTATGAATAGCTGTTGTGAGCCAGTCTGTGTTTGCAGCATTATTAAACCACATTGGAAGTGATGAGAATCAGGTTTCATTTACAGTTCTTCCTTTAAGGAGCATGGGACAAAACTCAAAAAGTTGAGTAAGTCAGTTGCAACTTCAGTAAGTCTTCAAATGATTACAACTATTCTTAACATTTTGATTAAAAGTAGGCATAATTTTGGTTTAAAAAACAAAAATCAAATCAAGTTTCACCAGTCAAATGTAATTTGAGAGTCCTTCCTGAAATAAAGATTTTACATTTCAGGACCTGAGGATATTTTAGAACAGGTTATTGCTTTCTACCAAAGTTCACTGAACAATTATCCATAGCTCAGGCATGCAAAGCAGTTAGAAGGATGGCAAAATGAAAACATACATTTAGTACATGACAAATGCAGTCTACTGCAGGCAAAGAGTAATAGATATATAAAATCATCTTCTCACTTTCAAAATCAAGGAAAAAATTTGGCCCCTGCTCAAGGTCTGTGCATGTCAAAACTTTTAGAAGGTTCCCCATGTTAAGGTACCTGCCAAGACAAGAATGAGAGAAAAGAAAATTTCCTTTTTATAAGAAAGAACAGCCCAAATGTAGTTGATTGAAGTTGATTGAAGGGAAAAGAAGACCAGAGAGTTCCATCAGGTACGAACCCGTCCATCAGGCTGGGTGAAGGGACATCCCCACCTCGAGGATGCACAGCTGGTAACCCCAGCAGTGCAGCTTTCCTGCAAGAAGTGACCGTGTCACCAACGTCCTCACAGCTGCCCCTTGGGAAAGGGGCAGAATCCAACCGAAGGCTTTGCCAGGGACTGCTCTGTCCCAGCACACCCTAGCACCAGTGTCCTGAGCAGGAGAACTGCCTTGAGGGCCAACTACCAGATTTGAAAGCATTAGCCATGCTAGATTTTAACCTGATGGGACAACAGAAGGAAAGAGCTTTAATTTTGTCAGCCCTTATAATTGTGTCAGAAGGCCATTGTAGAAAACCACATCATGATACATCAATTCAGTGTGCAGAAAATGCTAAGAGAGATACACCACAGATCTTTTACACAAGGTGCCTAAAACATCTGTGAAACTCAGACAGTTTCAATTCAGACTTTTGGATGTAAAAAACCACACATTAACTGCACGATGAATGACCAAAGCAGGACCAGGAATGATTTAGCACTCACTCTTGTGTATGAGAGGATTACAGTGAACAACTGCTCAGCACAGATTACCATGGCATACTGACAGAATTTCTCATTTCATGATTACATGATTTGCAGGCAGATGGATGGACATCACTGACCACAGAGACCCAAAATGACTAAGCACATGGAAAGAAAATTTACACAGCAGCATGATGGTGGCAGTTTGGCTACTACTAGAGAGGGGAGAAAATGGAAAAAAAAAATAAAAAAGGGAACACAAAAAACACATGCAACTCTTTCAAATTCCAACTTTGCAACTGAGTCCCCTGGCCTTCACTGCAGCAGGTATAAGCAACTCTACTGTTACCATTTGAAATGCACCAGCTGTGAAGGGCTGAGAGACTTACTTTCAAAATCCAAGAAAAAATGTGCTGCATTGTGGTCTATGTCCCTGGTTAGCACCTTAATGAGATTACCCATGCCAGCAAACCTAAAAATAAAAATGGCAAAATAATTTAGTTCCAATAACCATTTCCTATTTTAAGAACACGCCTGGGTCTCACTGGAGCAGGGCTCCCATTGTGTTTTGCACTCTGGATTCATCAGTTTCTGTGGGGAGCAGAACTCGTGCACTGCACAGTGTACTTCCATGCCCCTTCTTCTTAGAGATCCTGCCACTTAGAGAGTGAATGTTGAAAAACTGGAAAAGTTATAATCTTTGATGAAAATAAAGATGTGAATTACTGGCTCTTTTTCATCTTTAATACATATAAGGAACTTGTGACCTATGATGACTGAGCAATTGTTTGCGTAACTGCAGCACTCAGTGCCAAACAAACCTATTATTGTTTAGGACAAAAGGAACCTCAGATGGAACTGGTGTCATCATAGCACTTTTTTATTACCTCCCTGTAATCCAAAACAGATTTTGGAAAGCCTCTCAGCAGTAGTCATCTGTGGCCAATAAACAGTTTTCCCATAAAATCACAGAGTTACAAGTAAAACAAAAACTAGACTTTTCAAAAACCAGGAGAAAAATAAAATTTCAACAGTTCTTCTTATGTTTGCTGTCACATCCCAGCTAAAAGAAATGAAAAGTGGAAGAAAAATTAAATAGTTGTTAGATTATTTGAGATCAGATAAATTATCAAAACAGTTTCAAATGTTACTACAAATTTCAAAAATCAATACCTGGAATAGGAGTATGAAAACTGCATTTCACAGCAAAGCAACCTTTTCATGAACCTTCCCATGTTTTACAGAGGCTGAAAATATGCCTTCTAGTCATTGCTCTGAAATGCCAAGAGCTCACTAAAATGCTGCTGCAAGATAAGCAAGATACACCCAAAAATCTCATCTCAAATTATTTAAGAATAAGCCATCAACAACCTGACATTCGGATTCAAGCACAAGATATTAAAAAAAAACAAACAAAATAAAATTTTCAAATTAGTCTAACTATTCCAATCAACAAGCACATGTTTGGTTTTTTTTTATTCTGATTTTTCCTTTTACTGAAGAATCATGTTTACCTGGAGGGAAATAGCATGACACCAAGAATCATTACTTTATTGGGAGTCAAGGAAACTGAGGAAATGTGAACTCAAAACAAATTGTCTGGCAAAATGAATTTGCATAACCTGTGCTGGCTGACAGATTTCTTGATCAAACTACAAACAGCATACAATTTAATTTTGGAGATCTGCAAGTTGCAGCAATCAAACAAAGCTTGAGAAGGAAGGGACAACAATTACCCAAGTTTTTGCTCCAACAACTTCTACAGAATGACCAAATGACTTTTAAGAATCTAGACTTTCAGCACTGTGACTCTGAGTGTAACCCAGGTGACCTCAGGGGACTCTGCACACAGGGCTTCATCAGGTGAATGCTGGCTTTTGAACATGTTCAATCTTCTCTTTGAAACTCAAGGAAATGCAAGACTTGCTTCCCAATAATTTGAACCTTTTTCCTGGAAATTCAGATCAGACTTCTCTGCCTGTGAGAAACATCTATTAATTCAGGAATTTTTAAATTAGGATGTTCAGCTGAGAGACTCTTCTTGAAAACTAATCCATTAAAACATGGTTCTTCAAAGAGGCAGCTTTTCCGGGACCTTCTATCCTATAGCAAAGCAAACTATTTTAAAGTGACACATGCACCAATGTTGGGTAAACACAACAGCAGAGAGCAGAGAAATTACTTTTTCATATCTCTCAAGTGTGTTCTAGCTGAATGAGCCACTTTGTATTTCAGAGTTTTCTAGATTATGAATGTTCTTCTTGTTGGGGAACAGACAGAGGCATCCTTAAACAAATATTTTCAACAGGGCCAATAAAAAACCAGAAGTAGAAACTGCATAATGGTGATCCAGTTTACAGATTCAAATTTAAAAGTCAAACCTCAATCTCAGAACAGCATATTACATATTTCAATTCCAACATTAACAAACAAGCAGCAAACACATGGCAGTGAATAGTGCTAATGGCCTAAAGAGAACTCCTGTACCTGCTGTGCTTCAGCTGCATCATCCCCTCCAACAAAATATTTTCCATGCCTCAAAAAAATGCCTTGGTGTAGGTTTTGCCTTTGTTTTGATATTAGCCAGTATCCTAAGAGTTTACAGGCTCATGCACGTGGCTAAAATATTGGCTAGCATTACTTGTGAAGGTCAGAGCAGGGGCATGCTTATAGGGTTGAAATATTTTGAAGTTAAGTTCACAGAAGAGCATGTGGCACTGCAGAACAGATTGTTTCACTGAGCACCTACCAACTCCTAATACAAGTAAGGGAGTTGGGGACTTGGTTTTGCAATACAAATATCTTCATCCCTCAGGAAAGTCTGCCAGGAAGAATATATGGTTTATTTTTCAGGAGTTAAGTTTATCAAATAGAGAAGCATAATAAAAGTTTTGGCACTACAATGGAACAGTCAATACAATATTTAAGCAGAAGATGCAATTGATTTAAAGGTAACAATTCAGTGAAGAGTCTCCCTGAGCAAAGGAGAGAAATTGATGATAATGGATTAATTCAACTATGACAGTAGCAAGATGACAAGATCTGCTATAGGAATGCATTTCAATTTACATGAACACAAAACTGCTTGAACACTTGCTTGTAAAGAAGCTCCCAACAAACCTTTCCCTCTGTGTGTTAAATTTTAGTCACGTCAGAGTTCTGCACACAAAATGTGCAATCGCATTTGCTTTTTTAGAAGCAAAATAGTCACTGTATATTCAGGTTTTATGGAGTGTATGGAAATCTAGCCGAAACTGGACAAACCAGTATTTTTGAAATTTGAACCAAGATGCACTGTAACATTTACTCAAGGATCTCAAGCATTCCTTAAAACTAGAACACCTACCTGCTGTGTTTTAAGAACTGTGAAAAAAACCATTTCTCCCAGCTGCAATCCAAAAAGACTTTAAGCTACGAAGAGCTTGAAAACTCAATTTAGATAGATACTGAGAAGACACAATTCCTCCAGCATTTTTTTGGAGGATGTTTTCTCTCAGCTTAGCATTCCAGGTAATGAATGCAAGAGCCAAAAGATCATCAATTCTTTTGGCAAAGCTAAATACTCCTTCCTTGAGCTCTGAAATGACCTTTTAGAAACAAATCCATGGTGCTACCTGTGGTACTTCCCAGATTCATGGAGGCAGCTGTGGCATATTGACCTGCAGCTAAGGTTAGATGGCCCTTCACTTTTGTACATTATTTTCCTTCAGAAGACATAGCTGAGCAGCAGGCAGAGCTGACCTGCTGTACTCAGAGGGAACACTACAGAGGGGAAAATGAAAACTGACCCTTCTGGGAAGGTGCTGTGTCAGCAGAATACCTGGTCCAATCTGGAGGAAAGCAACCCAGCTCAGAGATGCATCAGATCAGATGATAAGAAAAAAGATTTACTACAGATTCTTGTTTTGTTCAAGATGACCTGTAATTGCATTTTTTCTGGGCACAAGCAAGAAGGACTGCTACTGGTTCTAGTACTAAAGATGATAACAATCTGCACATAGCATGAGAAGCAGTCTACAAATTCAGCTACTAACATTTAGCTTCAGTGACCTCTTCTGCTATTTGATGCCCTGTAAAAGCATCTCCAGCACGAAGATTTTGGAAGTTCTGTGAAGTACCTTGGTAATTAACCTCACAGTGGCATGCCCAACCAGTATTAATTTACCAAGCTCTCTTACAATTTCCTCGCAAGTCCACAACTTCATCTGAAGTGAGTAAAATTACTGGTTTAGAAAGTCAGATGTGGTTCCTGTTAGGCAGCCCTGACGCTGAGCTTCCATTGCTTAGTCAAGAACATTTCCCAGCACTTACTGCACCCTCCTTGAGCATGTTGCCACATCAATCAGCTCCAATTCAAGAAACACTTAAACCTGTCTGAAGACCAAAGCCATCAGGGAGCACTACTGTTGATTTTGATGTCCTGTAGCTGGGTTAGTTTTGGAGCTGAATAGCTGATTCAGAGCACTCACTGGAGGTGACCTCTGTGGGTGCTAACTCACCTTTTCACCAACAACTCCTCCAGCACAAATGGAAAAAAATGCACACTGAAGCTGTAATCCTTATAAAGAAGAATTCTGCATATTGCAAACGCTAGCATCAAAATATTCACATGTCCAGCCCGAAGTACACTTTGTTTTTCCACAGCTTCAGAGCATCGACCTCTACCCAATTTTATTTGGTATTCTCATTCAGAATACAGTACACTTCAAAACCTGCAAACCAATTTCTCTCCCAGAGGTATTACTGATTTTAAAATTTTATAGTGCAGTGTCCAGAGGCAACTCATTAGGTAAACTAACAGCCTAAGAGTCAGTAAAAGCACACATTTAAACCACTGATGTTTTCTCCTGCCACGAATGCAACATCACAAGATCAGAGCAGAACAAAAACACCAGTTTCTGTCCAAAAACTGACTGTCCCTGGGAGGCTGCTCGGAATCCCTGCTGGCATGCTCTGCACTCCAGCACAATACCCGAGCCACGTGGAGCAGGTTATGGGAAATGGGAGCACAAGGCAGGAGCATGGCTTAAACTTGACCTACTTGCAGGGGAAGACATACGGAATGCCACATTGGATTAGGGTGATCTGGCCCGCTGCAGCCTTATGGGGTTGTATGATGCTGAGTGCACAGTCATGATCAGACAAGCGGAAAGCAAAGGCATATTTTCAAAACAAGTCTTGCACGCATGCCCTTCCTGTGGAAAACATCCCAACACATTTCGCTGCCCCCCGCCCCCCCAGGCTAAGCCCAGGGGAAATGTAATAGAAATATACAACGCAAGTAAATTTATCTGAGCACCAAAGAAATTTCCCCTCTCACACCTGGAAGAAAACCTGCATTAACAAGGTTAATGCAAATAGTGAGCAGCTGGAGAACTTATTCTCATTACAGGTAAAATACTACAAAGGTGTTCATAAGTGGTATTTTCTATTTTTTTTCTATTGCAAGAATAATATGCTTTTAAACTAGTTTTTAAAAAAACAGTTAAATAAACAGATTAGAAAAATTCTTTGTGATCCCTGAAGAAAATCTGCTTCAAGAAAACATCAGCTTACCTTTTGGACATATATAGGCTATTCCCAATACTAAAATCTACAGTATGAAAACTGTACTCTGAAAATCTCACCTGTAGTTAAGCACACTATATGGAAAGCAAACCTAATGAAACAACAAACATTTTCTTCCTTGGATTTGAGTTTTAAATTTTCATTTTTGGTCATGTAAGAGTGGCATACATCACAAATTCAGAGATATTTTGGCAAATAGTAATTAAAAAACATGCATAGCATTAGAAGTCTAGCATTATAGTGGAACACCACTATATTATAACACTTGTAGTGTTACTACATAAACAAAACACTTACTGAATGTCTCCCTATACTGTTTTTCTAGAACAGTAATCCTATCAGCCTGTTTCAAGGCTTATTGAACAGTATCTAGCCATGGGAGAAGGGAATAAAAAAAACTAACAAAAAAGCAAAAAGCAAAGAGGCAGCAGATAGGTGTCTGCCCACATCAGCTGAATCCACAGCAGCCCTTAGCAACACACAGCATCACAGCCTGGCAGCCTATGGGATCCCAGGCTGCTTTCTCCACCAATGAAGCAGCACAGCTCCACAGCCAGTGAGAACATTTCTGCCCTCAACCTGAAATGCTGGAGACTGCTGCAGAGATGGAAACAGGCTGGTAAAATGCACTGCAGGAATCACCCTTTTTTTTGATGGTTGCAATATTCTCCCTGGATACAAACTGTGTTTTTCCTAGACTAATGCATATTTATTTCTCTTCTGAATACTGCTAGAGCTGCAGAGATGCCTTCTGACATATTCTAATTTCATCTATTGATGTTAGTGGTGTTATAAAGTAATAAAAATCTGCCACAATACAAAATCCCAAAGCAATATCATACATACCAGAAAATAAATAATTAGACTCAATATTAAAAAAAATAGTAGCTATCACTCATTATCACTTTAATACTCAGGAAGGAGAAGCTTGGTGCCATTAGCTTGAGGAAAGTTATATTTTGGATAAGTTGGTTTCATTTTCAGGATCCATCATCACTCTAGTAACATCACTAATATTAAAGGTGACAGTTTGTGTCACCTGTGTAAATGTGCTGAAATAAACACATGAGTAAAGCACGAGAGCCACCCCCAGTTCTGCACCAAACACAGAGTTTCACTTCATTGATGGACAAGTTTTTCAAGCAAGCATTAATATTTCAGCAGTTTTTACAGACACTTTTGGGACAGAGCTCCCAGTCCAAAGCCGTGCCCAGACCTGCACACGGCTCTGCACTGCTGACACCCAGTGGCCACAAACCAGGGACTCCAAACAGCCACCACAGTAAAATACAAGCAGGCCAAAAATCCCCCTCCAAACCCCCTGAAACAGCCTATATCACTGAAATATTTGGGCTTCAACCATTAGCATCTTATCCAAAAAGCAGAAAAACAAATTATAAAGCCAGATAGGAAACGTTTTTGTATAGGAAAATAAGTATCAGACAGCAGAAAGGCTGTCTGAAGCTGCCTCTGGCTAAACAGACTTGGATACAATAACCTGTTTTAGCTGAAGTTATTCTGGGTTGGTTGCTTTTTTTCTTCGATTTTTTTTTTTAAGATCACACATCATCAATAAAGTCTCCTTTAGAACAAAACTGAATTCAAAACTTGTCATATCAGAACGATGGAGGTCTGCCAAGGAAAACAGACTAGTGAATAGACTCACATTCCTCAAAACCAGAATTGTAAAGTACGGTCAGAGGAGTGTTTATTCAGAGCATTTTTCCCCTTAGAGGAAATCAAGGGAAAGGCACTGAAGAATCCACAGTTTCTTTAGTACTAGCCTTAGAGCTTTGTTAATTTGGGAACATTTTAGTGGCACAGCTGACACTGAATAACGTATTTGACAGGGGCTACAATAAAATAACTAAGCATGCTCACACAAGTCTGGAATAAACCCAATTTGTCTGGAAGAATTATGCTTGTTTTTAGAACAGAACTTGTATTGAATAGGGTAGAGACTATGCTCCAGAAATCTGCTCTGATTTACTCTTCAACAAGTAACTGCACAATTTTTCCAAGCATGAATCTGGGCTTTAACAATAATTATTTACACTTTCCTTTTTCAAAAGGACACAAACCCAATCTACTTTAATTTCATTTCGCAAAATGCTCTTTTTAATTCTATTACACTGCAGCCAAAGATGGGAGAACCCATCTTTTTCAGTTCAGGGCCGTTTCCACTGGAGGGCAATTCGCGCTCAGCTTTCTCCTCCTGCAGCGCTGCCATTCCCCAACAGAGGCCGCTGCCCCACCGCTGGATATTCCAGGGACAGGGAAGCTGGAGCAGCCGGGTCCCCCCGCCCAAACACTGCCTTCGGTGCTGGCTTTATCCCGCAAACACTGGCTCACCTCGAAGCCTGCCTTTTTGACAAGTAAACTGGGGATGTTTTTATCAGGTACATAAAGATACAAACCCCCCCCCCAAAAAAAAAATTTAGCAAGAGCTGTGGCAGATTTGCACATTTTTTTATTCTTTAAGAGAAAAGCTGCTCACTCTACAGAAGATGGCATGACTTTAGAACTATGCCATACTGCCACACTACTAAGAAAGTTTCATATTTCCAGGATGTCAGCCTATAATTTAAGAACCCTCAAGCTCTCGTCTCCAAAAAAAAACCAAACCCAACAATAATTTGTATGGTAAGTTCTTCTCCTGCCAATCACCACTGTATAAAGAAAAAAGGCAAAACCACAACCAAAAATAGAAAAAAAAAGCCCCAAAACCCTAAAAGCTCCAAGTTTTATCTAAATGTTAAAAAAAGAAGTATGCTTTTAATTCCTAACTTCTTAACTAGTTTAGTTGATGTGCCATGTTTCAGTTGGTATTCCACATGTGAAAGAGCTCTCCTCTTCCAGCCTAGTTTGATCTGGAAATGGTTTTCTTTCAGAGCTGGATCCCATCTATCAGACTGCCACATGTGTCAGTGTCAGAGCTGCATGAAGCTGCACTGAGGATCCCAAAGCCTTGGCAGTGCTGCCATCTAATGCACCAGAACAAGGAGGACAAGCACCCAAATTGCCCTACAAAAGGTAAAATGTTTATAAGGTAAAATCTTTTCTCCAAGTTCTGTTCCAAAAATGCTGCCTTCCTTCAGTGCCTTGGCTTGCAATCCTGCACTAATGATGTCATGACAAATTATCTTGTCATTAAGCTGATGGGTATAAATAGCCATTAACATATTCCATCTCAAGGGACTTCTGCTGGAATGTCACAGTGCTAAACCACAAACCTTGTGTGTATGAACCTGACACTGACTGTCCATCTGAGAATTCAGTTCAGTGACACAGCAGCTCTGAAATATCCAGGAGGAAAGGAAGGCCGATGGCCTTGCAAATCATGGAGCTGGAAGGAGAACTTTCCATATTTCAGGACAGCTTTCTGACTGCTCTGTGGACTTGCCTTTTTCTGAGACACCAGTATGTTTGCAGGATACAGAAGGCTAATGAAGCACATCAAGATGATGATGGTACAACAGAGGATGAATAGCAGGATGATGCTCCTTCCCATCCCATCTGTTTTCAGAAACAGACAGGCATTAGGCAGGGCAGAGGGATAAAATTGGTCTCTACATGGTTGTTTATTTATTTGAAGTTTCAAAAGTGATTTCTTGCAAGACCAAGGATCTACAACCATCTTTGTTACATCCAGTTACCTCTTCAAATCCCCTCAAAATACCACCAACTACTTTTATTGAACTTGGACGGTTTTTCTTGTTGGAAAGCAAGCGTTAAAAAAATCCCAACTAATCAAAAACAAGTCACCTGAACTCACTGGTCCAGACTTCTCTAGCTGTGCAAATATGATATTTTTTATCCCATTTTCCATTTCTCCCATCAGCTCAAATTTTATTTTAACCTTAAAATCAAACTAAAGGCACCCAGTAAGGCTAAGATAGCGTAAGACAATTAATTTTCCAGTTGGAAATACGGAGAAACATTTGCTATTCTTCAGTAATATCATACAACCTGAAATCTATTGAGATCAGTAACTAATATATAGACTATCATGCAGAATTATGATTTTCTGCAGTGGTCCACCTGTGAATTCTACAGGTCCATCTCATCTTGTCCCACAAGAAGTTTGCAGCAGTTCCTAGGGAAAACCAGGTAGATAGGCAGAATGGAAAGACATTAAGAACACTGAACACATTTAAAAAGAAGATCCAGCTCTAAA
The DNA here is from genome assembly GCA_013397245.1 of Thryothorus ludovicianus. Taxonomy (NCBI): domain Eukaryota; kingdom Metazoa; phylum Chordata; class Aves; order Passeriformes; family Certhiidae; genus Thryothorus; species Thryothorus ludovicianus. Next base: position 664,899 of record VZTB01016844.1, on the reverse strand, counting down.
AAACACTCCATCTGAAAATATACACTAGAAGAGCCAAAAATACAGGGTATCCCCGTTCCTACTATTCCTTAAGCACCTGCTCACACAAAGGTTCAGGTTTTACAGAATATTAAGCTTTTTTCAGGTTTTAACCCTATTCAACAGCAACATCTAATTCAGTTTGTCCCATTCTTTAAAACTTTAACAACCTTTTTCATAGTCTCCAGTTCTCTATTTTACATGTTGCTTGGGTAGGGTTTGTTAGTCCCTCCCAACTCTGAACACTGGTGATTCCCAGATGATTCATCATGCTGTGAAACATCTGGCAGCTAACTTTGTCTTGGCTGGGGAAGTTGAAAGCATCAGGAGTTTGACACCCCAGCTTCTGCTGAAGTGGATACCATTCCACCTTGACTTACAAACATTCTCCCTTCAATACCTGAAACGCTGTTGGTTCACAGATTCTTCAAAGAAAATAGAAGTTATTTGCCACGTGCTGTAGTCATTTGCTGCACAGCATTCTTATTCCTGCAGGCAGTATCATTCCCAGCAATGCACCCTGAGTTTTCCTGGCTTTTCTGGATGATTCTCACCTTCCTGTGCAGAAGCAGCACTGCTCTATACAGGAATAAGTGGAGGATGCAAAAGGATGTGCAAAAGCAAGTGCACACATGCAGAGGGAAGAAAGATGGTGATCCTGGAGCCTGGACTTGCCTAGATGGACCCATGGTCACTTTAGTGACTTTTACACAGTATAATTTGCAAATGTATACAACACTGTAAATTAAAAGTCTGCACTAGTTCCAACTGCAGCTTTAACAACAACCTCAAGGACTTTTTAAGTAAAAGCTATTAAAGGAAAAAGGTACTACTGTTGCTAGCACTAGATGTTTTTCCATTAGTTTATTAAAAATTTGGAAAATATTGCTGTATGCTTGCCCAGTTCCTAGACTCATTCCTTAACCCAGGGACACAAGTCAGAAAGCAAGAAGTACTGTGAGCCTGAACCAGCAATATCATAAACTCTCCTAAGAATAGCAAAAATGTGACAGTTCATCAAAACTACCAATTCTGTAAAGTAAGTATTTTAAAACACGAATTATGCACTAAAATAAAGACAATTACTTTAGTAACATTTATATGCCATATATTCCTAATTCTGAGTGAAGGATTCAAATAGCTCTGGACACAGCACTAGAAAATGTTTTCTACTCTTGTTGACAAAACTGATGACAAATTGTTTTGGGTTTGTGTGGCAAGGTTGTGGTGGCAGGGGGGCTATGGGGGGGACTTCTGTGGGAAGCTGCCAGAAGCTTCCCCCATGTCTGACCAATGGAGGCCAATGCCATCCAGCTCCAAGATGGGAACACCACTGGCCAAAGCCCAGCCCATCACTGGTGCCTCTGTGATAATGCATTTAAGAAGAAAAAAAAAAGAGTTATGGCACAGAATTAATTGGGGACAAAGAGAAAAATGAAAATATATGAAAGACACCAAGAATACAGTGCAGACAATCTGGATCAGTGAGGAAGAGAAGGGAGGAGGTGATCCTGACACTGCAGCAGATTCCCCTGCAGCTGTGGTACAGTTCATGGTGAGGCAGCTGTTCCCTGCAGCCCATGGACAATCACAGGGGAGCAGAAATCCCCCTGCAGCCTGTGGAGGACCCTGCAGCAGAGCATGTGGATGCCCAAAGGAGGCTGTGACCCTGTGGGAAGCCCATGGTGGAGCAGGCACCTGGCAGGACCTGTGGCCCTGTGGGAAACCCACACTGGATCAGCCTGTTCATGCAGGACTGTGCCCCATGGAATGGACCAGCACTGGAACAGTTTGTGAAGAACTGCAGCCCTTGGGAAGGACTCATGTTGGAAAAGTTTCTAGAGGACTGTGTCCTGTGGGAGGGACACCCCACACTGGAGCAGAAAAGGGCTCTTCTCCCTGAGGAGGAAGCAACAGAAACAACCTCTGATGAACTGACTGTAACCCCCATTCCCCACCTCCCCTGACTGAGCAGGGAGGGTGAGGTAAAGAACTGGGGATAAAGTTAAGCCTAGTAAGGAAGGAGGGGTGGGGGGAAGGAGCTCTGATTCAAATGATGATAAATTCAACTGATTTTCCTAAGCTGAGTCTGTTTTGCCTGTGACAGTAACTGGTGAATGATCTCCCCCCAACCTTACCTCAATCCATAAGCCTTTTGTCTCCCTTCTCCAATTGAGAAGGGAATGACAGAGTGGCTTTGGTGGGCACCTGGCAGCTAGCCTGGATTAACCCACAACACAAATCCATTTAAGCAGCTCCCCAGAATTCAAAGCTTTTTGATGCTTAATCAAAAACAGAAGAAAAATAAATCATACCTCACGTTTGGAACCATTACCTTCCCAATGTGACAGAAGATTCATAGCTGTGCTGGCAAAGCACAATAAACATGAAGAATAACACAGACACTCCATGCAGTAGCTTAGATGACAAGCAGCACGTTACAAAACTAAGAGCTAACACCTTCACATGAGCATGTGCTATCTCTTCAGTCTCACAAGCTAGTTCAGAGTACTGGTTTCTGGTTCAGCTACACAGTAGTTTTAAAGAGGCAGACAGAAAAACCAGCAAAACATTATCTCTTCCTTCAAATAGTTCAAGAAGTCGCAGAGTGTTCTAGGGTAAGCTCACACAAGTGGCCAAATCACTTTTACTCTGTGCATTATGGAAATGCCTCCTTTGAAGTAATGGGATTTCACATCACTCTGGTGAAGAGCTGAAATCAGCCTTGCCAGGCTGTGGTGAGGCCCTGTGCAAGCAAAAACCAAACCCTTGCAGCCTGGTTTAGCATCTTCAAACAGAGAGACATAAATTTGTTTAGGGATCAGGACTCCCACAGAATGCCACAAATTTCAAGAGTTGTTGTAGGAAAAGAGGAAAAACAAGTTCTTGAAGGGAAAATTACTAATATTGAAAGAGTCCTATTTTCTGTTCTTTCACATATTACAATTTTGCTTATCCGTCAGCAGTTTTCAAGCAGGTTAAGTTTCAATTCTTACCTACAGCCAGTGCTGCACTCTGCTCTTGGCCTCCAGTCTGTTTTAAAAGAAAAAAGAGATTATGGTAATTAATTCTTTTACACCAAAAGTCTTAATTGCAATGCAACGTGACCTTGGAAAAGCAAACATGCATCTGTTCCAGACATACTCTTCTTGTGTATCTACTTCACAAACATAGTCCTGGATCCATAGGCCACAGGGACTTTTAAAAAATATGCTAAGAAAATGTAATCCAGAACTGTGTTTTATTTCTAGACATACAAATAGATAGGGAATGTCATTATTTGGCAATGAATGTGCTTTCAGGGAAAAAAGCTACCATATTAGATAATCCATAAACACATATATACCAGAATAAATTTAACAACTAAAGAGTCAAAGCTGCAATAAAATACCAGTGGCAAACTGTTTTGCTTGCATTTCAGATTGCTTGAACAAGAAAATCACACAAGCTTCTAATCCAACCACACAAATGTGCACTTGAAAAAATTCAAGGCTTGCATGCTGACCTCCAGAGAAGGCATTTTTAAGTCACCAATAAAAACCATGTGCTTAACAAAGAAAACTAGTGTTCTTGGACAGCCTCAGTGTGCTGTACACATCATTACCACCATCCTAACATGGTGAAATAATCATGCTAATAGTGCAGTTTAAAGTAGAAGATATGGAGTATTACAGTAACTCAAAACTTCACAGGAAAAAATACAAGATACACAGCAGCACAAACAAGAAGCAGAGTGGAGATTATAATGAGAAGGACTTTTCATAGCCCAGAGAACATAAGCAAAAAGAGGACCATTAGACACAGCTGCAACTGTAGAAATTTAAATCTCCATTCTTTCCAGTGCATGCATCTCCCTCAAAGTAGTTTTCCCCTTGACCAGGCTTAAGTTTGGGTAGCAGCTGCTTTTGCCTTTGCCCACCGACTTCAGCTTTCCCTTACATTCCAAGAAATAAGCAACAGCCAGTACTCCAGGACAAAAGCATGATTAACAGCACTGTCTTTGTAGGAGCTGCTGCAATTCCCTAAAACACACCCGCTCTCATTAGGCATATTTTAAATATGGTTGGTTGTTTTTCCCCCTTCTCATCACTTCAGACCACTCAATTTGTGCTTTGAGACAGCACAACAAAAATAAAACCCTGGAAATTGCTGGTCCCCTGCAGGTCAGGTCTGAACAGGACTGACATTGCAAAGAGAAACTGAAACCAAAGCGCCACCCAACACGACTGTGAGAAGCAAATTTCCTGAAAAAGAGTGAAAGAAAAGTCAGATAGGACTAAGCTATAAACAGAAACAAGAAGGCTAAATTCATTTGAATGAGCAGACCACAGAAATAAATCTGAAAATCAAAGAAAAAAGCCCACTCTAGCAGCTAGGCCAGGAATTATAAAAAAAAAGTGTCCTCTAATGGTACTAGTTCATTACTACAGAAATACCCATATTTCCAACTGATAGAATTATTAAAGAAAAAAAATGAGCATTGCGCAGCTCTTTCCATCTTTCTGGACACAGTGCTGCACACAGAGACACAAGCACTTACCACCTGTGAGAACAACGTGCTGATTGTCCTGAAGGCTTCAATGAATGAGTGGAAGTTAATAATTAACAAAGCCTTACAGGCCTCATGTGGTAATGAAGGCAGGAGGAAAAAAGCAAAGCCATTAGGCAAAAGGGAAGCAGCCAGGAGAATTATAGGTCAGTTGGACTATCATCAGTAACAGGCAGAGAGATGTTAGCACAGGAATCCATTAACTGGTTTCCTATCTTCTAGTACCTATGAACAAGCTTTTGTGTAAAAGAGCTCACACTGAGCACTGCTGATGCTGTCCCTTGGTTTATACTGGCAAGCTGATAGGTATTTGATTTTTTTGCATAGTGTGACTTCACATCATGATATTTTAAATTTAGAGGTTAGCACTGAGCAATATAATAAAGCACTGCCTAAATGGGTAAGAAATTGACTTATTGATCTCTACTCAGGGAGAAACATCAGCAAAGATACATTAAAAATAGACAGATGTGAAATGATTGGTGTAGTGAATTCTTTACAGAATTAATTTCTGCACTTTGCATGCACTGTAATTGAGACAAAAGAGTTTCTAAATGAACAATTCTTTCAGGTTCAAAGCTTACTACTTGGGTTTTCATGCTGGGATAGAGAATCTGCAAAACCTCTGAGATTCCTTCTGACTTATCCTCAAGGTTCAGATCTGCAGATTACTATAGAAATACCACACACAGGCACAAGATGAGACACGTAAACTAGACAAATGAATAGGTAGTGAAAATTGAATAATTCAGACACAGCATTTTTCAATTCCTTGTGATTCTGAGGTAGTCAAATACTTAATGTTATATTACTGAGAAAAAAAAAGTTATGGGCAGGAAAATTAACTTCACTCAATGGGTTACAGCTCATGGAGGCAAACAGCAGAAAGATTAATGCATCCCATCCCAGGAATCTCATTTAGACATAGAATCCCTTCCCTTCAACTGCCTAACTTCACCACAGCAGAAACAGGCCAAAGCATATGCCAATATTTCAGGCCAACTACAACAGAAATTCAAAGAATTGTCACAACAGCTGAAGAACCAAAATGGAAAACTGTCTAGGGCCATTGGAGAGGGACAGTGAATCATCTAAACTGCAGCATAACAGAAACAAAACCAAGCATCATTCAGTCTGTCAGAGGAAAAGCCTGAAGCTGACAAGTCAAACGGTACCCAGATAAAAAAGATGCAGAAAGTAAACTTGGCATCATTGTGAATTATGAAACTGGAGAGAAAAACCCCAATGAAAAGTGGCAAACCACTGAGTAAGCCCTGTGCTTTGGGCATCCACCTCATATTGAACTGATGCTGCTTAACTCAGCAATACATGAAAACAGATTTCACATGAGAACAGCAAACCATTAACTTCCAGTATGAAACCACTGCTTTCTGCCCAACTGTGCCTGAACTAATTAAGAAGCCTCTACACTCAGGCACAGTCTTGTCACTGACTGTTAGTCATGATTTGCTACAAGAATGGTGATTTTTCAAGCTTTCCAACACTCAGTTTTTTCTGCCTATTAAAAACTGAAAACAGTGAGTGGTAAGAAATAATTAACAACTTTGCATCAAGAATCTGAATTACTTTCTGTGTACTCATCTGGTATCTCAGCTCATCAGGGAACTTCAGAAAGTATTAACTTCACAAAGCTTACAACACTTACTAGCAAAAGCTTGCACAGGATTCGTGTACTCTATGTGAAACACTGGGCACCCTGACTAAAGCTGTTCTCAAAACACAACAGACTGCTACTTTGACAGAGAAAATGTTTAAATTGCTAGTTTGTAGTTCAAGCACCAGGACTCCTCTTGCTAAGCATCGCCAACTTGAAATCCCTGTGAACCAGCTGTGGACTGTGGCACAGATGTTCTCAGCTCATTAATCTTAGCAGCCCTTGGATATGGAAGATAACAGGATCTAGCTCAGACATTACCTGTCCTGGCAATTTTCAGATGTTCCTGCTCCCTTGGTTCAGTTTCAGACTTGAAATAAAGTTTTCAGGAACAGCTCTAAAAAACTTGTTACCCTTCGAAGCACACACTAAAAATATAAAAACCAAGTCCAGTCCAAAACAGAACCGCGAGTCAAATACATTCCACATCTTGTGGGTAATAAAAAGAGAAAACCACAAAATGTTTAGTAATAAAATTTCATTTTTACTTCAGTAACAATAACAGATGTCTAAGCTATAAAAAATAATTCACTGCTAAGATCATGTTTCAAAGTGAGTTTCAGGTCATCTGCATGCCCCATGGTTCAATGCTAAATGGATGTGAACTCTGGTGTTTAGTATCAGTGATTGTAGATAAAGATTTCTCTACATCTGTATGGCAACTGTATATAAGAATAAGATTAGCAAAGCAGCCTACCACTACTGCAAAGTGATCTCAGCTCTTCATAAAGAGCAAATGTACTGGTTGCTTGCTATAAAATCACTTTTTTGACTTTTGATTGCAAATCTCCAGCTCAAATCTTTCTTCTCCATTCATTTTCATTCATCTTGGTGAGGCAAAATTGCATCTTAGAAGTCCATGTGTTATATTAAATCTTTCCCTATTCTGTGTAATTTCTCAATGCTGTCACAGTACCTAATATTACTTGCTACACTCAAAGGCATGTTTTAAATTTAATGATAGAAATGGACTGTGAATGTATCAGAGGGTCTAGTGTTCCATTATAATTTTTCAAACTTTTTCATTTTCCCTAATTATTATACTTTCATAGGATACATTATCTCTAAACTGTTACTGTTGCATAGCAGCTTCACTGCATATAATCTTAATTTCAAGGTTATTTTTTTCAATACCTTTTGCAGTTAATGTATCACATTATATTGTTATGGACTTGGCAGTGGTAGGTAATGGTTGGACTGGATTTTGCATGTCTGTTCCAACCTAAAAGATTCCTTGAAAGCTTTCAGAAAAATTTAGATATTGCATCATAGACCAATAGGGGGACACAAGGCTTTTATACATACACCCCTTTCAACAACTTAAAGGAAAAAAGAAAGGAAAACTAAAAGATATTTGAGAAGCTTGTATGGCAGAAGAGGATATTCACACAAAACAAGTATTCAGCATGAAAATTTATATTTCATCCACTTATATGTGTTCTGCAGCAAACCATTGCTTTGGCTTAGAGGAAACTGTAAAATAAACTATCACATTCTTCATTTTTGCATCTCAAAGCTCTACACAGAGAAAACCCTGCAAGCTGAGCCTCAAGTACAAGGGGGGACTTTTTAACCAAATCAAAAAGTTCATTTGAATATTGGCAAATAAACTTTTTCACTTATAGAAACAAGTTGAGAAAAATAAATGATGGGTAACCAGAAGAAAAAAAGGAATTTTAGTAAAACAGAGATAGTACCTCTTTAGCTGTTTAATTTAGAGTTGTGTTTTTATTTGTGGCTGGTTGCTTTTTTTGGTACTGGAGTAGGGGGTAGAGCTATGGTACTTTAGTCTAAGCAATAGAGTTTCTGGTTTTATGGGAAAAAAAATTTTAAAGTCTGCAAGTATTATTAAAGCAATTTCTGTGTCTGATAGTCAAATACTAAAAACAACTGAACTCTCTACTTTTGGTAACATTATCTCTGTATTTCTTTCATAAGTCCAAATCCTGAAGTGATTTAGTACGGGACATAAAACACAGAATTTTTAAGATCTCTCTAGACCTCTGGCTTTCACTCCTCAAAGAAACTACTGAAATATTCCTAATGTAGGAAAATATACGGGCTATCATTCCTACATCTTTAAATGATATTGGTATTTGCTCTCCATTGGATATTTAACTTCCCCATGACTACCTGGCATTGCTGTTTTTCCACAGTACATGTTTCCTTTGTTTTTATGCTGTTAACCCCCGTTGTGAAGTGCTCCTGAATACCACCCGAGTGATTCAACAGCTTATTTATCTAAGATACACAGATGATATAATTTATTAGGAATATGATTGAGCTTTACAGAGAGTTCTGTCTCAATATCATCAAAACAGAAATGAAACCATGCCCTGTCCCAGAAGTTTGCAGCAGTGTTCAGCCACTTGCACAATACAAACAGTAAGACAAGGAGAGGTCACCAGGGCTTTCCCATTCCCATTATTTGTGGTGTAGAGCAGCTCTGAGCAATGCCAAGACCCCCAGCCCTATTCCCTAATGCTTGAAGACAGGAATCCTTATTCCTTATAATCTAGACATTTCTACTCTCAGGGTAAAAAAAATCCACTTTACTCAGGACTGTACTAGGTCATATGAACAAGGAACTTCTACCACAAAAAAAACCCAAAAACAAAAATAAAAACAAATCCAGCCACGGAAGAGTTGTAGTCACTTAACATCTAAAAGATCTTTTTACTGGTTTTAGTGAGTTCTAACCATCATCTGTTCATTGACAGTATCAAAAATTGAGAGCTGAAGCCCCAGTTATCTTTCTGATAGGTAAAACTCTATGATGAACTCAGACCTAAGCTGATTATGCTACAGCTATGGAAGTATCCCATACAGCATCTCTGCTGCTCAGAGACAAGGGATGCATTTATTTCAGACTGCTAAGAACACAGTTTAGATTTTTAAAAGCCTGGAAAGCCCTTCCAGTGGACACCAGCAGCAGTAACTTTTGTGACAGGCTCAGGGCTGAGCAGTTTCTTGGTGCCAGCCAAGCAGTTCACTTTAACTCCTTCCCCCCTGGGCTCCCAGTGCTGCCCCACTATGCAAATCCCAGCAGAGGCAGCTCCTTCCAGTTGTAACTCATCCACAAAAAGAGGCAGGACTTTCCAAAGGGTGACTCCATGAGAGCCTTGGGACAAGCAGCAATTTCTGTCAAGGAGGACAGAGGAGCTCTGCTCCCACCAGAGGAACTGTCAGAGCACTGAGACCCTTGAACGAGCCTCCAGCTTGTCCAGGAGTTCTGTGAGCTCCACCTACACAAACATCTGCAATAATTGTTGCAGCTACAATTAAAAAACAGAAGAGGGCAAGGTATGAAGAAGATTTTCCAATCAGCTATACATTGCAGTAATATAATTTCGAAATTATTGTAGTAAAAATATGGGTGATTAAAATACTAAAAACAATTGTATCAATTATTTTCCAAAAAGGAAGAATCTAAACATGGTATTTTCACCTGGGATCTCAAATGTTTATTGGGTAGCATGTCAGATGACAAAAAGTACAAAAATTACAGAATACAGGGTACAAACATGAAAGAGGTAAGATGGGAATGTCCCATGCCCCAGGTTCAGCTCCTGGAGACTGTTGTGTGTGTTTAACAGCTGTGCCCAACAGACTGGAAAATAAACCAAAAAAACAGGAGCTACACAACAAGGTCTTAATTCCTGCATTATAATTTAATGGCACTGAGTCTCAACAGCTGCATATTATTTCTTTTCACTAATTTCCCAAATTAATTCCATTATCACCTAAAAGAAGGTGAGCTACATCAGAGGGAGTTCAGATGGGACATTAAGAAAAGGTTCCTCACTGAAGGAGTGTCTGGTCACTGGAACAGGCTCCCCAGGGAAGTGGTCAGGGCACCAAGCCTGGCAAGAGTTCAAGGAGTGTCAGGACAATGCTCTTAAGTTGTATGATTTAGTGGTAGAGAGTCCTGCAAGGAGCAGAGAGCTGAACTTGATGATCTGTGTGGGTCCTTCCCAACTTGAGACATTCTCTGATTCTAAGTAATAAAACTGCAGTTTAGCTGAACACTAATAAGAACTAAAGGACTGTATGTCTGTAGCTGAAGTGCCTACAGATTAAATAAACCAACACACCTTTCTTCCACAAAACCTGGGATCATCCTTTAACAAGTATTTAGGAGTTCTTCTCTATGTCAGGAAGTGAAATAAGCAACATCTGAAATTAAGGTAACAGAAAAGGCCACATAAAACTTAATATGGACATCCAGTCACCTGTCTCAACAAACACAGCTTTTCAGGTCAAATGTCTTTCTGATGAAAAAAGTTTACATATTTTGCTGCCCTGTTTAGAAGTGACTTTTCAAAAAGTCAAAACAATGCTTAAATTAATGCCTTTGATTTGAATGCTCATTGGACAAACAGAATTAAACAGTTCATGTTGTCCTGAGCAACTATTTACAGGTAAAGAAAAATAGCAGCTTTACCTTCATAAACAAATCAGTATGGCTGAAGTCTCAAGCAGAGCACAGTTTACTAAATAAGCCTTTAAAATTCAAAACTCACTTATTTTTAAACTACTCTATTAACTGTTTCAGTACGTGCTAAGGAAGGATATTTTGGAAGAGCCTGACACTGAATTCCACTTGATTACAGTGAAAAAAATCTTGTCACTAATTATCTACAGATTACTAAGATCTTTATTCAAGGTTTAACTTATTTTACATCTACTGTGGGAAAAAAGATACCACATTATATTTCCTCAGCATAGGCACATTATTTACATTGATAATACACACTATTAAACTTTAAAAAACACAGCACTTCATAAAAGCTTCTAACACCTCAATCTGTTCCTCTGCTATTGCAGCGAGGGACATTAAACAAGCCCCAAGATAAAATACAGCAAATAAATACAAGACAGCTCAGTTCAGCCTAAAACAAGTTCCTCTTTTTTTGCCTTAGACACCACTATTAAAGTAAAATAGATGCATGCTGGTAGAATATCAGCATCATAACCAAAACTTCTACCACATCATCGTGAGTGTCAAAATCACAAGTACTTAACCTCCAGGTACTGAGCCATCAATTCAAGAGGCTCTGCTGAATTTACAAACCTACAACAATATATTTAGAGCAACAGTACCAAAGGAGATTGTTTTTAACTACACATTTATAAAACCTATTTCCTTGTTTAATGGAGCGAACATTTAGCACTGAGCAAAACAAAACAGAACCTAGCTTTATATTTCTGGTAGCATGTTTGAATTCATATAAACTTCCCCACCAGTCAAAACCAAACAGAATTCTGTAAACACAAGGAATAGGGCCTGACTCAAATACAGTATCTTCTGCATGAGATCCTTCACTTCAAACCTTTTTTAGACACACAGGTATGGGGATAACAATTTTTCCTGCTCCTTTTAAATTTAACACATATTAAGGGATTTGCATGAAAAGACTGACATTGTTACTGAAAAAGTTTTAAAGATACTTCACAAGAGGAAGCAAAACATTTAAAGACATGTCAGCCAGACAAATGTTACTGTCATAAGAGCTATACAAGCCACAACAAAGAGTTCTCAAAATTAATAAGAAAATGGAAGGTATACATTTGCTTCCACTTTGTAAACATAATACTGAAGGTGTTTTCATATTTATTAAAATTAGCATAAATGCAAAACCTGTTAATCCACCCAGAGTGCAATATCAGTACTGGAATAGAGACTTCACAACATGCTAATCAGTTTGCTCAAAACATGTCCCCATCATTACCGGGGAACAATTCTAAGTTGCATGGAAAGATTTTTAAATCTTCAAGCATGCAGACAAGCTCAAGCTGCATGTAAGAGATAACACTAAAATGAGAGTGAATAATTATCAGAGATTATATGCGAAAGCAAAGACAATTATCAAGATTTTTCCAGAACGACTGATACTCTGGAAAAATAATCTCATACAAGTTAAGTTAATGTAATGAAGAAGAACAGCTAATACAAGAAAAATAGGGCACACAGTGAAATGTTACTCATCCTTCAGTGTCTGCGGTAATGGACAGCTGAAACATCACAAGTAAAAGAGCACCACCTGGATAAAATGGGCATGTACATCTTCTACAACCATTTGGGCTAGCCTGCACCACATCAAGGACCAGCTGGGTTAAAATTTTTATCTTGGCATCAGCCATGCAAGACCCAGACACAGACATGCTCTGCCCCAAGGGATGCAGCATCCGTGGGTCACGTTCTTCTTTTCAGCACAGTCCCAGAGTTGGGGGCCTGAGCTGAGAGCCTGGCTCAGGTCTAAAATGCAGTAGAGCTCAGCAGGCTCTCAGCTCCTGTCCTCCCAAATCAAAGTTACAGCTGGAAACAGTGAAACCAAGTTTGTGCAGCACTACCCCAAGCTAAAGAGGACTTACTGTTCCTAAAGGAAATACTGAATTAAGACAAATACTTTACCACAGCTGCAGACAAAGAACTACTTCATAGAACTACCCAGTTTCACTCAGCATGGCCATCCTGTTAAACTTCTCTCTCCGAGAGAGATGGGGAGATGATGGGCTGGAAAAGGAAGCCAAAGTAGGGAAAAAGAAGACTTCAATTCTAGACTAATGGGCTTTTCAGTCTTCTGTACAGGGCAATCTATGCACCCAAATTCAGTGAAAGACACACATTACTTATTCACATCATATACAATCAGAATAATCCAAAGTATTATCCTAAAAGTTACTATCAGCTAATTATAAGATGGTTCAAAACTCATGTTTGCAATACAATGCTTTGGTACCTCAAATGGTGGCACAATACATGCCAGAGGTTTTTTTCTCCTTTAAGCTGAAAGTCATACACTTTCAAACCCAGTATTTAGGAATGAGTCTCATATGTATTTTAGCTTCAGGAACCGTAATTTTACAGGCAACAAAACTCTTGAAATTATCGCTCAGAAATAGCTGTACTATGCAAGCTATCATCATATTAAAAAAAAAAAAAAGACTAAAAAGGTCAAATTTTGTTTTTACTATGTCATTCTGACAGATGCACATTGCTGACTATTATAAGCTTTCAAAACTTCCCTATAATTAATCTAGGTTTGGCAGAGTAACCAAAATGATCATTTTAATATTCTCAGCAACAGCTAAACAAAAGAACTTTATAAAGTTATCCTTGACTTCTTATAAAATTTAGGCCAATTAACTGGCAAATGAAGGTTAATAAGACATCTGTAAATGCTTAAGTCATGAAAGCTTAATGTTTTCTTACTGGCTAGGATGTGTTTATTTCCATACTCATCCTTGAACCCAGCCACATCACCCCATTTGGGCTAAGAACCCTCTCTTGACACAAGTTTAATGAGCCCTGCAGCTCAAGTGGCAGCAGAAACAGAAAGGTAAGATTCAAGCTTTATAGAAGGTGTGTAGTAAGGTATAATTACAGAGGAAAACTGCTACTTCACCTACAACATCAAGTATTTGAGAAGTGAGCTGTAACTCTGGTACCCACTATCAATGTGTGTATGATTTGCCGAAGTCAAGACATTCAAATGTCCTAAATTCTCAGGTTTCCTTGTGATTGCTGTGTAATACTGTAGCTCATTATCTTAACTTATGGCNTTGCTATTGTATTGTATTGTATTTCATTATCTTAACTTATGGGCTGGCAACCTGCTATGAACTGGTCATGGCTCTTCCCTGATGATCCCACTGTTGTTCTGTACCTAAATGCAGCCTGCATGTCACTCGCTATGTCTGGGAATCACAAGATACCCTTAGTTTTATTATCATGCATTATTCTCAGTGAAAATTAGGCCTCAACAAATATCCATTGAATAATTACAAGCACATTACTGGCATCTTCCAAAGTAAATGGACTTCTGTTAAAGTTTCCTTTTTTTTCTCTCCAGATTCTGAAGCAATATATTTGAAGTTTCACGGTTTGCACTATCACACTTCAAATAGTATTTATATAGGACATAGTATAAACAAATTGTATTTGTCTCACCTAAAAAGGCAAAAAGACTATGTCTAACATGACAGAGTTTTTCTCCTATTGAGAGAGCAGGAATTTAATCAATTAGTATTCCGATTTAAATACCCACATGTTATCTACTGCTACTGAGTCTTGTCTGGTGAGCTATAGACAGTTAGAAAGAAAAAAATATTGCATTAACTACTTCTTGCTTTCAATAGATCAAAATACTTTGTACTCCTTGGCTTAAAATATGATGGAAAATAAATATTCTACAAGCAAAGAAACCCAAGCAAGTGTTTACCAGTTAGTAGTATCTTCTTGAAGTCCTAACAGAGAACTCCTTTCTCCAGATTATTGACACAGCAGCTCCTCCTCACAATCTGAAAAAACAGAAAATCCCCATTAAGCATAAACAATACATGGCATTTCAATCGCATAAACCAGTGCCAGGGGTAAATCAAAATTAACCCTGCAGTGCCAGGGAACCTACACAATCCTTTAGGAATGCAAATGAGACATGCCGATTTCAAAAACACTTGGTGATTTTAGGGAAGTGACATTGCAAGCAAACAGAGAAGCATCCTTAACAAACTCTTCTGTGAGTCAGTAAGGCTATTAGCTATCCATGATCACAAGCATCAGAAATAGAGCATTGCATCTCAGCATTACCAAGTTAAGTTACATATAGTTCCAGCACAAAAAATAGAGCATTACATCTCTGCATTACGGAGTGAGTTACACATAATTGCAGCAGAAAAAAGTAGGTCTCGGTTCAAGCTTTATTTACAGTGTCACATATTGCACACAGGGAAAAATACTTCATTGCTACAGTTTTCATCAGTTAAAGAAAAATGCCACCAATTGAAGTTTTTACCTACCTGAAGTTCTCTAGGATTACAAGGATTTTCTGCTTCAAAACTAAGTTTCTGGTTTAGGAAAATCAGTGTTTCTATGGTCAGACAAAACAGTGTTTTCTATGGAAATGCAGCACTGAGATTCCATTGCAAGCACTTGGAGGATATTTTGGCTCATCTGGACTAGATTTATATAGCAAGCAGCCTACCTTTTTTAATACAGTAATTGGATGATGAACTGCCCAGAACTGGAACCTTTCTGTTGTGGTGAAAGGTTCATCAGTCTTTTCCCTTTGGGGTTTTGTAGACTGCTTCTCTTTCAAGGATTTCAGCTAATTTAAATATTTGAGTGCTGTCACTTAACCTGACTCCATTAAAATCACCGCTGCTCCTGCTTCAGGTGTTTCTGGCACCACAATCCTTCTTTTTAGTATCTCACACCTCAAAGTTTCAAATCTTTAAAAGTGTGATCTTCCCATTTTGTCCTCCAATTCTCTTTCTACTTCTTAAAGCAAAGTCAAGTATATTCTGCAACGTGTCTGTTTTTAGCACAAACTTGGTTTAGAAATATAAAATCCCTGTCATGTCATTTCAAACCCAGCTGAAGAGGCACAAAATATTCACAGTTAATTTGTATTTAATCAGATATCAGCAGTTTCTCTTACATCAGGTAATCCTGATTAACAAGCATTTAACAAAAATATGCTGCTTTGCAGTTAAATTTCTAATCACAAATACCATAATATTACTGATTTGTCCCAGCTTGGGAAGGGTGGAAGGAAGAAGAAGAGTTATAAAGTATCAAGGCTGGTGAATTATTTTAGTCACAGTGAAAGCTACCATCAAAAGATGGCACCCATTGCCTCCTGCCCTCTCTGCAAAGGAAAAAACTTGCAGCCTGAAGAGCACAGCTAGGAGAAAAGAAGGCAAGGACTGAGATACTATGCAAAATATAATGGCCAAATAAAACCAAGGGATTCTATTCCCAGCTACATCTAAGCAAATAATTGCAACAGACAGTTGAAAAGCAAAACAACAACAACAACAAAAAATAATGTTAACTAATGACAACTTCTGCCAATTTGTGTCAAGGCAGCACTGAAGATAAGCAACTGCCTGTTATTATGTCTGTGTTTATTTTCCTGGAAATATTTTAAAAGGCACAATTTCTCTTTCTTGCACAACAGGAAATCTAAAAACAGCCAAAACACATTCACTCGGTTAATGCATAGGCTTTGTTTTAACAATTGCTCCACCACCCTGTTCAGTCCCTTTCATTCACAGACCTCTTGCCAGACAACTGTATAGGGTAATAATTATCTTATAAACAGAACTGAAGCCATAAGAGCCTTTCATTCATGCTGCTTGGCAAGAGCTGGGCAGAGCAGTTCTATCACTGCCTATAGTCCTAAATAACATTGAAAGTCCTGCTGCCCGAGTGACCATTTAAGAAACGCAACAAGTTCCTTCAGTGTAATCAATCAAAAACACTTCCTTCTACCCTGCTACACTGCAGTACAAGAAGCTTCTTATTCAGTATCAAAAATGGATTTTTTTTCAAGCATGATTGATCATTTCATTAAACAGAAAAATTGTTATACTTCCGCTGTTCACTGTCAGGACACGTAGCATCGCACTGCCAAATCTGAACGGCTACATCTCCTTGTAACTGCTGAAATCACAAGCAGGATTGTGGTTAAGTGAAAGGAATACCTAAGCCCACTGGAGACCCTTCTGCCCTCTCCAGCCCTGCACTGCTCCCACTCTGGAGCTGTAGTTCCTCTTCCCTGACAACCCATTCCTGCAGACCGGCTTCACGTGAGAAAGGGAAGCCAGTGCTGTGCAGCAATTTTGGATGGGAGAATTCCACCTGGCAGAACTGTCATTTGTTACAGGGGATTGAAGAGATGATGGAAACATCCAGAAAAACAGTGGAAGCACATGATCTGCCAGCACAGGGCAATGAATTAAGCCTGGTGTGATGGCAGGAGCTGGAGAGGAAGGAGGTTGCTGCACAGAAGCACTGGGCAGCACGCAGAAAGGAGAAGGGTGCTGAAATGGCAGCACACGCAGAAAAAGCTGCAGAAAAAGTGGCCCCATTGGAAGATCTCTACAGCTTTCAAGGCAACAATTCCTTATATATGATCTAGATTCATCCAGTTCCATCCATAAAACCTGTCAAACTGTAACTATGGCAAAAATAGCATAGCTGAGAAAAACCAAGTCAGCTGCCATCTTAGTTTACAGACAAGATTTGTTCACAAACTAATTTTCTTTACTACAGTAGACCTTTGTGGAGTAAATTAACACTGTTTCTTTGACAGGCTAATGAGAATAGCAGGTGAACACCAAAAGAGTAAGCTCATTCCCAGGAGATATCCTTGCCTGCCCTCCACACACTGTATTGGTATAGCTTTGTAGGATGATGAATTCAAAAGAAGGAAGCAGACAATAAACCTACTTGTTCCTGCTAAATTAGGGAGACTTCACCTCTTGATGTAAGCGACCATCCCTTACTTCATTAGTTTTGTCACTTAAGGGGAAGGTGGAATTAGTACAGCACCTGATTAAATCTTGTTCTCCATACAAAATTCATGCTCAAGAAAACCATTAACCATAAAGATGCAAAAAGCCTTCTGTGAATCACACAGTGTTTGCTTTTCTCTGGCATACATGTTTCAACAGGCAGAGGCACAGCCAGTCCTTCTCAAGCCTCCAAGTTTCACACTCATTTGAGCTATAAGGAAGAAAACTTCTGAGAAATTTATTAATGGCTAGGTCCTCAGGAGCAAAGGGTAAAGCCACTAACACAGGGCTTAGTCGGTTTTACTGAGGGATTCAGTGTATTCCATTCAGTTTGCTGAAATACTGAGGCAAAACAGGCAGTTATTGTCAGATACAGCAGTGTCTATGTAGGGCTTCAAGTTAAATAATTTTGCAGTCTTTGCCACCATTAAAGCAAGACTGACACAGCCCAGCTAAGGCCCATGTCAGAGCTGGCTGCATTGAGCAGGTAACAGGAATGACTCAGGACTGAGATGCAGAGGGAAACATGCAGAGGCCAGTCTGTCCTTAAATTCTGCCAAACCCTCTGCTCACCCAATAGCCCAAACTCCAGCTCCCTGCCTTGCTCCAGTCAGACAATTGCATCCCAAGGACACTACTGAAGTGGTCATCTGGAGTGGTCTGAGAGGCCATTCCATTTCCTCTTTATTTGGTAACCTACGCAGTATCTTCAAAAGCCCAGACAAATGCAGATTTCACAACTTAACATGCAGGTTATTTCAACTCAAGAATTTGTCTGAATTCCATTTAGGAGTAACTCCACCTAGCCTGTATACCTAACACTGTTGTATAGATATAAACCACATTTAAAAATCACATTACACACATCATCTTTGCCTGTGCTTTATTTTGCTTAGTCCAAAACATAGAAAGCAAGGAGAGACAGTAATGTGGATTTAAGGTGATGTATTCTCCCTAACACAGAACACAACAGACTGCCAGACACAACAGCCCATCATAAGATATATCTGAAATGCAGAGTATACAAAATGAGCTGAAGAAACAATAAGCCATAAAGATCCATAAAGATAACTAAGTGTCAGAAGGCTTATGTTAACTTAGAAACAATTCTGGTGTCAGACAAGAGACAGCACACAACATTAAGCAGTCAAAATAACCCCTGCAGAGCTTCTGGCAGGCTACTCTTCATAGTAAATAGCTATGCAAAAAAGAAAAAGGCAGAAAGCAATACAACCAGTGTCCTACAAAACCAGGAAAACATACAAATACTAGAATTCACTAATAGGTCCACAGCAAGACAAATTGAGAATTTTATATCCCACTAAAATGAACATATTTTGCCAACATTTTTATTTTTAGTTGAAAGAGAAAATTCTCCTGTGATTTGAGAAATTGGTAGCCTGAGAACTATTCAAAAATCCCCAGTTATTCACTTCTGCACAGCTGAGTAAGTAAGCTGTCATTCCTTTACTTCCAGGACAGAAATGAAACCAAGTGTTTAAGATCAAATAATTGCACTAAAACTTAATAGTTTGAGCTCCAACTGTACATCATGCAGTTAATAAAAGACACATTCCAAGGTTAAAATTATTTTCCTCCAGAAGACTGCAGTTCTGCTTCCATGGAACACCAGAGCTCTCTAGTGACACCCTGACCATTTTCGACACCAAAGTATTATTTTTTCTTCATTCATCAGAACAGCATGAGTTATAGGACTTAAGCACACTGGTCCTTACAGGTTTGAGCTGCAAAATCACTAAATATGGTTAAAAATGTACCTCTAGTATTTATTCACATACTGGAAGCTAATCCTGTGAGTAAATTAGGATCATCTAAGCTAAGAGTTGCAAAGACAGAGATGGAAGACACACATAACCTGCCCTGGTCCCATGGCAAACATTTGGCAGAGGTTTAAAGTATTATCAGCTCAACACAATGTATTCTCTGAAGTGTAATTTACCAAACAGAACACTGACCAGCTATTCCTCTGATAATTACTCCAAAGTCAAAGAAAGGATTTCCAATTGTGAACACTTTCTCCTGTCATTGCCATACTGCAGCTTTCAGACACTGGACTTGGTATTTCAAGCTCAGTACTGTGGCACAGTTTAGCAACTTCCCTTAAAAATACAGGTTTTAAAAACAATTGTACGTATTATAGAAGCACTGAATTTTAGTAGATGACTATCCTTATCACCTTTTGTTTTACTATTTATTAATTACGATTTGAAATAGTGTATGCTCCAATTCCAGCAGACTTTGCTCACACTGCAGAAGTTGTGACTCCCAACAGACAGTTACTGACCTTCAAGCCCTAATTCACTCAGCTTCTTGGAGCTCAGGAACTTGTATCTGCATTTATTACAAAAGCAGCAATAAGAAGAAAGCAGCTTTTGTGTAAAAAAACCAACTAAACTGAAACTGCTAAATACTTATCCCATTTAGCCATACAAAAGCATATTCCTCTGCTTCAAAGACAAATGCGGAAGCAGCAAATATGCCAATCATTTGAATACTCATATATTAGACAGGCTTAAAGTTTAACTGTGAGCAGAGAAGAATATATTTGATGCCAAACTTGAAATAACAGGGTGAGCATTTTCTCCAGTTCCCTTTTGAAACAGAACTACTTTTCCAAGAATGACTCAAGTCCTTAGAGTGACTCAACTCAGAGATGAAGAGGCAGGACACAGATGACACGTTCTCCAGATTAGTTACAGAGCAGGTTTCCATAGCAGGGTTAAAAGGGCACCTACATACACACAGACTGAGACAGGACTAATCTTTTCCTATTTCTAATGAGAGGATGTTCTTGATAAAGGAGGAGGACAATTAAGTTCAGATCATGTAACTTATAGAAACTAGGTCAGAAGTGCAGAGTCCTTGCAGAAAGTCTGATAATTCTTATAATGAATGTCAGGAACAGTTCTTTTCTCTTAAAACGTCTTTGCCATACAGAGAAACAGGCACAAAGAACTACCTGGAATATTTCTTCACTTTCAAGTACAGATGCCACGAATTTTTTCATCCAAAACTGACCTCAGATCCCAGTTAATGTTTTCTCCTTGGATACACAACACCCAACCAAGGCAGTTAATAACATTATAGAAATAAGGAATTAACACATATCCTGTTTCTTCTGCTATCTACAGAGGCACAATAAAACCAGATCCTCATGTGACCAGAAGAGTTTTAGCTGTTAAAGCTATGAGCAAGCTACACAAACTCTTCAGTAAGTTAAGGCTTGCAACTATAGGATAGCAGCTGTATAGACTAACTGCAAGATACTTTAAGATCTTCTTGGACAGAGCCTGGTGAGAAGGAATTTTTATGGAGTGGGAAAGTTTTTTGTGTTCAGTCTTTCCTGGATACACACCTGAAGCCCCAGTTCCTAACATGGCCCAGCTTCAGTGGCCTTTACTTATAAAGTGTCCCAGCTTCAGCTAGGAGGGAGGCATGAGCCTGGCTCTCAGGTAGACAATCAATTCAAAACTCCTTAAACAGAGGGGAGAGTCAGGTGTCCCTTTTACTACCTATCATTATGCCAAAAAGTCTATAACTTAAAAATTCTGAGGGGGAAGACAGCCTAGGAAAGATGCTATGAAACCCTTGCTCTGGGTAGTTGGTCAATATATCCTTTTTTCTCCCCATTTTCTAATCAGCTGGATTTAGACAAGCTTGTTATCTAGTCCACAGAGAGACAGATTAGTTCCAGCTCTTAGTGATGTTTACAGTACCCAACTTTATCTGATGAGTAAATAGTTTAAGCTCTTAGCTTAAGCAGTCTGAATGATCTTTTTAGGATCCAATATTTGTTAAAAAAAAAAAAAATACTGCAAAGCTCATGTTTGAGACCTTGTGTAGAAAGTCTCACCCTCAGAAAGTTGTCTGTCGCCTCTCAGCTTTTACATCCGCTTCTCACTACCAAGACATTAAAGGCAACTGGACTCCTTTTTCTGCACAGGAAATGTGATGAATTTTCAAGCCATTCTTACACTCCCACATCCTCTCATTTAAGTCTGGACTGAGAGAGCACAAGATCTTTGTTCAAAGGGTACTTGTAGATGCCATCATCTCCAGAGGCATTTTTCCTACATTTAATGTGCAAGTTACAACCTCAGTCGAAACAGGAACACAACAATTTTTCTATATTACCCTGTATTTGGAGTAACAAAAGAAGCATTTAAGAACAAATCTTACATTTTTCTGCTTAAGCAACATAACAAATTCCAATGTTCAAATATTCACATACATGTTCTAGACATTGCAGCAAGGCAGTTCATGCTTATGAAATCAAATTTTACCCTGGAACAGAAGTCAAATAAAAGAAACAAAACAACATTTTTTTTTTATTATTTAGAGATGCATCACACTACAAAGCTTTTTGCATATCCAAGGCTAGAAAGGCTTACTTAAGACTAACAGATTCTGAAGAACCACTTTCCATGAAGAAATACAGCCATAAAATTCAACTTAAATACACACATGAAGAAAAGGAACTGTATTACAAAATTGTGGAATCATGGCCAGCATAATTCCCGTAGACATGATGTTACTGTATTTAAGTAAAACTTCAACAACAGGCTTGCATAAGTAGCAGCTTCCCTTCATCCAATTACAACCAATAAGCCATAAATTACCACTAATTTCAGGCAGATGTCAGCACATTCAACAAGAGTATCATCAGTACAAGCACTTCAAGCATCCTGAAAAAAGTCCTAGGACCACCAAATTCAAGAGTTTCATTAAAGAACAGGGATAAATTGTAATAGTATGTGTACCAGACTGGAAAGTAAGGTGCCTGGCTTCTGCCATCTCCAAATTTAGATCAGGGACACCATCAAACCATGCAATGAGAGAGTTGCTCTACAGGCAGAGCTTGCTTTAGGCTGCTCCTCCATGAGAAACCCACAGGGCCCTTTACCACACTGTGCAACCCGAGCATGGGCAGTGCCACCTTTAATGGTTATATTAAAGGTTAATGTTCAACCAAATGAAAGGCAGAGGCTCCTGAGCTCCTCAGCAAGACAGTAACTGGAAAAGGGTGACAGGAAAGGTGTAACAGAAGGCCAGCAGCAAGGTCCTGGATTGGTGTGACAGGAATGGTGTGACAGGAGCGGTGTGACAGGAGCAGTGTGACAGGCCAGCAGCAAGGTCCTGGATTGGTGTGACAGGAATGGTGTGACAGGAATGGTGTGACAGGAATGGTGTGACAGGCCAGCAGCAAGGTCCTGGATTGGTGTGACAGGAACGGTGTGACAGGAACGGTGTGACAGGAACGAACGGTGTGACAGGAACGAACGGTGTGACAGGAACGAACGGTGTGACAGGAACGAACGGTGTGACAGGAACGAACAGTGTGACAGGAACAGTGTGACAGGAACAGTGTGACAGGCCAGCAGCAAGCTCCAGCTTGGCGAGAGGTGCCAACAGAAGCGCGCGCACCATCGACGCGTAACTTCTCTCAAGGAGCTGGATCCATCACGTGGTGCTGCAGGACTCATATGTCCAAGGACTGTGATTCAGTGCCTACAGGGTGTGTTGGATCCAGTACAGATGCACAGATTAATTGCACACCATGTATGTGTCTGGCTGCTGACAGAAGGCTACACACACACACAATTAGGAGTACCCAGAGAACTTCAAGGACCGACCGAGCCTTGTTGGCCTCGTTCAGTGCAACTACAGAAAGCTTCCATATCTCTCTCAGAAGAAGTCTCAGAGTAAGTAAAGCTAGTTAACTTTCAGTGTTTAGTTTGAGGGTCACCATGCCCAGCATGGGCTAAAACAAACATTACCTACTATGGAATTATTTGTATTGCCATTCACGAACTTACACAATTTATCAGAGACATCTCATGTGGCAAAGACACTGCCAAAGAACTGGGTGATTTATGGGTGTTCTTATAGCAGAAATCTCCAATAGCAGGAACTTTCCAACAACAGACATTTTCCAGCAATATCTGAATATTGGAATGTGACAAAAACAAGACAGAGGAAGTAAGAAGCCTTACATAACGATAAATCTTATTAATAAAGAAATGCTTGTCATGGTGGCTGAACTAGAAAATTTCTTTTGCTTAATGGTATTGTCATAAGCACCACAGAAAGCTCACTAACAAAGGGAGGGCTGACTTCACAAAGAGAAGGGCAAAACTCCTTTGGCTGATCAAGAGGCTTCTAGTAACTTTTTTGTCTTTCAATAAAAATTAATCCAGCTTTCAAAGATTTAGTAACAAGACAAATATTAACTTATTCATTGTCTTATCATTCAAATTTCGAAATGGATGTTGGTCTTCTGGGCCTCCATCTCATTTCTGTGCAAATTGTTATTTTCTTAAAAACACAAGTATCAGTAAAAAAAGAATTAAAAAGAAAGCCACCAACAAAGACCAAGATCTTCCAGATCTGAAAGAGTAAAAAGGTTTCACTTGGATATACTTTTCAGTTAATGGATCACTGCAGAGAAACTAAAGGAGTCCCATATTCTATTACTAACCTCGCTTCTATCTTACAAACATATTTTATGAGGAGTCATTCAAGTACAGAAACTCAGTCCAGTGCTGCAGTAACCAGAGAAATATGCATTTGATCCCTGTTTTTACTACAATTTCCTATTTGCTTCCAGGTAATTAACACTCAGATACCTCAGTTCCTTATCTTATCTTTGTTCATGATGAGGCCAAACATTCAACACTAAGAAGAGAAGGACTTTAGCCAGGTGTGTTGTCTTTGAATTCTGCTACAGCAAGAGCTGCTAAGGGCAGCAATGGATAAAGGCATAAGTGTGGAAGAGGCTGCTCAGTGACCCTCCAGGCAGTGAGGATGCCCTGAGTGAAGCACACGTGCAGAATACCTCCACAATCTCTGCACTACATCACATTACAGACAGAAGTGGCTGAAGCAGTACAGACACCAAAAATGAGACACTGCATTCCTATTCAGCAAAGATATTCATGCTAAACACTCATCCGTCAGCCTGAAAAATAATGCAAGTTACTGTTTTACTGCTGAAAACTTGAGCTTCTTAAGCCTTTAAGTTAAGGCCCTACAGACAGTAAGTTAACTCATCATTTGAGACAGACCAGTCTAATCCTGCACAAAAACAGTAACTTCAATACACATGTTATAGTTCAAAAAAAACTTTTATTAAGTTTATTTTGAATTGCAAAATTAAGTGTTCCAAACTGCTGATCAAATTATCCTTTCACAAAGATAAATAAAAATAACTTAAAAAAATAAAAAGGAAAAGATGCACATGTCAAACAAAGTGCTTGAGGGGAAAAAGAATGAAGTTTCATCCAGATCAATCAACTTCAACACTGGCTTCTGCAGGATTATCAGAGAGGAATGTCATAAGATGTCCTGTTGTTAGAACACACTTCTTTAAAAAACAACACTGAACCTACACTGGGACCATTTTTTAAGATGAAAAATGGGTGTAAATGTACAATTTGCATTTGAGTAGTCATATTTAAGTCAAATTTATAGAAAAGGCTGCTCCCATGGAAGAAGCTTTGAAGCAAAAGAAATTTGTACTCAGATCATTAACAGGATTCACAAATTCTATTCTCATACTACAAGAGTCTATTACAAGTCTATAGAACTAATGAAGAATAAATCACACCAGGAAAAGTAAAAGCAGATTTTTGTTTTGCTGGTCAGCCAGACTAACCTCTGTGATGAACACCACACTTATGACACAATAGAGAAGTTAATAAGCAGTTCATGTGAAAAACATTCTCAAGACCCAGGCAAGGAAACAAGGATAGTTCAGAAAAGTGGCATCTCTAACTCTGGTTCCTGTCACATTCCTAACAGATAGCAGAGGGCACAAGCAGCTACACTTCCTCTGCCCACTTTGATCCCAGTAAATACAACATATCACAAAAGTAGACACAAAACCTGTAACTTCAGGCACACAGACCTTGCCCTAAAAGGTACAACGTCCTGTTAATACCAGAATACAACAATAACAAGAACTAATTCACTGAGAAACTCCATATTTGAGGCAGTTTCTGAAGCCCCATGAGCTGCCTTTGTGCACACACACAGCACCGTAAGAGCAACACACAATAGGAAATTAAACTCCAAGGAAATAATGTCTTCCTTATCTTAAACTCTTGTACACACTACCAAAGTTTTGATTATCATAAGGAATTATCAAACAGTATTTTATAGACTTTTAGTTGCTTCCACTGAACACTCTGGCTGGAATGGGAAAGAGCTGCTTCAGCACTCACTTATGTCAAGGATCACTGTTCCAAAAAGGTACACTGGAATAGTGCCAAGGCACTGAAGCAGATTTATTTCAAAAAACAGACCTATAACTTTTCTACTAGACAATAAAAGCTATTGCTTAAAGGCAGTGATTCTCAACCTCCTTCCAACTGCCGCTCTTACTTTTTGTCATAATAAGCCCAAAGGCAGAATGGTTACTTCCTCTCAGACTTGTGACTGCAAGAGCAGGGGAATGGCAACCAGGATCACTCCCCAGCAGACACTCAAGTAGAATTAAGTCACATACAGAGTGACATAGAAGTTCAAAGATACAGAAGGTGATAAGAAGCTTAAGACCAGATATGGACAAAAAAGGGGTGGGGGAGAGGGACAGAAGAAGAGACACAGGCAGAAGCCAGCCCACATAAGGCTACACCTGATCCATTCTGCTCTTCAGATTGCTGCTGGGGATGGGAAGCTTTTCACTGTAGTCACTTCTCTCTGGGCTCCCACAAAGCTGCTGTGCTGTACCCACAAAAGAAGGACAGCTCTAGAATTTCTGGTTTAAAATGAGTTAATATTTCATATTATCGATTTTATGAATGTCAAAGTTGCATTGTGAGTCCTAGTAAGTAAATAAAATGCTTAAATACAGCATATACATTTCACATCTTGCACTACTTTAGATATTTGCAGTGGGGGAAAAAAAGTGAGGCAAAGAACCCTAAACATCATGCACTCTGTACATAAAAACTGCTCTAAATTACACTCAGCCACATCAGCACCTTTCAGAAATTAATAAAGAAACACATGCTCTACAGAGAGCAACATGACAGCTTAGTGTTTTAACCTGAATCTACTGCTACCTTTCATCAGAAATCAGACCTCTACAAAAGTTTTCTTAACTAAGAATTCTTTTGAAAGCTTGAGTATTAATAAGGTTTTAATACATTCTATTATCTGTGTGACTGTTCATGACTTTGAATTTGCCATCAAGCTTCATGCTCCCTCACCCTCAACAGGCTTCTCTGGTGTGCAGGCGTTGTTATCAGGCATATTCAAATCAGCAAACACTCAAGTGTTGCAACACAGTTCAAAGTCAACACCATAAACACCATTTCCAACATGCAAATCCATAGCTTTCAGCCTTCTCCTTAGTGTGCTGAAGAATAAAAAACTTACTTTTGGCCTGTTCACTCTTTAAAAATGCCTAGCTGGATATTTTAATAGAAAAGGAGCACTTCTGAGCACTAAATACTGACCCTTAAGACTTTACTTCTGCTTTTAAAAATTCTAACCAAGTCTACTTTTCCTTATTCATAGAATTGGTACTCAGAAGTTAAATAGACAGAATTCTAAGCTAGAAAAATCAAAACCTGTCCACGTATATATTTTCCCCTCCCTCCATTTCTGAAGGCAAAGAGCAAGCAACTTCAGATCCACAGCTCAGTTAAGAAAGACAAAAATAAATGTCCTACAGCTATTTGAAGAGAATAGACCAGGCCAAATAGTATAAGTCTGGGAGAAATCTCTGTATATGGAAGCAAGTCCCTGGGCAAATTATTCAAATATGAATAAACTTTGAACTTACCTGAGGGGGAAATGAAGAAGTATCTGCAGCTACCAGCCTTGTTCTTAGAAATCTCTTAATTCAGAACTACTCCAAACACTAATTTTTACAGCTGTACTGTATCACATTTAAGAGCAGGCAGGCTTTCAGCCTACCACTATTACTTGACTAAAAGGGGAAGTCAAGCAAGTCCCAGTATCTGTTCAGTCAGTCCAGATTAATGTACTTCTACTTTTAAAGATTCTTTAATTTACACTGTCTCTAGATAGCTATAATTACAAAGAAATGCAGAAGAGTATTCTTAATTGGCAAAGAAGTCTCGGCAGTTTGTTCTCTTCCATGGCAGAAAAGAGATAAAAATCAAGGAATGCCATTCCTGGATGCTTTCAGTGAGGAGACAGCATAAACTGTGAAGGCAATTTTGTGGTGTATATATATGAACAGGCAAAGAAAAAGGGTATTCAATACCTCCTTGTAGGTGAAGGGAGGCTCCCATTATACTCTAACGTGCAAAACTAATATTAAACTGGCACAACTGTACAGAATTCAAAGGCAGGCATCAGGGCAATCAATCTCATGTTACTCCTGAAAGTGAAGATTGCTTGTGACAAAGATCACAGGATTAAATTTATCTCCAAACTTTTATTTAAAGCATTTGCCTTCACAACTTTGATGGGAGGATATTCTATAAAAGGTATCTGCATGACAGGAAGTGGCTTCTACCTTAAAGATCTGTTCTGTCATCAGACCTGAAAATGCCCATTTCTCCTCCCAACATCAACAAAAAAGATTAACTGGCCTGAATTACCAGCTTCTTCTTTTCTGGAAAAATACCTAACAGCAAAAAGGTTGCTGGAATTTCCTCGGACAGTTACAGACATAATCCACTCAGGTCCCCACAAGTAACTTGTCACTGACAACTGTTTATTGAAATTGGATTAGTAAGAATTATTGCTGCTTCTTTACAAGCCTGACGCTGCCAGAGGAAAAGCCTTGAGATTGGTTTTGAGACTTAAAACCACTGAAATTGAAATGAACATAATGAACTCTAGACTCTGAACAGAACTACTACAGATTTATTTAAGCTTAGAAGGAGCTACTGGACAGAAGCAGTGGTAGGAGGCAATATTAACCACTCTATCACCAGCCCCCTTATCTCCCCGGGGAGACAGGAAGACACATCTTTTATTGCCCTACAGCACAGAAAGGTTAGCTCTGTCAAGGAAGCAGGAAATTAAAAAAAAAAATTAGAAAAATCAGAAGGGGTGAACGCTGTCATGCCAGGAACACAGTAAAAGCCTTGCTGTAAATGATGTTAACTGGTTCCAAAAAAGCAGCTGTAGTTATGGGTTATGTAGCAACCTGCCTTTTCATGAAAGTCAAAATTCCATCAATGGCTGCGTTACAGCAGAGGACTTCTGCCTGTCAAGTACTTGCATGATTTAATAACTGTATACACTTACACCTTTCCACCATCTAACCATTAAAAACAATCTCAACTTTCTTGTTTACAGATTAGAGTTAAAACTGCTACTTTTATTATTAACATTCCCAAGGCATTGCCATTCACACCAATGCTTCAGCCTAACTCCAATTCCAAGCACAGCCCTTGACACAAAAAACATGACAGTCAGTCAACATGTTATGGTTACATCCTCAAACAGATTTCAGTTGTACTTTTCATGTTTATTCAACACAATTCCTCCCAACTCCTAAGAATAAATCAAGGTTTCTTTCCTGTTGGCTTTACTCTTTAAAGACTGCACCACAGAGACTGTCAAGTATTCAGAAGTTCCCAGCTCTGTTACCATGAACACTTATGTAGTGAGACTGTCTTATCTTCTGAGTTTACACACCAAAGATTTATTATCAGTTGAGTTTTAGTTTGGTTTCTCTTCTCTTTTTTCTAACCTTCCACCTTATCTTTCACACAGCTGAGTCTAGATCTAGTACTTAACATCACTTCAAGCTGTATCATGGGAAGAAAAATACAGTCCATTCTCATGAGATAGTTTTATATGCAGATGTGTAAAGTCAGGTCTAACCAAGTGGTGCTTAATGAATATTGAGATAAAAAGGAGAAAAAAGTATTTTTCCTTGTATAACACAGATAACGGCAAAAAGAATTTGCTGGTATGTGTAAAACTTCTTTTCATTTCCCCAGACACCTCTAAACAGGACTGCACCAGTTACTTTAACAGCAGCCAGCAAAATGTGCTGCTGTGCAGTTGGGACAGCCATCATTTCCTGCTCATCTTTACACACGAGCACAAAAAGCTGCTACTCAGCAATCAAAATTCTTTTAAGTCGAAAAAAAGTCACTTACAAATACTGCCAAATTACTGTTTCAGTTACATGCACAATATATCTCAGTTTTATACTAAGATACAGTTTAGAGTTTGTGCTTCTTTGTGAATATGACACGACTACAAAGACTGCAATTTCCAATTTTATTTAAACTGAACAGTCTGTCAGCACTATCTGGGAGATCAGTACTTAACTCAAATTTGGTTTGAGACAACAGGTTAGTAAACCAAGGTCCTAAATAATGGCTACAGTGCAGAGACATGTCACATTTGGAACAGATTTCTGGAAGGATCAGAAGTACGGCATTGATTTGAAAGAAATCTGATCCTGGAAGGTTGTCCTGCTTAACTTCTTGGTAGGACTTTTGCTTAATATGAAATGCTAATCAACAAAATGTTGGATCTTTAGGATATTCCATAACTGCCAGCATTACATATGCCTACAGTTTCCCAGGATACTTTCCCTGTCAGCAGTGAGAATATATAAAGCATAATGAGTATGAGTTAAACTCCAGCTTTCCTTGACAACATGTTATTGACTGCCTCTGATGGACTTTAGATCAAGCCAAACTGTTCGTTATTTTTAGTTAGAAAAAAGTTCATTTCAATTCTCCTGGTTGAGAAGATTGAAGTATGTATTAATGCAATTGATGTTTCTTTCCTGATGGTAAAGGCAGGCAAAGCTACACAACAGATCAAACATTCACAAGTCCAAAAATTAACTTGCTTTAAGTTGTTTTTCTGATTCTGAACTACTCAATAGAACAAGATGGAAACAAGTTACTCAGATCATGAATGCATAATGCAAAATCAACACACATCACCAGATCAGAGAAACATTTCTAAACAGATTTTCTCAGTGCATCACTTCCTGCCAAGAAGCTCAGGATCAGAATGGTTTGGGTTAGAACAGACTTTTAAAGGTCACCTAGTCCAAAATCCTGCTATGTGCAGAGATGTCTTTAACTCAATCAGCTTGCTCAGACCTGGCCCTGAATGCTACCAGGGATGGGGCATTTACTGCCTCCCTGGGCAGCCTGTGCTGGTGTTTCATTGCCCTCACTGCAAAACACTTCTTCCTTAGTCTAAATCTGGCCTCTTTTAGTTTAAACCATTGCCTATTTGAGCTAGTACAACAGCCCCGTGTTGAAAGTGTGGACCCAAGTTCTCTTTGGGTACTGGAAGGTGCTCTAAGGTCTCCCCAGGGCCTTCTCCAGGCTGAGTGACCCCATCTTTTCCACCTGCCTTTAAAGAAAAGGTGCTTCATTCTTCTGATTGTTTTTGTGGGCCTCTTCTGGACTCACTCCAACAGGTCTGTGTCTTTGCTGTGCTGGGGACTCCTCAGCTGGACACAGTATCCCACAGGAGGTGCCACCAGAGCAGAGGAGAGGAGCAGAACCACCCCCCTGACCCCTGGCCCTGCTGTTGGGGCTGCAGCCCAGGACACATTGGCTCTGCTATCCAAGTGCACACTGATGGCTCAATCCAGCTTCTCATCCACCAACACCCCCAGTGTTTCTCCTCAGGGCTGCTCTGAACCCTCCATCCCTCAACCTGCACTGATACCAGGGCTTGCCTGGACACTGGCTCCAGACCTTGTGCTTGTCATTGTTGAACCTCATGCTGCTCTGAGCAGCAACATACCCAGACATCCCTCATCCAAGTTATTGGGAACCCAGCAGAGACCTTCCACTGCCCAACGAGATGGACTGGATTGCTTCTTGGTCAGCCAGGATGGTCCAAGAAACATCCCCATGGGACAGGCAGTGGCAGAGGCATCTCCCACTACAGCACTGGCTTGCTCTCACTGCCCAGAGCTGCTCACTGCTCACTACAGCATTCCTGACACCTCCCACACTGACCTGAGTCTCAAGCAACTCAATACCATGAGGACAGCACCCCAGGAGATGTGAAGGGATGTAGAGACAGCCTTGTCACTGACCCAGGCTGGAGAAGTGGGGAGGGAAAGCATAAAACACCTTCCCAAAACCACACAGGAAACGCAGGGCACCCTCGGTGAGCACCAGGGTGGGGGGAAGCAAAGCCACAGCAGCGACACAGCACAGCCTGGGGGGCTGGGGGTGGGTAGGAAGCTGTGGTGTAGTGGGAAGTTGGTTGTGTTACAATATTTAAGTTCTTGCTGCACCTTTACTCTTCATTTTTTCATGTAACATGGTGAACTACACATAGGCCACCAAAATAGCTACCAAAAGTGAGTTTACACGGTATTTTAAGTACAAACAGGAATCACTATAACTAAAAACACTGAACTACATCTGCTAGCAGAAAAATCCTACTTTCATGCAGCAATGCTCATCAAGTTCCGTTTCGTGCAGATCAGTATCAACAATTCAGTTTTTATAGTATTCTCACAAAATAAAGAAAACACTACTGGCACGAAAAAGTATCCACACAATAAATACAGCACTATCTTTATACAGAATTGTACAATTCCATACTAAACAAGACTAACAGGGTAAGTGCAGCTCTGTTTGAAAATTACAGCAGCTGTTAATCAACAAGTATTTTCTTCCTGCCCTTCTCTCCCCACACTTTTAGCACTGCCAGTGTCACACAAGCAAAAGAGGGAGAACTTGTTTCTTTTCCATTCAGCATGTTACCTGTTTCTCCTGCTGTACACAGTAGCAAAAAAATACTCCAACTGAAGCTTAATCCAGTCACAAAATTTGGATTTGCAAGCAGAAATTCAAACAAGTTGACTAATGTCAGTATGCAGGTGATAAGGGGTTTGATTAGAGTCCCACATCAGCAGCTTTAGAAAAATCACCTTCCACCCTGAAAAGTGATACATGAATTATCATTCAGCATCTTTTATAAAGAAGACTACCACGGGAATTATATGAGATCCTGACTTAGGACTACTTCAGAAACAGCTCTCAAAGTACAGGATTTTGTATCTGGTGGCCATTAATAACAAAAGGTGACTGACTTCCCTCACTCTCTATTCTTCTGTGTCAAAAAACATCTCACAATCAGTATCACAACCAGCACTACCACTAACTTTAAATACATTGGTTTCTAGCACTGATACAAGAAAAAGTACAGACATACCTTCTGTAAAAATAGGGGCAACTCAAGCATTACTTAAAGCTATTTCATGGAATATCCTTTCTTTGTCTCCTTACTTGCTAAAATCCAAAGACAAAGAAAAGCCCTGAATTTTCTCTTTAGAAGTTAAAGGACCTTGACACTGAACACAGACTATTGCACATTACACTCGCATGTATTAAACACAAGTGGGTGTTTTTTGCAATGTATAAACAACCAAAATGATTCACACCAAGTGCTCACCTAGTCCAACAGCAGGTATTTTAGGGAAATATCCTTGGGACCACTTCAGAGGTAACACAGAGACTTTCTGAATTACAAGTTATCCCTGCACATTTGATATGAACACCTTCAGCCTCTCCAACCGCTAGTGAAATCAAGTGCCATAGCCCAATTAGGTACTGTGTGAGGGAAGGGGGAAGAAAGATTTTAAAGACTTGATTTATTTTACAGATATTGCCTGAAAACTGGGTACCAATTTGCAGTGCTGTGAAGAAAAATGCCTGATCCTATCAGTCTGTGTTACATATTTTTTTTTACTATACCCTTACCACATTGCATTTCAATTCCCTTAAAATCAAGGTCTAAGGTATTCAGCTCAGTAAACTACATTTACATTTTAAGATTTCCAATCACCTTACACATTAGCTTGAACTGTGACCAGCTTTTACAAAGTGCAGACATGTATGTTACTTTGCTAGCCAAGAAACTAAGCCAACCATCTACTGAAATCCATGCAAACTCCATCTCTGCAAACAAGCAGAAAAAGGCAGTGATGGCATGGTGGGGTTTTGTTTGGTTCATTTGGACTCTTAAACCTTTATTAGAATGAGGGTGATCTGCAGAAGCTTCAAGGAGTTTCTTTAATTGATTTCTAAAGCCTTGGCTGACTGTACTCTTTTACATGGCACCTGAACAGACCATCAATCCAACACTGAGCCTGCAAGGTTGCAGCTTTAACAAAGTCCATCTTCTGCCACCTTCTCCTTCCATCTCTACTTCCCTGAAGCTCTCCCCTTTTCCACTTACCCTGTAGCTCAAATTGGAGAACAACACATCAAGAGCAAGTACATAGAGCAGAAGTCCTGGATCAGTCATCAATCAGGTCACAGTCACCTCCCAAACTTTTGGTCCTAGTACCAAAGTACCAGGAACTGCCACTCACCTCAGCTGCCATGAGAAACTGCTTGTATGACTGTGCAAGTCTCTCCCCTGGCTCAGAGGTACCACCAGTTCTGATTTGTGCTTTTTGGAGGTTTTTTGGTTTATTTCTTGTTTTTTTACTCATTATAAAACTTTACTACAGTACATTGTCCATCTCCCAGTCAGGGGAAAACAAAACCAGTTAGAGTAACACCATAAAGAAGGTATCCTTCCTGGGACTGTGGACTATATTAGAAAAAGTGGAATAAAGACATCTCCTGTCCTCAGCTAGCATTCTATTTCTAAACAAAGAAAACTACAATTAACCAAGAAGTTTAATATTTATGACTGCCACTTTGGTTTCTAAATTTGTATTGGATACAAATTTATTTTGGAACAATAGTTGACAGGAATAATCATATTCAGACCTCTTAAGTGACAAAATGATTAAAGAATCTATAAAAATGGAGAACCAGTAGTATTATTACCCTCCAGTCCACACTTCTGTTTGCACACCAGTGTCAGCAAACCTGAATCCACCACCGCAAACTCCCCTCTCACACCAGCAAGGATACAGAGCACTTTGTTCTCACAACTGAAAAAACATGGGGAAGGAAGAACGGGACTTGATACTCCTTTGGACTGAAATTATTTAAATGAGGGGGTAGGTTATTTTTGTTGCAGTGACACACACGATGTCATTACATGCAGTGTATTTTCCAGAAGGCCAGAACACTCACACTGCCATGCTCTCCCTGTCTGTCACACACAGCACAGCAGTTCTACACTTATTTAGCAACAATACAGGTAAAGGTCTGCTCTAAGTTCAGAATAGCTGACATTTCATGTTTCCTTCCTTCTGCAAGGTTGAGTCACATCCTTAGGTCTCCTTTTAGAAAGCTAAAAACCATGGTAGAAGCAAAAAGAAAAAAATCCTTTAACAGAAAAGCCTTGCATTCAGGGGAAGAAGCTGCCAAAGGCCACAGTTCAATTCTTTGGCTCATCTTCTGCTGTGTCAGACAAGAGAACTGCACACCTTTTTTCCTGTTAGAAGCAAAACCTTCACAGCCAGACAACTTTGTCAAAAGATTTCCAAGATAAAATGAAAGGCGTTAACATTTATGAGTGAATAATGCAGACAAATTCCTCATTTGGAATACAAATTACTCTATTTACTGCATTAAAAAAAAAACAAAAAGCAAACGAGAACAAACCACCCTCACATGGGAGAAAGCAGACAGTTCAACTGGCTATAAAGACAAAGCCTTTTTACACAGCAAGTTCAAAAGTATAAAATCAAGATCTGTATTTATTTCCTTTGGTCTCTCTAGCACTTTAAATAAAGTATTTTAAGCCATGACTGCCAGAGATGAAACAGTTCTTGTCTTACTTCTGCTCTACCAACAGCAACACCACTGGGCTGACATGGGTAAGCTCACTGGTTAAAACTACTACAAGCCCACAAGTTGTTTGTTTGAAGTCCAGACCAGTTTCACAAGTCTGTTTTGTGTGGCCCAACCAGTGCACAGGCTGGGGCAAGCAGAACTGTGAACTTAGGTAAGTCCAAGCTTCAGATGACTACTTCCATTCATGGAATAGACAACTATAGTTCATTTTATCACACTGAAATAAATGGGCCTTTTCAAATCACCTACTCTGAACACCCATATGACCAGAACAATTGGGCAACAGGGATTAGAGCATCTCATAAAACAAAAAAATAGTTATCTCAGCTAATACAGCTGTTTCTATTGCATACTCCATCTATCAAATTCTGAAAAAAATATTTGCGTATCCCAGAGTATTTCATATCAGGTGTTAAAATATATATTTTATATTGATGCATTTTAAATAGTATGTTTGCAAGTATTATGCAATAGAATATGCATTTCAATCCAAACCTTCCAGTGACTCAGAAGCTGGGCCATGAGACAAACGCAAATATAATCATTTTCTTATAAATATGATAAGCAGATAGAACTGATCCCCTATTACCAGGCAAATAGACTAGATAACACATTTCCATCCTTTCTGTTCTGGGTAAGTCAAAGGTATTGATATTACTGTTTTAATCTTTATATGTGCTGCAGTCTTCTATAAACACAGGTTAGATAAAATACATGTAAGTCAACAGTAAGAGGTGCAAGTCTCATTAAGATGGGAAAGTTCTGGGGCTGGACCTTCACAAGTGTTTTCCAAAATAATTTCTTTGAAGTGTAGCTAGCTATTAGAACAACAATGTAGGGTGTTTAAAAACCATGACCATACTATTTCTGTTTAAAGATTAAATCAGTCCCACTTTGTAACGTACAGAGAGTCAGGTTCCATAGGCAAAGAAGGAAATAATCACTAAGTTTCCATGCTGAGGACACAGCTACCATGCTAGAGACAAACTTCCCTTACAGGCTTCTTCTCATAAGCAACCTACAAAATTTGGAGAGGGAAGGATATTGATTCTACCTTTCTTAAGAAAAAAATACTATCTTTTTCAAACTTGTTTAAGAAAAACTACAAAAGCCAAGACAGATTTTCAGAATTACTACCATATAACTAAGAAATACATAAATGTATTCCATTGTAAAATCTCAGGCAGTAGATGCTGAATTTAGTTCTTCTCAAATTATACTAGACAAGTTTGAAGTACTGACCTTGAAGATTGGTGCAACTGCAAAAGAATTTTTTTTTTTTTTTTTTTTAATGGAAGCACTGCTTTGGATAATAGTAGTGTCTCATGGCTCCTGACAAAGAAGAAAAGTTTGCTTCTTCACTGTAAACTTTACCCAGACCCAAAAGGAGTATTTGTCAGCAATGCAAACCAGACTACGACAGTCTGCCCCAATTACAAGTACTGAGAAACCCTGAGAACCAGCATAAAGGAAGAAAAGAAAAAAAGAAAGAAAGAAAGGAAGTCATGTTCTATTCAACAAGCTACCCCCAATTCCAAAGCACAGTTCGAAGGAAACCTCTTTGGACTCCTGGCCTGACTGGCCCTGCATTCAGAACTGATAAACAGGTTCTCCATCAGGAGCAGGGGGCTTGATGATCTTTAAGGTCCACTCCAACCCAAACCATCCCATGATTCTGTGAAAAAAAGGAAAGTTCAAACACAAATTCAAACTTTTCAGGCAGTTCTAGCTTTAGCTTTGCAGAGATGATTAAAAATATTAATGATGCCAAACAAAAGAATCAGTAGGATAACAACCAGACCTACTGTACTACTCAATTAGACTCTACTAGTAGCTCTTTTTAGTCACCCTGAACTTTCTGGTTTAGGAGCACTCAGGGGAAGCATAAAGCAGAGAAAAGTATGGCTGGTAAGAGTGAAAGAAAACACAAAGAATGCTATCTATGTCAGATATTTCCTGAAGTACAAGCAAGAAGAGCCTTTTACGTAAGTGCTAAATAAAAGATAAGGAAGGACAGAGCGCTGAGAGTGAAACCCTCTGAGCAGATGTAAAACAAGAGCAGGAACCCCACCTTCCAGGCACTTCTATTACAGCACTGCAGGCAGGACACAGCCTCCACATCTCCACTCTGAGCCAGTCCTGTAACAGCAGCCTCAGCAATTCATGGGGCAGAGCACAGCTGACAGCAGGGAGGCAGAGATGATGTTACACACAATAACTGCCTGATAAGAGAGAAAATACTTCTGTGAGGTGCCCTCCTTCAGAGAAGGGCAGCAGATGAAGTGTAGAAATTCATACTCTGGGACTGCCTAAGGCAAGGGGAAAAAAAGAATACCTTAAATAAACCAGGTTTAAATCAAGCAACAAACTACACAAAAGTGCAAGCACTTCAAAGAATTAGGGTGATTTTAAAGCCCTATCATGACTGTTCAGACATATCTAACAAGACTTTCACTCACTGTCTTCAAATTTTTCTGTCTCTGGACTTTCACAAAGTTGTAGCATAAGAGAGAACAACTGTCCTTGAAAAGAGATACGCTGAAGTACTAACATAAAAAAAGCTTATCTTTCTTATGATTGAGCTACGAGGAAATATCTTGAACTGGAAATGAAATTTGTGCTAATTTACAACACATGAGAAAAACAAAACACAAATCCTTTTGCAGAGAACATTCATCCAAGTAAATATATTTGGTTGGTTTGTTTTTTTTTTTGGGCTTTTTTTTTTTCCAACACTGATTCAGAACCAAGAAATAGACCATTTCTAAGCACAACAATTGTGCTTTTCATTTTAAAGAAACCATCTGACTTTCAACTATTTTTCTTAACATGCTAAGATACTAAGACCAAAGATGCCATGTTCTCTGAGGAAGTAAAAGCTATGCAACTGTGGAAGCTAAACATACATTACTGGAACTTAGTCAGTAATTTTTTAGTTCCTTCACTGAAGCTATAGCATATACATCAAAAACACAAAAATATGCAGTACTAAACCATTCTGGCAGTGTTGTAAACGAAACATATTGTGAGAAATCAAACTTTACTGTACACAGCATTTTTTTATTTCCTGACAACTGTCAGCAACACACAGTGCCCTGGTGAGGGAGTGTGTGCATGCCTGGCAGGGAGAACCTGCCCTCCACAGATGGAACATGAGCATAAGCAAAGGCTGCATCACTCGTACACCAAAACAGGGGTTTGAAAACCACTGCAATATTCTGACCAGCAATTAAAATATTAGCTTCCTAAAAGCTAATGGGTTCTACGTCAGCTCAAATTTGCTTTGGATATAAACTGCCCTGCTTGAGCAGTGTTTGACAGCCCAGCTGTGAGCAGACACACAGGTGCACGTGTGGAGTTACAGATTTATACACACACAAAAATCTATGCACACAGAGAGTAACTAAGATACAAACTATATCAATTAATTGCATTCCATCCTCTGGAGACAGATGGCTTTTGATTTGCTTTTTCTTATTAGATTGGTTGCTTTTTTCCCCTTTATTAAAAAAGTTTTATCATGATTGTACATCCTTTTCTTTTTAAGTGCTGCTACTCCAGCTCTCTCCTGACTCACCCACACGTAGCTATGCTTCAGCATGTTGCAGTTCATGTTCTTTTATAAAGTGTCACTACAATTCTTACTTGAACTGAAGAGACTTAAATTGAATAAATCCACCCACAGAGGTAAAGGTGGGCAGAGCTGACAGATCACATAACTAAACACACAAAAAGCCTACACAGGGCCAGAAACAGCACCTGAGGTTCTAATTGTTTAAAATTTTTGTTTATGTGTCCTTTTCCACATGAAAGTACCTCAGGTTTGAACACCAATGTTTGTCACATTCCCAGTATCACATCAGAAGCCAGCTGTGCTTCTGAGAAACCCAGACTGACTCTTGAGATCAAAAGCACTCCTGTGATCATTCCCTTCTCTAACATCAGACTGAGGAGAGATTTCCTACCAATGAATGCCACATTTTCAAGAGAGAGCAAGTTTCCACCAAATTTATTCTACAGCAGAAGTATTTCTAGTCCTGCAAGCTGAAAATCTGGTCAACCAAATATTAACTGAACATAAGTCAACACAGTAGGTCTAGTAAAAATGGCAAAACACCACAGCTCTAGCAGCAGAAGTCTTTTCTTTTTTTTGGAATAAACACTTTTTCCTTTTCAAAAAAAAAAACCAACAACAAAAAAAACCCACATAGAGTTTTCTAATCAGAATAAACTTAACTCGTAGTATTTCTCTTTAAAAAGAAGCTTCCAGAAAAACTGAGTGATGAGCATGATTCAAAATAAAAAATGAATAAAACAAATTTTAAAAGCCTACACACACAAACCATCAAAAACCCCAAGAGGGTAGCAAAAAGGTCTTTCACCACTTCTTCCACTGAGAGAAGAAACAGCAGCTTTATACTTCTTATCTTGGTTGATACAGTTTCATTTCTATAGAGAAACTCAAGAACCTACAAGGGTCTTCCAAAACAGAAAAAACTTAAGGGTGCAGTGGTGACAGCAGGCCAGAACTGTCTGTCAAATTAAACAGATAAACTGAGCAATGTGGACAACTGAGAGACTCCCACCCGAAAAAGAAAGAACAGCTCATCCCTCCTTCCCTCTCCATAAAGCAGAGAAAGGAATTCATTGCCCACAATTCTGTTAATAAGGCTGCAACACCACTTCAACTTCTCCATAACACTCCAACACCAAGTAGGTGTCTTGGTACAACATGTGCCAGTTTGGCCCTAAAGCTGTGTGAACACAGCACAGGCAAGGAATGCATCAGTACCAAATGCCTAAAGGAGCTACTGACACCAAAGTACAAGTTCTCCAGAGTCCCACAATGCCAGAATTAACACTTCCTCATTTCTCTGAGCAAGCAACATAGTTACAAAAGGAGAAACTGGAAACAACTTTGCCTTTTTGAATGGCCATGTCCTGCTGCTGCAATAACCAGCAGGACCTGGAGCACTGCCTTGTTCTCCCAGTCGATCAGGGCAGCTACATGCCCAAAGAGACTACAAACACTAGAAATAAACCTGACATTAGAACTCATTATTAAAAGAGAATTGTAGTAAGAGAAAAGTAGCAAGTTCTATGGGGATGTGGCTGCAATATGTAAAGCAGTCTAAAAAGAGTCAGGTTACAGTCATTTCTAACCATGCAAAACTAACTGAACTTCTCTGTGCCTTAGCTCCTCGTGTAAAATAGGAAGCGAAGTACTTCCTCATCTTACCAGACCATTCTGATAATAAATAACTTTACAGAAAGCCACACCAGAGTATCCATGAGGAAATTAACTGCTTCTCTGGAGCAATCTAGCGAGAGCACAGCACAGTCTAAAGCAATGGAGAGATAATATTGAACACTATGTTGACAGAACTAGCACCAGACACTTGGGGGATGAAGCAAGGCACTAATGGTAGAAATGGCCTATAATTGTGTATTCATGGCTGCTTGCTTTCTGCAACTTGCTTTCTGGACTTTTGAGCAGCCAAACAGTATAAATCCTTAACCAGGAGATGAGTCCAGAAAATTCATCCTTGTAGTTACAAAGCTCATGACCAGAATCAGAAACATTTGCTCACATCATCAAGTTCTATCACTCAGAGATACTTATTAAGCTAAAGTGGTGAAGGCACATTGGTTACTAATGGCAATGGACAAAACTGTTTATTTCACTGTAGTCCCTTCCTTACAGATTTTCTAACTCAACCATCACAAGTTCCTCATCCAACAGACCTACCTCCTTCTTTACAAAATCCTAGCTTTTACCCTTACCACTCCTGTCTGTCTTTCCCTTCCCATCAGCTCTTGTTTACTTATTTCCTTTGTCTAGCAAGTCCTCATTTTCCAAGATGCTGGGTGAGAGGCAGCGTCATTCCTACATACTCCCTCAGTACTGACCAATACCTTCCACACAGCCAAAAGGCTCACAACCCAACCTCTCTGCTAGTTTATCATCAACCTGGGCTTATCTCTGTCCCACATTCTAATTAATATTCTTTCCTGTTTTCAACTCAAAGCAAGTTGCTCCTCCTCCTCCTAGTTAACTGCCATCTCTCCTCACCTCAGCTGTCCTCCCTATCCAAACCCATTTCTTCTTCCATGCTGCCTGCCTGGATACATGTTTATTAGAGCATGAGCTTTCATAGGACTGTAATGGGGTCAGACTGAGGCCCATTCTGGACTAGGGACAGGGAGAAAAGTAAAGCAAGAGGCACCAGCCCTGCAAAAACACTCAGCTCTAAAGCAGAGACACACTAGAGTTATTTGAAGAGCTGTCAAATTTTAAGACTCCCATTACAACATCTGTTCCCAAGCTTCACTTCTGGCAGTTACTGAAGTCGCTTGACTGAAATTCCTTTCAAAACCTGACACAATATTAACATCTATATTATGTCACACTCAAAATATTAGGTCTTAATCAATAGTCTCTTACACTGCCATTTACTAGACTCTACTGCCAGTCACACCTACACTGAGTTTCCCACTGGGACACAATTCTACCCCATATTTATTAAGAAGCCAGAGTTACAGAATAATGGTGAGTTCTTCCATAAAAAACTTTGAACACAGCTAAAACCGTAAACTTCTGAAGAGATAAGAAAACAACTTGGGTTTTGTTGTACTAGCTGAAAGTTCTTGTAGGATTGCCCTCCAAACTTCAAGGCTGGATATATCAACTAGATATATACTATTGTTACTCCTGCTAAGAAATTAATTTAGTTCTGAACTCCAAGATGTAAAGGTAAGAACAGATAAAGCATTTACTATTCTAGTGCTTAGGAGAGCATGACTTTAGTCAGTTCATATATGGGAACAAGAAAAGTAGCCATAGCAAAAAATTTCAAAACCATCATTACAATTCAACTGCCTGTTCAGCTGACAAATCCACATTTCCCTGACAGAAGCAGGAAATCTAAACTCCAAATCAATTAACTGCTTCCATAAGCAATCCTCACACAATGCTCTCTCTTGTCTGTATGATCTTCATTTATATATAAAAGGTCAGCAATTTTATCTTTGAAATGAAACCTCGTGAAGTCTAGCAGTTACTTATTTCATTTCCACCTTTGAAGGAAACAGTTTCAAGTAACTGTATGTCTCAGCACATAAAAGGTACAAATACAACAAGAATGAACTGCCTTTTCATGCCCAGAATGCACTTTGCCTAAGAATTTTCACTATCAAGGACACTAAATAGGAAGGTTTTGTTTAAACAAAAACAAAACCAAAAAAACAACCAAACAAAAAAAACAAAAACAAAAAAATGCTATGAATGTATTTCTTAATAATTCTTACAGTCTTTTTTTTACCAGAATAACAGTGCTGGAATTCAGAAAACTGTCTGATTTTTGGGGTTTTTTTTGTTGTTTTTTCGGTTTCTTTTAGTTCAGTAGAGGGCCAAACTGATTTGTACATCAGAGGCTGAAACAAACACTTTTGCTGTGCAACACAAAAAGGCAAGAAATCGGTTTCTGTGAGGATATGACCCTCAAGACTGCTATGATAAAAAGAAGAATGAGCCATCATCCAGTGCCACACCTGACTGGGAGAATACACAATTAAATCTAACTTCTGAAGTTATTCAACTGCTACAGCCACAAGTCACAGAAACGAGGCTTTCCAGTCACCTAATTTACAATAGGGTTCCTAGGAACTCATCTATTACCTATTACCTTGTGTAGTACACCAGAAAAAGTTACTCACGCTAACACTCCATTTAATTTAATCATCTAGTACTGAAGGAGAAGCAAAATTGCCTCATGGCTGAATTTAAGAGTCTTTTGAACTACGCCAGTTAAACAGAATTTGCTCACAGAACTGCCTCCTGCTACCAGGGAACATTTGAGCCCTGTAGTCGGAAGTAAAAAGTGCTTTTAAAAATGTATCTAGGACAGCGTTCTGCTGCACTTTCTTATATATAAAGTGATTACCAATGTAAGATTTTTTTTTTTTTTTTTTGCCTGGTGGACACCAATTTCAGGTAAAGCATTTGCTGATGGAATCAACCTCCCAGATAAACGTATTAGCTGCCTACAGGATCAAGCTTTAGGTTTTGGTGTGGGTGGCAGACAGAAGGCCTGTTTTGCAAGGCATGCTATTTTAGTAGCTACAGCCACACCAAACTGAACACACTCAAATCTCACAAGCTAAGCTGTCCCAGACCCTGTCACACTGTTTGCACAGGGACCACCTGGGAATCCCAAGTGCTGTAGATATATGCCAGAGAATCAGTCCAACACTTAGTAATCACCACAAACCATAGCAGCTTTTTCACTGAACAGGAGTAAAAGAATAAAAATACATCCTCCCATACAAACATTATTAAAGAAAACAAGTTTTATACGCTTGAAGATTGTACATAAGTATAATCCTTTCATTTCAGATATATTTAGTCCCCAGTTTTTCCTACAGTTCAACAATGGTCTCATGTAGTAGAGGAAAAAAAAAAAAAAAGGCATGTTTGGTCAGTCAGATACCATTCCCCAAATGCAGCACCAGAAGATTAGTAAGTGCAAAGAGGGCAAACAAGAGCCTTCCCCAAGACACATAAATTAGTCAATACTTGTCTAGGTACTAGAATCATAAAAATTCTTTTTCTAGGTGCTGAAAGAGCAATCCTAAAGAACATTCAAAGATAATAAGCCTAGAACCAAAAATACTTTTACAAATCAATTACATGGACAGCATTAACATTGTCAGAGTTAACCAGAAATAAATTACTAAACATTTCATCAATAATATCACATTCAATAGCAACAGGAAATGAAGAGGGCAGCATAACCAGACAACAAAGGTAACAACAGATCTGAGTTTGTAAGCCACATAAACAGACTGAGCAGGACAGGATCAGCCCTTACCTCACAACCATGACTGTTTTAGAATTATCCTGAAATTCAAATGATCACGAGAAAAAGGCCAAAGAATGCATCACTTTCCAACACCTTTCAATCATGCTTTGCCTGTTATTAGCTTCACAGTTTCCACAGTGAAGGTATCCTCTGTACATTAGGCTTTCACGTGACAGAGAGGACAAAATGCCATTTCTAAAAAGCAGAAAGCAATTAAAACCACAAGGGATGGGGAACACAGGAGAAGGTGCTGCAGCTAAAAATACTTTCTGCTTTACTTAGTCAATTCTAAAACTGCTCATTGTTTGTTGTTGGTTTCTGTTAAGCTCTGCTGTTTATATGATTGCAATACATGGATCCCCAGTAAGCACTGGAACTGCAAATGTAAAACAGCACCTATGTAAGAGCCCGTTACTCTCAGCAAATTTCAGACAGTTGGAAACACTCTGCCAGCTGCAGCCAACTTGTGGCACTTGGGAGAACATTCCTGAATCACAGATGGGGGGAAAACTGAGGTAATTTTACAAGAGAACTTAAAATTAAAGGCAATCAAACAAGTCCCTGTCTTCGTAAACATGAAGAGAAATGCAGATTTCTC
Source organism: Thryothorus ludovicianus (assembly GCA_013397245.1). Classification (NCBI taxonomy): domain Eukaryota; kingdom Metazoa; phylum Chordata; class Aves; order Passeriformes; family Certhiidae; genus Thryothorus; species Thryothorus ludovicianus. The sequence continues at coordinate 620,180 of VZTB01016844.1, read as the reverse complement.
TATATTGGGTAGAGGTGTTAAATTTTCCATGATCACAAGGAAGAAAATACTGATAATCCTAAGAAAAGCTTATATGGCCATAGATTAATAATAAAGGAAAACTTAGGAGGTGTGCAAGAGGACCATCCATTTACTTAAAGTGCTCTTGATATATGCAAACAAATGGGAGTAGAAAAGACATCAAATGGTACATACAAGTGGCCAACATTAACAGATGGAAAATTATTTGAAATAATTATTACCCTGCCTAACTGATGCATGTATTTCAGGTGCCACAGCAAGCAAGCAGTGCCAATGCTTCAGGGTCCCCCTGTTTAACTCTTTCCAATCCACGCAGAGTTGCCTTCGTACCCCAGTCCCTGCACTCTCATCACCTCTGAAACTGTGTTGACAGACTGGAGGGATTCAGCTGGACCAAAATGCCTACCAGGACAACTCTCTGCATCCTAGTTCTAAGCACAGGAGTTGGCTCTGACATTCAAACCTTGTGTGGATTCAGCACATACACTCACATGAGCTGCATGCCTTGCCTGTAGCACATTTGCTTGACAGCTGATAATCCATGAGACGCATTTTGACAACACTCAAAATATTTCAGCTTTGAAGATGTATTTTCAAACATTTTTACAATGAACATGTTGCATAGAATTGGTTTGTAATGTATTTCAGGGTAGTTAACATTAACTTAACAAACAGGTGCAATTCTTCTCAACTTATGCCCATCTGCATTAGCAACAGAAACTCTTGGTGTAACTACAGAGAACAAGCCTTTAGGAAGGACAGGCAAACGTGACCACCTCGGCGTACACTAGTGCCATCATTTCCTAAAAACCACCAACCAAATGAACTACAACAGCCACACACAAACCTGCTTAATGAACAAATCCAACTCCTTGCACACAAGCTTTAATTGTGCCTGTCTCCACTACACCAAGATATGCCTTGGTTCCCTCTATGCCCCCAGCTGGCAGGCAGGAGCAAGCAAAAGGGGACTGCAGGCTGTTTGTGTGTCTGTATTCTCCAAGACACACAGTTAGAGGAAAAAAACCTGCATTTATGTTTACCATGCCAAAGCAGCTGCAGAAATCCAAAGTGGCCCTTACATATGCTTTTCCAAATGACAGAGACAATTTCTGTTACTGTATTACTCAATAATTCAGTAGTTTGCAATACAAATATTCCCCATCCTTCTGTCTCTTTACAGTATTAATTCCAAGTGTTTAGTGAGCACTGTCAGAGGCCTAGTGACAGACACCTTAAGGCGCTCCCATAAGTGTCTTTAAACTATTGCATTCAATTAATTTAACAATTAATTCTTTTGCAAATATATGTAACTACTGAGACACAATAAAAAATTGATTCATTTTTTCTCTTTATCAAGAGATTAAGACTCACACAAAACCCAGATAAAGGGACAGGATAGTTTTTTATGCAAGAAGAGAACTGGCTGACACCAGGTTTCCACAGCCAGTGCAGGGAAGGTTTCACAGGAAGAGGCAGAGACTCTCAGAAGACAAACTCTTCTATAATCTGTCCCCTCAGGTGGCCCCAGCTAAACTGCAAACAAGGAAGAAAATCTAGAGCACCTGATGACAAATGGAAGTTGTATAACAGATGGGATCAAATGCATTCCTTACTTTCATATAATCGCAGTACTTCTTGACAGGGATATTTTAAAACAGATCCTGGGATCACTTCTTTCCACAGCCCCTGCTCTCAGACAGCTAATATATGCAATAACAAATCTGACAGTCTGACTGGGATAAAAAGCTATCTTCTCTCCTACTCAAAGCTTCTGTTTCAACAATAGAATACTCTGTATGCCAGGCAAGAAACAATTCAACTTCATGTAACAGCAGTATCTTATTCATGTGGTTTAGAATTTTTGCTATTAAGCTTGCCACAAAGAACCAAAGGTACATTCTGCAAAACAACACACTTTGCTGATCAAAGATATTTGTCAGGGGGAACCTTTTAAGTTTGAATCCATGTTCTAACCTTGACAACAGTAATCTCAGGGTATTTACTGTCCAACACCCAAATCTGCCACAACCTACAACAGAAAATGCTGATTAACTAAAAGCTGTACTTAAAGTCCAAGCAGTCAGAGCATGAAGAAAAAAGATTCTATGTCGGTGAGGAGGGCGGGAATTTCAGCAAAAGAGACTTTGCAAATTTTACCACTAGAAACAGTAATAAGGAAGAACACAGATTATCAGATTGCTCTAGAAAATGTTTTACTGGTTTGAGGATTGATATACATGCTAATGTACACTTGTATTTCCATATTATGTTACCAGACACTCAGAATGACAGATTTTAAATGTTAGTAAGACTCCACTATCACAGCAGTATGACAGCTGTCACACTTGCTGACATTTGGATCCAGGATGCTGATGCTATGGAACAGATAAAGAAGAAAAAACTTCAAAAGCCTTCATAACCCACAGCCACATGATTTCTTTGGGGTCTCAAATGTTTCTGTGAAGAAACTTACTGTATTGTTTTATCAAGTGAGATATGACACCAGATAAAAAAGTAACAAAAAAATTAAACTGCAGGCATCCTAATTCTCGAATTACATGGGAAAAAAATTAAAATGCAATTAAAATTTTATTTTATCGGCTATACAATGAACAGCTTAGAAACAACATTTTCCTGTTACAGACTCCAAACTCACCTTAACCCCACCTGGAATTACAGTCCCAGCAGCACAGCGCTGCACACAAACCTGCAGGATACACCCTTAGCCATGAGAAATTTCCAGCGATCCCCGAATCCCGCTTAACCCTCCGCACGTTCGGCCACACTCCGAAAGACTGCGGATGTCCCTTCAGGAGCTCTCCCCCTCCCGCCGCTCCCGTTATCCATTAACGCTGTCACTGCATCCCGCGGCACCACCTGCATCCCGGGGAGCCGCCCGCACTCGCACCGGGCGCAAACGAGACGCCGCGCCCGCGGCGGGGGAAGGAGCCGCCGGGGCAGCCCAGAGCAGGGCGGCCGGTCCCCGGTGACCCGCGCGGCTCCGCCGGCCAGAGAGCAGCGGCCGCCGCTTCCCCGCGCCCCGGGGCCCCTCCTCCGGCGGGACGGGAGAAGTTGCGAAGCGCCGGGGGAGCGGGGAGAGCAACAGCTGGAGCCGGGCGAGGAACAGCGGCCCCGCGGGAACGGGGCGGGGGTCGCAAGGGGAACGCGGGGGATGCGGCGGCGGCGGCGAGCGCCCCGCCCGGCCCCTC
>VZTB01016844.1:569611-614561 GCA_013397245.1 Thryothorus ludovicianus | reverse complement strand
ATGTGGAAAGTTCCATCCCTCAGTGAGCACTGCCAGAGCCCCATACCATTGCGCTCAGGGTGATCCTGGAATGCTTTCCACCTCCATCTCTGAGAAAACGCACAAAAGATGAAAATGTGTTTAAAAATCACAAAAAAAAAACCCCAAAAAAACCCCAAAACCCACATGGGGTTATGGGGTTATTCATCCTGGAGAAAAGGAGCCTCAGGGGGCACCTTGCAGCTTTCTACAGCCCCCTGACAGGAGGCTGCAGCCAGGGTGGGATCAGTCTCTTCTCCCAAGTGACAAGAGACAGGACAAGAGGGAATGGCCTCAAGTTGCACCAGGGAAGGTTTAGATTGGATATTAGAGAAAAAAAAAAAAAAATTCTTCATGGAAAGGGTTGTCAAGCGTTGGAACAGCTGCCCATAAAAGTGGTGGAGTCTCCATCACTTGGAGGTGTTTCAAAGACTTGTAGATGTGACACTTGGGGATGTGGTTTAGCGCTGGCTTTGCTATGGGTTTATGGATGGGCTCAATGATCTGAAAGGTCTTCTCCAGCATAAATGATTCTAAATAACTCTAAACACAAAAACATATTTTAAGAACATCCCGTGGACTTAATTATGTGCTTTCTGTGCGGGGCCAGAATTTGGACTCAATCTTCCTTGTGAGCTCTCTTCCAACTCAGCATATTCTGTGATTCTCTGATTTTATGAAGGTTTCACCTTCCATATCACACCCTGGATTTTGGTATCCTCACACAGGGATAATGCACACCCTGAACTGCTGCTTCTCCTGCTGTGGATAAATTTGCCAAAGCAGCGGGATTGCACAAATACCTTGTTTTAGGGCTTTCTGCTTAGGTAAAATTCCACATAGACCTACTTAGAAAGAAAACAATTAAAAGTTCTATCTGCTGTTTTTGTTTTGTCTTTGTTTTGGTTTGGTTTTATTCTTTAAAGTAACCTGGAATCCAGACAATGCCTTGCTAAACTTTGCCATGAAGTCTCAGCTGCCTTCACACGGAGCTGACACCCGGGGAGGTCCAGGGCGCGTTCAGTGAGGCTGCACTGAGGGCGGTTCAGAGACCGAGCAGGACAGCCAGGAAAAGTGCACAGACACTGACACCTGCACCCTCGAATTGTGAAACATTATCAGTACAGCTGTAATCAAAGGATATTTCTCAGTCTGAAAGAGACACACCAACCACCTCACCGTCCAAACACTTCTACAAGTTTCTCTTCAGAAGCCTGATAGCAGTTTGTTTACTGCCAAATATTAGTGAATACCATGGAGAAAGCAAAAAAATGGAAAATAGCTCAGAGATTTATTTCTATGTCAATGTATTTCTCTTTTTATTTTCATACCTACATATATATTGACTTAATCTGATAAATTTAGTTTGTCTTTAACTTATTAGTACTTGAGGTACATGGATTGACTATAATAACTTTAAAGTATTCCTGCTAAAAGAGTATCCCGGGATATGAAGGAAGCCGTTTGTGGGTATAGTTCAGCTGCAGAACCTGTTTGGTGAACTCAAAGGAAATCACCACACTGGAGTTTTGGTCCTTGGGTAGCAGTCAGGCAAGACCAGGGCTGGTGCACCACATACCTGCCCACTGCCTTCACCTAAGCAGGGAAAGGGGAGTGCTCAGGCAAGCTCTGGAGGCTCTGACTGGTTTGTACAGACCAAAGGAAACAGAGATGTCAAAGAAGATATGAAAAAAGATTTTCACAGAAACACCTTCAGCAGAATGACAGAAGTTCCAGTTCTGCCTATGTGCTATTTGTGTAAGTGGCTGAACAAATGCTTGACAAGGCTTTTCAATTCTGCCACAGAAAGGATTTTTTTGCAGTGGATACAAATTTTGAGGTGCAAATTGATGCACACTCCTTCCTGAGATGAGGCAGGTCATTACCACATCCTCATCTTCTCTAAAGTCCACAGAGCTTTGTGCAGGCAGGAGGTGATCCAGGTCCCACTGAACTGAATTCAAGAGAAGCAGGATTATGCTCTGTGTTAATGTTGGACTCGTTATCATTTGAGCCTAATAGAAACCAGGGGGTCTCACCTGTTGTACTATAGAACTTTGTTCTGCTCCACAGGGGTGGATAGTTTTTGTTACTCATAACATTATAAAGCAGCTTGACAGGCTGGGGTTAGACAAAGAGAATTTCCAACTGAAACCATGAGTAGGTTTATAATAATATATACTCTTTAGGGTTCTCCAAAATTGTAAGATAGCATTAATTTGGATCTCACATCTTTCAGAAGTACAAGAATGCCCAGACACTGAGCATCACTGATGCTTTAACAGCAGCTGCACACTTAGACATCCACATCCCACATAATAATTGAAGCATAAAAAATTATTGAACACTGTGGAAAATGCTGCATGACTAAAAAACCCAGCAATTTTCTATTAGTTCTGCCTTCACTTTTAATTTCTTAATTGCTTCTTCTGAATGTAAAATTATTTTACCAGACTATCACTGCAATAAATATTAAAACTCTCCCCCAAAAAATAAACCCCAAAACAGCAACAATAAGACAGAATTAAAGACTATATTTTTCTGTTAGTACCCTAGAATAAAAGAATGGTAGCAGAACATAACTGCTGCTATGCTGCTAAATGCCTGAGGATTTTGTTAGTTAGTTGGTGCCAGGTAGGTGTATCTGAGAGGAAAGAAAAAAGGTCAGAGCATTTTCATCAAGAAAAGATTAATAAGCTCTAACTGTACTCTTGGATGTTATGTATTGCATACATGTGTGTATATACCAGTGACAAAAGATGACTTGACTTTATATATGGATGGCCATATGGATAAATAAGGCCACAGGAGCAAAGCTGCCCTTTGGTGCCATGCACTGTTGGGATACTTGGGTTGCTTTTCCACCTAATGGTAGCCTAGGGGAGAGAGTCCAAAGGGAAAAAGAAGTGACCATCACCCTGAGCTGTGTGAACTCAGCAGGGACAACAGAGCACCCTGACCACTGACAGCAGCCTTGTGTGTTCTGGGGGGAGGGCAGCGACAGTTCTTCCATTACATGGATGAAAATAGAAAGTAAACATCCAACAGCTTAAGGTTAATCTTTTAAAGAAATTGTTAAAGAGATGAAATTTCCTATGGAAAATGTCAAGAAAGGAAGAAATGCAGCTTTACAGGGCTCCCTCATTGCCCTGTTGTGGTTCATAGCACCTTTCAGTTCAGATAAAACTAACATCAGGTTTTGCCCTCGCCGGCCCAGATTTCCCCACATTCTCAAGTGCCACAGTATAGTAGATGAGAGAGTGCAGTCATATTTATACCACAGAGTCCTCTAGGGCTTTCATTTAGATAGTACAAATCCTCTGATGTGAATGTCACTCTTCAGAACATAAACAGTTGTAACAAAATATGAACGATCTACATAAATTTCCAGAAGCGCAGACAAAACAAAAAGCCAAGGTCAAATCACTGGGTGCTCATAAGGATCCCTGAAGTGCTTCCAGACACTGTCATGCCAAACAGTTACAATGTTTTGTACTTGCATGGAGACAGGCATTCACAATCTCAGAATGCCTTCCTCCCCCCCTCACCAAAAAAAGGTCATTTTGATATTTAGGTGGCAAGTGGGAAAACCGAGATGCTTGTGGAGTGCAGCCTTTTTCACCCTGATAGACCTGGTGAAATCCTATCATCTCCTCATGCTGTGCCCCAGTCACTTCATGTGACTAATTGCATCAGTCATCTCCTCTTCTGCCATTACAAAGGCCAAGATTATTTCCGAATTTGCTCATCTGGTGATGCAGTTGCTCCCTACAAATGATCAGCACGGCCTCTTCGTGTGGGGAGCTTCAGCTAAAACACACAGCACGCTCCCAATTAATGAACACTTCTTTAAGTCCAATAACACAGGAGGGTTCAGTGCCATGTCAGTTGGACTGTGATCAAGAATAATGGAGATTTTACAAAATAAAGCACTTTTTTTTTTCATATTTTGCTGCCTTACCTCAAAAATACAACACACCTATATGAGATAGGGAAGAAAAAGGAGGAAAAAAGAGAAAATGTCAAGTGTTAAGCCTGCATTAGAAGAAGATTACAGACCAGTAAGCATAGAGGAAGGTGAAAAGAGGAACTGCAGCTATTTTAATCATGTTTTATCTCTACTGGAAAATAGAAAGATAAATTAGAGTAGTAGATCTGCTACAGAAAAGAGCAGAACATATTATTAGACTCTGAGAGCTATAAGCTGCTTATAAAAGTTTGTGAAATACAGAATTTCTTCAGTGATCACCACATGGACTCCATTGCACTGACAAGTACTTTGAGTAGTTGAAGTGGTGAACCTACACTGGTAGCAAACTAGCAAGGGAAGAGGCCTGCTAAGGACTGAGATAATCCAGCATTACCAAATTTAGGAGGTCATGGCCACAGACTGCACTTCTGAACTTACAGCACTCGGTGGAGGAAAGGCCCCAGTTGCTGGGGCTCTTTGTCCGTGCTCAGGGTAGTGGAAAAGCTGTGATCACTTCAGCAGGTGCTGGGCCATCACCTTTGCTCATATGAGAGGTGCCTTTCTCCAGCAAACCTCCAAAATGTCACTGTAAACTCCTAAATGTCACTGTGTTTATTCATTCTGAGTAGCACTCAGTGCCATTAAGTAAGGGCTTCACCAGGTCACAGGAGGCTGCAATTCAGTGACGTAGAGTGGCAGAGTTTCACTTGACCTCCCATTAGCCCCAGTGAAGCCATTTTATTAAAAAAGTAAACCACCAGGAAGGACCACAGGAGGAAAGAAAATACATATCTGTACTGGAATTTTCTCACAAATACTGTATTTTCTTTTTCTTCTCTTCCCCACAGAATTTTTCAGTTCAGCAGCATAATAGTATTCCAGTTAATGGACAGAATCAATGTTTCAGAGAACAGGGAAGACAATGTTCCAGAGAGTTAGACTGTTTCACTACTCTCTGGAAGAGAGCTCAGATTTTTGTTTTGGTTTGATTTGGGTGTTTTTGACTGAACACAGATGTGCTGCCCTGATGGAAAGAAATATTCATTGATTTCATTGAGATTTCTGCCTACCTAGGAGAATGAGACTGGTATTTTACTTTGATCACATCCTTTGTCATGATGTAATCATTGCAGGGTTTTTGTTTAGTGGTGGTGGTTTTTATCTTCTTCCCCAAAGTGCTTAATTCATTTGTTATTAGAAGCCCTCAGAACAGTATTTGGCTCATAAGTGATTTTTGCGTTGTGTCTAGGTATTACCAGGGGACATTGTCAAGAGACCATTTCACTTTGCCTCAGCTGTTTCCTTTGCTACAGCTGTTCTTAGTTTCCTCTTCACATCACAGGGGAAGTTGCAATCTTCTGTTGGGGAAATAGGTAACTTAATTAAAGCACCTCAGGGAAGGGCTCTGCAGAGTATCAGTCCCAGGGGAAAATGTCAAAATTCAGTGAGTAAACATGGACTTCACAGAACAGCAGTGTTAGGCACTTCTGGGAAAGACACAAGCAAGGACAGCATCTCAAGCTGCATCCCATAGGATGTGTTCCTTGAGCTCCAGTGGCACAACCACGAGCTGAGGGTGCTCAGAGGATTGCAGTGTCCCTCTTGCCACTGTTCTGCCCTTACACCACTAGTTCAGTTTGGAAGGACCTGACTGTTTGGTCCCGTCTGAAAACAAGAATTTAATTTAGTCAATCAAAACCTCAGCTGGTTCTACAGCATTCACTTGAACTTCTATAAACCGAATTTATCTTTGTGTGTGATCTAAGTGATACAAGGCTATTGGATAATGAGATAAAAAAATAAACCATGATTTAGTCATTAGCTCACCAGCTACATCTACCTCTTTAAAATTACACTATTTTGATGCAGTCATCTGTTGTATCCCTTTACACTACTGCTTTCTTGCAATGCCATCAATATGCTCCAAAGAGCAGCAGACATTAAAATCATTTTAGTGTACCAAACTGCTGAGTGCAAAGGACTTTGAAGAAACCCTTTCCTCATCAGTACACACATTTTCTTGTAGGTTCTCCTTTAATGTCATATGGAGTGATTAGGTAGCACTCTTTTTCTGTGGGATAAGAAATTCCCAGTCACCCATCACCCTCATGGTAGGCATATTTGGGTTATGAAGCAGAATCTTTGAGCACAATCATTTTAAGATGCCTGGGTAGCTCAAGGGACAGAAATAGAGTCCTTACTGGTCCCACAAGCACAAGCCCCTCTAGCTGCACGGAGGAGTTTGCTAGCCAGAGGAATTGGAAAGACAGGACTTTCCCATGCTGTAATCTGTGGGAGACAGACTGGGTGCAGATGAACGCTTCCATGAAACAAAGCATTTAGGCAGGCACTTAAACACTTCCTCTGCTGAGCAACTGTAACACTGCACACCAGACGTCTTTCTCTTCCTTTTTCCTGAGCAAGAATATGGCACCTAGGGCTAAATCTAGCACCAGATACAGCTGTTTAATATTCAGTTAGCAAGAAAAGAGAGTAAAGCTGGTATTGCACATTGTAATTGCTTAAACTTAGTCTGTTTTCCCAGCTGATTAGAAGATAATATTTTTTATGTCTAGCTGATAAACCCCACACATGAGCTGGAAAACATTCTGTGTCTGTTTATACCAATCTGGATCCAGTCCCATCTGAGACATCTGGGTTCCTGGAGTCACAGATTAGGTGCCTATTATGTTAATGATCAGACTAGACAGCTTTTCCCCATGACTACACTGTCTCTGCAGGATTGCATCACAAACCAGCAGGACTTTTTAAATACATGCTCATATTCTCCTGATTTAAAATTATTCCTGTCTCAGGCAGTGAACAGGCTAAAAACTGGAAAGATGCAAAATAGTCTTCTCTTGTGAAGTGCTGTAACTTTGAAGCTTAGACCATATTTCTGACCTCAGACTTACCATACGACATTGATGCCTTAAGTTTCAGCTTTTGTATATTTCAGATTCTGTACTGCATTGGTGTGTGACTCTGAACTTCATATAAAGTGTTAGCAAGTTCTCTGACAGAGCAGTCAGACAAAACAGTCCTTTTCCAGCCTGAGAATTAAGGACACAGTTGCAGCTTCAGGCCCAAAATATGTAAACAACAGCGAATTGAAGAGAGCAATTTGGGAGGATGTGACTTCATAACCTGAAGCTGTAATTGGACAATTAACCCCAATATGTAGATGGATCAAAATTTATAAAAGTGTGAAAACGTGTAGCCCATCATCCATCCTGGGTGTAGCCACGGCTGGGCTCTTGTGCTGCCTAAGGTGTGTCCTTTGAAGGCCTTTTAATAAATATCTACTTTATTCCTTTCACATTGTCTGGCCTCTGTTCCAGGTAGCCTCTCTAGGCATTAACATTAAGCAAGAATGCTACGAAGCCTGGCAGTGGTACCTCCCATTCTGACAACTTCCTAGTGCCTAAAGTGATAACATTAAACTTCAGTAATCATACGCAAAAAGCTAAGTTGGAAATATTTGTACAATGCCTTAAAAAACCACTGGTGCAATTCCTGCTCTTAGCAGCTTGCAGACTAAGTCATAGATGAGAGGAGCACAAATGCTGAGACCTGCTGTACACATTGGCTTTCTACCACCAAGCTAGTCCTAAACCCACAAAGCTGGGAACAAAAGCTGGAGCAGCGGAGTGTCTCTACTCTGTGTTATGCAGTGAGGCTGATCACTCAGAGCTGGTTCCCAGCTTCCCTGTGAGCCCTTGGCCTATGGCAGGTAGCCACTCTTCCTGTCCCAGGACACACAGCCTGAACTCCCCTGCAAATCTGGTTTATGGGGCTGGAAACTCAACAGCATATGTACACTGCCCAGTCAACCTGCTTGGGTCATCTCCTGCCTGGCTGAAAAAATGTAAGAGACAGACTGGGGGAACTGCAGTGGAAGCACTGGGAACTTCGCAGGGGAGGGAAAGCTGGAAACAGGCAGAAGTTTCGCACAGAGAAATATCCAGTGGGAAATGCAGGGCACACAGAATGCAAATCAGGAGAAAATTAAAATTCATTAGTTACACTCTTCACAGGACTCTATTTTTCAATTATATTCTCTTCTAAGAAAAGACAAATAGTACCTGCTCCTTCATGCTCCCATTATGTTGCCATTATTATTTTAATCTTAATTGTTTATCAGTTGAATTTTACTTTAAAAGGCTGGTAGGGGCAGATGTAGGGAATACAACATTTCTGTGGTTTGCTCAAAGAAGACCAGCTTAAGCAGGGATGTGAGAGGGCCTGAGGAACCATGTGAGAGCAAGGAGAGGCATAAGGGCAGTGAGCCAGCCATAAGTGTGCATGCTTCTAAATGGTTTTAATGGGGTCACTTCTGTCCTAAGGCACAACACGCTGCTGCTCGGACGACAGACTCTGCCCCTGAGCTTGTGAAAGGTTTTACAGCTGAGTGTGACACGCTTGGGTTTCGTGCAGAGGGGGCTGCACTCAGGACTTGAACGTGGCCAGATGGCAAAGAGGGGCAGGTGTGCCCATTGGAAGACTGAATGGCTACCAAGAAATGAGGCAGAGAGTAGGAGACCACGGTGCAGAAAAAGACCTCATCATATTGAGACTTGGACAAAGGTTTCAGAAGAAGTGGATGGTTTGAGAAAGGTTGCAAAGGGGCAACATTACAATACTATAGACATCAGTGAGAAGGAATGGCTGTAGGTTTATTATGTGATGAACAAATTGTTCAGTGCAGAATGTTTTAAAACCTTCCTCATCCCCATTAGTACAGCTAATCACCCAGTGATTCCATTTACTCTTTTTCGTGTCATGTTTTTCTGTTATTGCAGAGAAATAGAAAATATACTTTTAAATTAAGAAACTGTAATTGGGTAGACAATAAATAACATGGGGCTCTAAACATGTAACTGTTTATAACTCTCCTCATTTAGAGCCTTTCTTACAAAAGCATTTGTCAAATACTGTTCCCTCTACACTACTGTCCATCCCTGCCACGGGAATATCGCAGGCAGCTGTAGGAGAATTTTGTCAGAATTAATAACTGATCACCTTCTTGTAAAGACTTCATTTTATTCTAAAAGAGGATAGGGGAAAAGCCCACACATACATCTAACCACACAGAGCTTTAGGATAAAAGAAGTAAAATTATTGGTCATATGAGTTTCTCCCTCAGGAAGAAAAAAATATAGACATTTGCTAATTAAAAAGGGGTGGCTTTTTGATTTTTGTTCATTTTTTTGCTTTCATTAATCTTTAAAAGTGCTTAATAGATTGCTTGTGAGCTTCATGTTTCACTTTAATGCAGAGTTAACCCTTGAAATTCATTAATGGACTTTATATTGCATTAAATGCTGCAATCAATTCAGTCTCAATATTCTCCATTTTTATCTCTGCTATTAAAAAAAGCTCTATAAGCTTTACTTGGCTCAAAACCAATACAGTGAACTACCCTTAATTATTAATAATCTGCTTCCCCTTCAATAAAACTTTTTGGACCTTTACTACAGTAGGATGATATATTTATTTGGTGTGTAAGGTTCAGAGCAATACAGTGCACTCTCTCTGGGAAAGAATCCAAAAATAACTATCTACTTGATATCAACCCAAGGGATTTCCTAAGGGAATGGGAGTATCATTTCAGGGCAGATCATCAGCGGTTTAGGAGAATTAGACAAATTTGTGTCTGGGGAACAGATGCCTCAGGGTTTGTAAATGTGTGAGAGAACCTTTCCCCCCTCGGTCACCAGTTCAGGTCCATCCAGCACAGCAGTGACTGGAAGCTATTAAACATCTAATGAACTTCTGGAGCCTCCTGAAACAGGAGTGGGATTCCTAAAAGACACTTGCTAACATCTTGGAGCCGCTCCTTCCCAAGCTGCAGCCTCAACAGCAACACACAGGCACAGAAACTGGGAATAAGCATGATGGAGTGAGGAACATTTCATCTGCTAAATGCAGTAAGCAGGCTGCTTCTGGGCTGGCAATCCAGCCTTAGATTTACTGCTGGCACTTTCTTGTTCTTTAAAAGAAAGAAAATGATGCATTAGAAAGCTCTGTGTTACATAACCTTCCTCACAAACACCATCAGAAGGGCCCAGAAGCCTTACAAACCCACACTTGCAATGTCTCAGGCCTTGGAGAAGATAAAGGAGTAAAGAAAGATTTGTTTTCATACTTAGAGGCCAGTTCTGGGAGTCCTGGGACTCTTGAACTGCTACATGCTGCACATCCAGCCTTTGGGCAGGTCTGCTAGGAGAAAGAGGAGACAAATGCTGAGCATTACAACCACAAACCACAGCTGTTGATGGGAATTGGCAGGAGACCAGGGAATGCCGGGAAGCATAGATGGCCTGCAGCAGAAGGTAGGGCTGAGCAGGGCTCTCTGGCACTTGAAGCTTTTTTATTCATCTCCTGGTGCTTTTCCATCCTGGCATCTGGTTTCCGTGACAGCACAAGGGAGGGACAGTATGGTGCAATTTTATGGTATGTTCTCCTGGGCTATGTTGGCACTTCCTTGGGTAAACATGCCTCGCCTGAGGCTCAGCTCGCCGGGCCCCTGGGCTCAGATTCACTGCGGTGCTTTAGTGTGCCGACAGCTCAGCCCAGTTGTCTCCACATTTCACTCGCGGAGGAGGGGCTGAGATCTGCCAAGTGTCCCCCTGCCACTCAGGGCAGAGCTGTGCCGAGGGCAGAGATGAGCTGTGGCAAAGCCCTGTCCATCAGCAGGGCTGCCACCAGGACAGTGTGTGATGGGGCTCATAACTCTGTGGTCCAGCTGGGGCCAGGCTTTGTGCCACAGTTCCTTGGATGTACCCTGGTGTTCTCGTGTCCTTGCACCCTTTTGAGAGGAAGCTTTTTGGGGCTCTCTTTATCCGCTTATATGCTGCATGTGCCCTAATTCAGGCACAGGCCTCTGAATAGTGCAGTAGTATAAGTTGCAAAGAGCATGCAAGTTTTAATGTCTGAAAAAGGAGGAGGAAAAAAAAAAGAAAGAGGAAGGTTTCTGTAACAGTATCTGCTGCTCACCCGTTTTTGTTACCAGCATGTGCAAATCTTTCTATTCTGGTCCATTATATTCAACAATCTTATACTCAGTGGCAGGTGAAATGTCATACCTTGGGGTAAATTTTCACTGCAGTAGGCAGAGAATTTGTCCTTTAAACACCCTTAGCATTAATGGGACATTGATCCAGCAATTTAAACTCCAAGAGATACAAATGTCTCATGTGGGACCACTTTCAAATGTGTTGACATTTTGATTCACAAAATAAGATACTTTTAGAAACAGATGCAAATTCATTTCATTCTAGATTTGAGGTCAGCTGGATACTGGAAGAGAAATGTGCAATGAATGTTTAGTATGCTCATCAACTATCTTTTAATCTCTGTACACTCAAGGGATGAAAATGACATCAGAGAGAGGAAGGACAATTTCTAAAGTTCTCTATATTAACTAGTGTATCTTCTCATGGGGCTGGAACCTAAATTCACCTACTGCACTTGCAATATTAATGTCTAGGGCAAGGAGAGGCTCTGGGACAAGGGACTGAATTTCAGTGACCTCTGAAAATATCTTTCACACAATTGGATATGCTTTCATCTCTGAAGAGTTCTGATCCTGCTGAGATCCACTGGGGAAATTGTCAGTGTTTTACTGATGTCAGTGAAATTCACAGCAGTACCGGAGCCCAACAAAATAGTGCAAGAAAGAAAACAAAACAAAGTAAAAACATACCAAGAGGAGGTAGCTTAATTTGTTCCCAGGCCAATGCTCTGCCTGCTCTTCCAGCTCAGAAACTATTCAGCACACTATGAGAAAGATGATCTAAACAAATATTTAGAACACACCCACAACTGCCTGAAAGATAATGAGTAGGTCAAACCTTGAGGGAACACAGCAAAGCCTGAATGTTGGTCTGGGCTCCATCCTGCAGAAGAGGGTAAAGCAGATATGGAGCAACTTTGGAGAAAGACCAGCTTGGCAAGTTGATGGGTCTGAGCTGGGTGTGAGCTACCACCACCTGCCCTTGGACCAAGGCTGGAGGGGCACTGCCATGGCTGCAGGCAGGGCACTGGGGGCAGAAACACGGCTCACCTCCCTCCTGTCTCCATGATGGACACGAGTAGGTGGTGCAGAGTGAAAGGAGATCTGCTGCCTGTGCTGAACCCCAGCAGGGGCTGGCTCTGGTTTCCCCCAGAAGAAAGGGCAGCTCTAACTGCCCCCCAGAGCTCCCCCAGCAGCAGGCCTGACGAGAGGCTGAGGCAGGCTGGACACATGGGTAGTAATGTGGGTGGGGTGTGTGCTATTATTCCATGGGGGATTTCACAGGAAGTCCATGGCTCCTCTCGACTGGACGTGAGCATCCCCTATTGCAGAAACCCCAGCTGCTGAATGTCACCTGATGGGGAACATGAGGACTCTGATCATCTCATGCATGAGGAACTAGGGGAGGAGAACAAACGCAGGGGAAGTTCCTCACCAAAGTCCCCCTGCAGAGCAGCCTCTGCTCTTCCCCTTCCCCAGCTGGGCTGCTGCAGACGGGGTTGCAGCTCTGGGAGCCTCTGTCCAGGGGAAGTTACCCCAGTTGGGCACTGACTGAGAATGCAACTTCCCTTACAGACACTTGTACAGCAGTGCCCAACAGAGCTAAGGGGAAGAGGAAAAGCCCAGACACTGCAACATGCAAATAACTGTATTCAGCTCTATGAAAACTGCCCAGGAACAGCTCCAAACCCATGCAGCACTGGGCAATGTGCTGATAGAGCATGATCTCTTTGGTGGCCTTGGATCAGATGGTCCTCCCCAAGGGCTCTGGATAAGTGCTCATCCTGCCAATGGGCTCAGCAGGCACTCAAGATTGTCCTTTCCTATGTGCTCATTTGATCATAGTATTGTCCTTCTGGGCCCCTGTGCTCTTTCTTGCTTCCTCAAACTGACTGATATCTGCAGGAGTCTGCAGGAGGAAGAATTTACTGCTTCTGTGCCAGCTATGTGATCTCCTGGGAGCCCTGTGCAAAAGCACGTGGGGTGGCACAGTCACCACAGAGGTGGCCTTTTCCCACAAAGCAAGAGTTCTGAGTACATCCACCAAGTACTTCTCACATCTTTAGGTAGTTTATTTTTTAAGAAAAAGATGACAGACCAAACATATCCTCAACATGTTTAAAAGACCTGGTTTTTTTGGTATGAACAGCAGCTACAGGTCGTGGGTGCATTTATACCTCAATGCATAAATGTATTTTAGAAGTGTTGAGATTCATGTTATGTCCAGGCATAGAGGGGGGCAGCAGCAAAACTAGAATGGGTGCAAGTGGACCTGAAGCAGGTTTTGTTCATAAATGCAATTATAGTAACACAAGTAACCAGGATGTATCAGCTATGGATCCTCGGCCTAAGAAGTCTTTGTATAAGATTTGCAGCTTGGAGGCATTCCTGAAACCATCTCCTTTCAAGGCAGTAGTCCTGGGAAAGAAACATGGTCTCAGTCCTTAAATAGAGATGGGAGTGGCTTCTTCATTCACTTTTGATGGATTACTGTAGGTCATTGCCAGTGATATCTGTGATCCTCAGAGTGCACTCACAAGAGAACACTAACATGTACAGTAAATATTTCTTAATGCTTCAGTGTGAGCCTGACAGACCCACTAAAGCACAGAAGATGGTATTGAGTCATCAGCGAGTCCTTCAGTGAGAGTTAGCACTCACAGGCAGGAGCACTTGCTCTCAGTTCTGGAATTCCCAGAAGAGTCCTGGGAATTTGGCTCCTATTTTTTACCTATGAGTTTTGTTGACTGATCCAGATCAAACACCATGGAAGCCCAAATCCTCCCTAGAGCTTGCAGACCACAGAGATACTCCCCATCACACTCTGTGTCTCTGGCAAGAGAGAGTTGGTGGAACATAAATCATTCATCACTGTCCTGATGCCAGCAGCTGTCCTCTGCCAGGAGCACACTGCTGGATGAGACAACCTGCAGTTGTCCCTCCATGGGATAGTTCAGAGGAGGTGCAACCCAGGGAAACAAGACAAGTGCAGATCTTCTGTGGAGAATGGCTTTTCCCATTTGGGGATGGTCCCTGCCTGAAGCAGCCTGGGCACCTCACAAGCCTCCAGTGCAACCCCTGCCAGGGGTTTCTGGGCAGCACCGTGCTGATGCAGTCCAGCACCCCTGGTTTTGCACCGTGCCTGCTGTGGTTGGGAGAATGGTGCAAAGAGTGTGAATTCAGCCCTGCCACCCAGGGTGAAGCTCTGCAGCCACCCTTGGCCACTGGCAGCCAAACCAGAGCCCTCTCTGGTGCTGTTATGGGAGGGAGGTCACCAGCTTAACCGCACTGGAGCAACGCCAGCCTTTTGAGTAAACATTTCAAAGCTGCACTAAGGCATTGTTTAATTTTGATTTCCAAGTGACCTCTGATTCCTCTGGATATGCTAGGGGTGGGAGAACATTCACTCCCAGGAGTTTGACTTTGGCAGTGGGCACAGGGCCTAGCACGGCAGTTCCCAGGGAAAGGGGGACAGAGGTGAAGGCTCTTGCTGCTCTTCCTCCCTCATCATCCCACCAGTCTGCTGCACACTTTGACTTGCACAAATAAACCTGTTTGCATGGGTCATGCTGCAAATGAAAATGATGCCAGGATGTGAAATGAAAAATAGTCTGCAAAGAACCAAACCACCTGAGAGTTATTCTACTGAGGTAAATAATTCAGCAACTGTTTTTAACTGCAGCCCTGCTAACAGAAACACTATTACAGAAGAGGAAAGTAAACCACAGCTGGGAAGAGGAAACAAGTGTCTTGGGGGTTTCTGTCTCACCGAGGAAATGGTGGGTGGATCCAGGGCCCAGCATGGGACTCAGGCCACATCCAGGGCTGTGACAAGAACTGACCTTAGCATGATGCATCCAAAGCTGCACTCACAGCAGTTGAGCAAAGAAATGAAAGGAGTGTGGTAAAAATGCTCTGGCTTTTGCTAACACTTCACAGTGCTGAAAGTAGCACTCAGCATTGGCACAAGGTTAGTGCTATCTGCACAGCTCTCTGCTAGCTGGTGACTGAGCCCTGCGGGGAAGTGAAGCTGCAAGGACAGGAGTGGGACAAGGCGAAGGAAGTGTGAGCTGCAAACCTCTGCTTGCCTTGCTCAGCATCAGAGAATGTTAATTCTCTGCTGCTTTTCACAGCCAAAGACAGGCCTGTTCCTACTAATTTTAGCTCTTACCTAATTTAAAACTACAGACATGTTATTTTCACCATGGTATTTTTTCCTCTTTTTAACAGGTTGTAAGCTGCCAGATGCACTCCGTGTGGTTAAGAAATTGGTGCTGTCCAAGGGGAGGTGAGAAACCTTTTGTTAAAAATAAAAGGCAGACAGAACAAAATTGCACATTAAAACTTGGAGCAATCACAAGTCCCACCTCAGCTGCCTGTGCTTTGCTGAGGGCATCTGGCCTGGCTGCTTTGTGGAGATGCATCTTCCTCAAACCTCAGAGGTCCTAGCCCAGCGTGCCCAGCTGTCTCCCAGCTGTGCACATGCAGAGGTTGTGCTGTGCCCCATCATGAGCACACACATAGAACCCCCTGCACTCTCTACCTTCACTCCCTCCACCCACTCTGCTTACAGCCTTTGCTCCTTCTGCCCAAAAATACACCTGCACCCAGACCTCCTCTCCCTGCCACTGCACTTTTCCCCTGACATGGGCAAGCACCTTCTCCTCCCTCTGCTCCTCCCCTCACACCTGGATCTGTCACCTGCCTCCAGCAGAGGTGAACAGTGGATGAAGTGCTGAGGTAGATGAAGTGCTGAGCCTGCCCGCAGTGGGAAGCAACCTTGTGCTAGAAATGGGTGTGAAAAAGTGGTGAAACGAGGAAACATTTGTGAGAGGAAGTGAGTGGGTGGAGGGAAAAGCCTGGAGTGAACAAAAATCAACAAATAACACATTGAAACTTGAACTCTGAGTGCTCAGGGTGGTAAAAGTACACTGAAATACAAAGGAAAAAAAAAAGAACACACAAATTACTACCAGAATGTGAGTATTCTATGCTAACATACACCTAATGTATGCTAGGGAACAAAGTACTCTAAATAAAGAGAAAGCTCAAAATAAAGAAGACATCTTAAGATCTAATGCCTTAACAACAGCACAGGTAGCTCCAGTGAGGATGAGAAAGGGAGGCAGCAGACCATGCACATGCATCTTCCTGGATCTAGATTACTGGATCTTAAAGTCCAAATGGATTGAGGTTCTCACTAACTAGACATGGATTTTAGCAGCTGTTAACAGTCTGCATGCACCTGTAAATTTTAATTTAGTACTTTCAAGTAAAACATTTGGAGGATATAATATTAAAGAAAAACAAAACCAAAAAAAAGAAAACAACCCAGTTATTTCTAGAACAATCAAAATGGAAGCCCAGCTCTGTTGCTTCTGATATAGCAGTAGTTCCTTAGTTAAGATTTTTCCCTGACAGATGTAGCAGTACAGGGACCTAGGAGTACAATTCCCAATTTTTCAGCCTATTACATGTGCATTCCTAACCTGTAAACCTTTCCTTCCTTCTCTAGCCTTGCAGACCAAGATTGATAGTGCTATGTTTTCAGCAACACACCAAAAAAGATCTTGTGTTTTCTCCTTAAAGGACAACAAACTTGGCCCAAAGGGGCTGTACCAGAAGCCAGCCAGTTTTGCCCTCTGAGAATCAGCCCACGCAACCACAGCTCCCACTGGTGAGAAGTTATTCAGACAAGTCCCTCCTCTAACCACTCACCCAGTGAGTTGGTTTCATCCAAGATGCAGCCATGGTCATGGAGAATGAACAACAGACAGGTAAACAGCTATTATGGCATGCACAGAAAACTGCCCAGTTTTGGTTACATCTCATTCCTTCCCACACGTGCCAAACCAGCCTGTTCCACAGGGATCCTCAGAAAATGTTCTCTTCCACACACAGCAAGACTGCCCGTAGCACTTCCATTTTAAAATAGAAACAAAAGTGCCCTGAGAGTTGTGTGTGTATTATTCCCAGCCCTGGCACTGCTCCCCCCGGGGCTCCTGGAACGCCGGCAGTGCGTCCGTGCCGCGGTTACGATGATTGCTCCTGACAGGTTCTTCATGGTATCACAACAAATTAGGTCACAGATTAGATTTTCATAGCACAGATTACAACTTGTGTCTACATCTTTTTCTTAAATAGAGAGGGCTGTGGCCAGGAGGTTTGACCTCAAGATTGAGAACAAGGCAGATGCTTGGGATTGGGGGGGTCCTATTTCTGGTTGAGACAAAGACTATCTTAGCAAGACTCAGATTAAATTCCTAGTTTTCTGCTGTAGTCAGAAGACTTGGTATTTTTCCCTTGTTATCCAGCAAGCCTTTGAGAAATGAGTTTGTCTATTAGATACACTGGAGTAGATCTTACAGCATTGTTGCAAATCACGTAGCAAACCCAGCTCTAGAAAAAAATTTAGGAAAAAATGAATTTTTATGATATAAAAGCAGCTTGCACCACCTGAAAAACTGCTAGGAATGGAAACCAAAGCTACCTATTAGACTTATAACACCTATTACCACAAGGTCACACATACATTCAGTTTGAGCATCTCTAGTGCAGAAAGACCTCAAGGGAATAAATTCATGTGTGCAGTATTTGTTTTGAAATATAGCAAGGACAGTAATAGAACTCAGGCACCTAAAAAAAAAAAACCACAAAAAAATCCAAGCTATATCAAGCTCCACACGGAGCAGCACAGAACAAAGGTTTCCAACAGCTGAGTAACTGCAGACACCGTGCAAAGTGCTTCCTACCCACTGCGAGATCCAGCCCTGCTGCAGATTTGAAAACCAGCTTCAGCAACTGTGTTCCAGCAGATTGTCAGGGCTGTGTTCTGCTCCCAGCCACCTCCTCCCTCGGAGCTGAGCTGCTGCAGGGGAGAGAAGGCTCCTGGGAGCCAGCAAGCTGGGTTCAGCTCCCAGTGGAACCGTGCAGGTCTGCATGGGGACAGTGATTCAGCTGATAAGCAGACTCGCAGCCATGGTAAGCACTAAATGAAAACCCAAACCAGACAATCAGGAGGACAGGTCTTGGACTGAACTAACCTCAGAGACAAGTCTTTCTAAGTGTAGAGGGAGTAAAGCAGGAATGACCTTCAGCTTACAGAAACAGTCCTGATACCACGATGGAATCACCTGTGTGCTAGGGTAGCCCAGAGACCTGCACCAGCTCTCTGTGGAGCCTCTGGAGCATGGACTTACTCAGCCAGAGCAGGGCTGCTCATAGCTGCTGGCAGACCAGCCTCTAGTCCCTAATGAAGCCCCTGAGGCTGTCTGCAGCCAGAGGACACAGCCTGTCTTCCTGTTCCCAGGGCAGCAGGAGGAGCACAGGATGCTGTGCCTGTGCCCTGCTGCAGGTTCAGACAGGCTGGTGCTCAGCAGCCTCCCCTCGGCCTCCACCAGCCCAGCTACAGCACTGCTGGCCTGAATCACTCACTGCCTGTGCCTCCAGCTCCAAAACAATCTCGCACGTCACTTCAGCAGTTTTTCACAGGAAATATGCTTTTACTTTCAAAATACTCTGGGCCTTGTTCTCCTCCAACAAGCACAGGAAGTATCTCAAATACCAGTCTTTATTTTTGTGAGTCACTATGTATCCTCTGATACCTTTGAGTACAAAGAAATAAATAGTATTTGAGAGTGGCTGTGCCCTTCCATGCTCAGAGGTGGCAGTAATGTTTTTAACTCCCCTCAGTGCATCAGCCTCTCCCAGTGCTCTTGCTGGGCACACTCACATTTAGAGGCACAGAATGAGGTCTAATAATTTTTTCCTCAAGCCTGAGCTGTGCTGTGCCAATTATTGAAAATCCATCACACACACTCTTTGCTGAGCAGTCTGAACTATTGATCTCAGTTAGAGAAAAGGATGCTCTGGACTTCATTGGAATTGTCTTTAAAAGTCCTGTTGGTGCAACTGTTCTACTGGATGCTGAGCACTTCCTCGTCTCCTTGCCTCAGACCTGTTCAGGAGCTCCCTCCTGCCAGGGGCTCCTGCTGAGCCATGGAGGAAAACACATCACGGCCCCTGGGAAAGCAAGCAGTGACAACCATCAGAGAGTGCCCCAATGGAGCCTCTGGCCTGAGCAGAGCTCCCAGAGAGCAAGAGTGAGCAGCAGGTAGGGACTGTGCCTGCAACAGCAGCTGGAGAGCATCCTGCTGCCTGGACAGGCTCAGGCTCCTGATCCCTGCTGAGCAGGGAGCCCGGGAGGAGCCATGCAGCCAAACACTGCCTCTCTCCAAGGCAAGATGACCCTGAGCAGCACCAAGCACTGAGATGACCCAGGGTGTCTGTGTGCACCTGAGAGGGTCTTTCAGAGCACCATGACCACTCCCCAACTCCCCACAGCATCAATTCTGTCCTCCTCAACATTAAACCGGCAGCTGCCATTGCCAACCTCATTTTCAGTCAAGCTCTGAAACAAAGAGGACATTAAACTTCCACCAAAATCCCACATCCCTTCAAAGCACTTCTCAGTTTGGGGTCCAGATGCGGGGCTTTCTTTGTTTGAATTAAATAAAAGGGCCTTTCTACTATTTTAATCACATATCTAACAAAACACTGAATAAGCATCGTCATCATAGCTTTTTTGGGTCTTAAAGAATGTATAGATTTTTTTATATATATTAAAAATTGGTTATTAGGGATAAGAGTTCCTTTTTAAATGTCAAAAGGGTAACTGCTCCAGACCATACAGCCAGGTAATTTTCACTGCTCAGGGGCCGCTCTGTGCGATTCTGTTTCAGCACTAACCCTTTTGAAAGCTACAGCTTGCTCAAGAGAGGGGCAGTTTTCACACAGTCATGATCACAACCACACCACCGTTCCTGCCCGGATGAGGAAGCACCAGATCCCCCAAAGCAGAAGTGCTCACCCTCTCACCAGCTAGTCCGCCACGTTTCTGCATGCTGGGCTGAACTTTTAAGTACAAGATTTGCATGAACGAGGACGACTAATAAATCTTTGGCCTGGCCCCTGGCATCTGTACAAAAAGCCTCCATCTAACACGGTCACTGCTGCTCCCAGCCCAGGACGGCCCCAGACAGCACCCATGGCACAGGACCCAACCACGGCTTCCTCCTGAGGCCGGCCAGCCCAGCGTGCCGCTGCTCGGCTGCAATCCGGCGGTGACCGGAGATGCTGTGGGCTCGTGTGAGGGCTGTCACCCCTCTCGCTGCATCTGCCACGTCCGTGCCTGGACGCAGAGCACACAGCACCTGCCGTGCCCGGCCGGCCACCCCTCGCAGGCAGAGGCAGATCCGCCCCGGCCCCTCCTGACCCCTCAGACCCCGAGCCCCGGGGGGAGCAGAGCTCGGCCAGAGCTGCCTCCGGCCGCCCTTGCGCTCTCTCCGCGGCCCCACAGACCGCCCGGCGCCGCGGGAGGCGGCCGGGAAGGCTCGGGGCTGCCCGGGCAGCGCTGAGCATCCTCTGCGGGGGCTGCGCCTTCCCGCCCGGGGATGGGGCACAGCGGGGCGGGGGCTGCCCCGGGCCCGTCCCGGCCGCTCTCCGCCCCGCGGCTCCCCACGGGCGCCCACCCCACGGCTCCGCTCAGGCTCCTCCCGGCTCCTGAGGCGATCCCCATCTCCCTCCCGCTGAGCCGCCCCGCTCCGCCCGCCCGGGGCCGCGGGCAGCCCTTACCTGGGCACGGGGCGCAGCCTCGTCCCTCCGGCTGCCGGCGGCGTCACGGCCGCAGGTTGTGGCTGCGGGCGGCGGTGCCGCATCGATATAAAAGGAAGCGGCGCGGGGGGAGGGAGAGGCGGCCCCGGCACCTTCGCAGCGCCCGGCCCCGATCTCCGGGCCCCTCACAAGCTCCCTCCCCACCGTCCCCGGGCAGCCCCCGCGGGCCGGCGGCACTCGCGGGGTGCTCACCCCGCCGGGCCGGGGGTAAAGGATGGGGCGCAGGGCAGAGCCTTCGCATCGGCCCCCGCGCCCATCCCGGGGGCCAAGGGAGACCCTCCGTGAGGAGCCAGGCCGGGCCCTCAAGGGCGGCTCCAGGCGAGCACGCACAAAGCACACCCGACACCGCAGAGCACGGGCGAGGCTCTGCAGCCATGGGAAGGCAGCAGCCACATGCCGGAGCACCTTGCAGGCTTCAAATGTGTGTAACAAACCCAGCCATCTCCACCAGCCTCCTGGCTGCAGGCTCTGCTGGAGCTGCCCTGGCCTGAGCAGCACTGGGGATTCAGGCTCATGCCCAGGGGAACAGTGACATCCTGGGACGGGGCTGTTGGCAGCTCCAAACGCAGGTGTTGGTCCCTGCTATGGCCAAGGCCTGGTTATCCAGCCTGGCAGCCAAGCCACTTCAGTGAGACACTTCGGTAAGACAAGCTTTGGAGGATCAAAGAAAAAACCCATATTGGCCTAATTTCTCCTTCAAACCCCAAGAGCTCCTTCCATCTCTAAAGCTACACTTAGAGTCCAGAGGAGTTCTGACATCTCTGAGGCACCTTGTTCTGTTTCTTCTTCATCTTCTCCATCCTGTTGACAACTGATGACATCTTGGTTGCAGGAGGAGTGAGGGTCCCCCCAGGACACGGCCTCTCCATCTGCTCCTCAGGAAGCTCTCCCTCCACAACAGATGCTGTTGTTCTCCTGTACCATCAATCCCTTTCAGGAAGGGATAGGGATTAGGTGTGGGTAACACGTCTTAAGGTAATTTCTCTAAATGGCATTTTGCTTCCCAGCTTTACTGTCAGTTGTTGGAGGGGGGCTGTGATGGTTCGGTTCACTCTGCAGCCCCCAGGGCCCAGCACCAATGGCTACAAGTCTTGTCTTTTGCCTAAAGCAGATGGAGATGTGGGCAGCAGTGAGGCCACGGTGCAGAGAAGTTCCGAAGGTATTGGGACCCCTATGCAGAAGTGCTTAATTTGGTGCCTTCTTTTATATTCCACCAGGCAAGCAGCTAAAGCTGTGGATCATGGGCAGAGCAGGTGCCTGCTCTACAGACAGAGGGAAGCGATGACCCCTGGCAGCCCCCATCTCAATAAACATTACCAGGGGTTACATTTTGCATGAAAAACATTCAGATGGAGCACTGTCATGGGCAAATGAGAGGAATAAATCCTGCTTTCAAGGGTTTTAAAGCAGAGAGAGGTTTTCCACCTCCAAATTTCTTGGTTTGGTTTTTTATTCCCCCTCTCAAATTTCTTACATCCCAGCAGGGTAGGGGGAACAGAAGGAGCTTTTCTGCAGCATCTCATTCACACAGACCTGGCTAGGAACATAAGTGCCAAGTTAAAGGATGATCTGTTCCTAAGCAAGGTGACTCTTCCAGATCTGCTCCAAAGAGGAAGTGGGGATGCCAGAACCACATCTAAGGGTGGCCTGGGTGCTGTGTGAAGCTGCAGCCAGAGATGGCTCTGGCAGGGCAGAAGCACCTCCTTGCTTACAGCCAAATGTAGAGGAACAGGTCCTGCTGCTCCTTCTCAGGACCCAGCAGTTACAGCAGCTACTTGCATAATGCTGACCAGATGGTCTCACTGCCCTGCTGCCCTCCCACCCCAAATGTTGTTTGCTAAGATCTTGCTGCTTCTCCTGGACAAGGAACCTTCACTTCACTGGATTCTGCAGTACCTTCACCTCTCAGGTAAGTACATGGCCAGCCTAGAGGCAGTGCTCACAAGACAGCTGCTGACTCCTTACGATTATGTTCACATCAACAATGGAGTCATTTATACTCCTTCTGAGGAGTCCAAGATGTGGTTTGTGATGGCCTCCATCCCCTGCTCTTCTCACATCTCTACCTTGTAGCAGATGTACAGCTCAGATTTTTTCTATACTCTGCAAAAGTCTTGGAACTCCCTATCTTCCAGCATCACTTGGTGTCAGTTCACTTCAGATGAAGATGTTTCCTGCTCTCCAGATGTTGAGACTGCCAAACTTCCCTTTTAAGAAGCTCTGTGCACCCTATCAAGGCAGGTTTTGCATTGGTCCTTCTGTTTCTTTCTGCAGAGCTTGGCCCAGTCCCTGTAGGGAGGACAGAGACTGAGGAGTTTCCTGGACCACAAATCTGCCTTTCATCTCCATGCTTCTGTCCACAGAGGTCAGAAATACTGCAGTGGTCCTGAAATTGCTCCACAAGGCTTTTTTTTTTTTTCCAGCTCCTGGGTGGATTTCCACACAAGAAAAAAGTCTCAGCTGAAAGGAGAGCATGTGGCTGGCTGCAGCTCACTTACTGGTCAGCTGCCTGGGGCTCTTGGTTTCCTGCCTACAGTTAAAGTAGGGCTACAACTCTGAATTCAAATACAGTGAATAAAGGGAAGGCATTTGGATATGTAGATCTGGAGCCATGGATGGGAATAGATGCCAAATAGACAAGTGATTACAGGCAGTAGAACCTTTACTAATTTGAAAAAAAAGTCTGCTTTGTCTTTGAGATGTCTAAGGCAGTGAGTGGCTGCTGGTGTCAGGTCATTTAGGAAATCTGCAGACTCCAACAGAAAACCACAATAAACCCCTGCTTAATCACCAAACAGCTGCTGACCTCTTTAGTGCACATTCAGCTCAAGGTGCCTTGTCTTTCCTCCAGTCTGAAGTTCAGGAGCACATTTCAGTCCTTTCTGATACCTAAGTTTTTGAATTTTATTTAAAGACTAAGAACCCCAGCTCAGAGGGACTGTTGACACCTACTGCAGCAGGGATGTGAGAGCAGGGAGAGACAAAAAACATTACTTTACTAAAATAGATTTAAGAGCAACTTAAGCTTGTAAACTTACAGGCAGAGGTTATTCCTGGAGCATTCCCTGAGGAAAAGACTGGGGAAATTAATTAGTTATCAAAAAGCCTAATGCTACTGTTTTGAAGTGAATGAAGTTAAATACAAGAAACAACCTCTAATACAGCCAATTCTAGAGCAGCTCTGTTTGACAGCTCAGGGTTGGTTCATCCACTCAATGGGACTGTAAGAGAGAAATCAGATTCATAATTTCTGGTGGTAGCTGAGGTACAAAATTATCTTCAAGCCTTGGGGGAAAAAAAAACAAACCTCCAGGAAATGGACCTAGTCCCACTCAGCCTTTCAGAGCACAGCAAAAAGCACAAGGGGAAGGGATTTTTCTGATCAGACACTACAAGAACCAAGGTCAAACAGGTAGGAACAGCATTAAAAGAGTCAACACTAGATTTAAAGTTCCAGGTAAGCTTAAACTTGTTCAAAACATTCTTTAGGTGGTGCAGAAAATGACGGATCAGCTTCCCCTCCGCTCTGACAGCTTAGCAGATGTGACAGCTGTCACAAACTTTCCTCCCTGCCCCCACCACTACAAAAGGCCTGGAGCAGACATCCGCTGCAGCCGGGAGGATCTGTTCTGTAATTTACAGAGGAACAAGGCAGAGCCTGTACCATGACACACTATCGTTTTTACTGTCCCCAGCAGCAGCTGACCAGAACCAGCCAAGACGCGCAGGTTTTGTGCCCGCTGCACCTCGGGGGGGACTGTCAGCTTAAGCATGAGTTGACAAACAGCACTTAGCTTATCTCAAGAAGAAACCTGAGTACTCCCTCAGCAGATGACAGAGCTGTAAATCTTGTTATGTATAGCCCTAAAAGTATCATTAAGACAACTTAGAATAGTTACTTTGTATTAGATAAGAAAAAAGTTGTCTTGCAGCGATGCAGAAACAAATGCAGTTGTGTGTGCATTTTGCATCCACCTGAAAAGCCTCCAGCTGTTTCAGAAGAGCTAAAGGGTCTAATAAAAGCACCCCCAAGAGCTTTAAACTCTTAAGGTGAGAAGCTCTTTGTAAGAATGTAAGGCCTGAAGCTGAACTTCATTTACTTACGGACATTTGCCCCTCTGTCTAGTTCTTGTTTCATGGCACAGAAGGGTTCCCTGTCCAGGGTGTGAATGGCATGAACTCTGTAACACTGTGGAGCACCAGAAAATGAAGTTGTTTTCTTTTGATACTCAAGTGAACTACCACACAGAACTAGAGAGTTCTGGGGAGGGGAAGAATCTGAAAACAAATCAGATTTATACGACTGAACTGTTTGTTTTCTGTTGTGCAGTTGGGACCTATTTTGAGTTTCATTCTTTGGTCTTTAATATTTGCACCATTTTCACCAGTATAGACTGCCAATTTTCTGTTTAACTATGAGCTTTAGGTTTGCCAGGAGAAGGGTAAGGAGACTGAAACTGAACAAGGGAGTTCTCCGGGCATGTGTTTGTCTTGTTCTCTGCTGCTTCAAACAGTATATGAGATATCCACCTCAATTTTGACTTAGGAAAAGAAATCAATAAATGTCACAGAAGAACACATAATACAAGTAGGACAGAGAACTGAGGCTGTTGGAATCAATGTCTCTCTGAATGCTGTTATCTGAAATAGTGTGACACAGTAGAAATTGAGAAAGAGCACAATATTTAACCAGACTGATTCTCCTGCCCCACATCCATATTTCACCCCTCCAACCCCCCCATGCTGAGCCTATGTAGATCTGAAAGCCCCAAACAAAGCAAGCAGGATGTTCTGTGACAGTGGATCATCACACCAGCGCCACAATCCAGTCTGAAGAAGCTCTCATCACAGCAGCCTCCTGAGCCCTGTGCTGTGGCAGCCACTGCTCTTGATACAAACCAGATCTGATGGCTCCACACTCCAGCTTTTCCTCTGGCTAAAGGATGCTCCCGTTGCTTTCTAGCAATTTCAAGTGACTTGTTCATTTTGGAGTAGCTTTGACAGGAGTGGGTCTTAAATGAGAAACATCCAAGAACTGAGTCAGGGATTGGGGAAAAATAACCTCTGCAAGCTGGGTCAGGACTGAAATTCTAAGCAAGGAAGTCACTCCATCCAGGAAAGATTAGTACTGCTCTAGTTGGTGTGAGAGCTGCTGTCAGGCTGGGAGATCCTGCCCACGGACAGAGTTTGTGAATGGCTCCTTCAACCCCAAGGGCTGCTCTGGAAACAACACAGAGGGGGCTGGGAGCCCACAGAGCCTGCGGAGGCCGCAGAGAAAGCAATGGAAACTCAGGGACAAAAGAAGCGGTTTGATGCTAACTTTAGTAAGTAAGGTTTTCCAGATAAAGGCAATTGCATCCATATTTAACAGCTCTTAAAGAGATACACATTTCATTGCATTATATAAGGAGTGCTTTATATTCAAGAGAAAACATTTCAAGTGTCTTAGTTCTACCTGTTTGGAATCCAGACTTTCTCCCTAGAAGATATTCCAGTTGACAAAAAGGGCCTCGTTCAGATATCTGGGATCAACTGAATACATTTATTTAAAAGCAATTTTAAATATTAAAAAAGTAGAAATTAACACATACAGTACTCAAAAACTGTCACATTAAATACATGTGAATAGACATGTGTACTGATGTTTTACCTTAACATTCAATGAGAAGTCAAGATTTTAACTAGTGGCATGACCAGATCTGATTTCTGTACACGTTGATGTACTATGTAATAAAAAAATAAATAGCAACTGTTGTTCAACAGTAAATAAGATATCATCTGCAGAGCAAACTTCCCCCTCTGGGGGCACCTTCCCCTGCCCCTCCCCCCAACCCTTTATCAGCTAATTTTCCATAAAGATTTAGACTTTCCAAATACTATGTCATATACAAAATTGCAGACAGTGGCTCATTGAGTTCAAATATAATACTGTACTTAAACTCAATCAATATCATACATTTTCAGATTTCTTATGACCCACAATAAGCCAGAATAAACAGAACTATTGTTCCTTATGGAACTCATTTAATTTTATAAAATGCATATGTATACTATTTTAAAGAGCGTAGAAAAGAATAGACATTTGACTCTACATAATTTTACATGCCTAGGTTTTCTTTATATGATTTGCATTTATCAGTTTATTTCAAGATCACTTAAAAATACAATTGACCACAAAAGTGAATAGGTTTTGTTCTTTAATGCAACTTAAAACATTGTAGTAATGGATAAAATGGAATGCTAAATAAATGCTAAACCTGACTTCCTTTCCATAAAAACAGAATAAAGTCTGAAATACTGGAGCTGGTAATACTGAAGATTAGATGCCAGCAGGCTCGCTCACTCATTGCATATTTTTTTTTTGGAATTCATTTTTTTAAAATAAGTGATAAAACCATTAATAGTTGACAAATGTTTTGCATTTTTTTCATGTGGGATTTAGACAGATATTTGTTTCTAAATTAACCACAAACAGAATTAAATATTCACTGACTACAGTCTTGTAAAACTGTATTAGAAATGAAAGCCCTCAGAAAGTCTGAGATATGCTTTTATGAAATGAAAATCTTTCCATGCAGCCAAGACAATCTGCTTTGAAATAGCAGCACTAGGTACTGAAGCCAAAATAACATTTAAAGCAAGTAATACAAAACTACATATGAAAGTCATGGAACCTGCTACAGACAAACCATGGGAAAAACACAACCGCAGGATGTTTCAAAAGATTAAAAATTATGTTGAAAGTGACACAGGAAATTAAAGTTTCCATTAATACATTGAAATGTTTTCTGGCAATGCAACTTTATACCAACTTCCAAGAAACCTCAGGTCAAATGCAGCCTTCCAAAGATTCTCTCAGAAATGAGCTTTGTGACCATGTCTGTTACTTCGTGCTTTGGGTTACGACCATTACTGTCACAGTCTGGTGAACTCCATGAAAACCAGCCTTACCCTTGTGATCTGGGAGCTGTCCTTACCAGCCTGATCAAATGCACGAGAGGTCATCTTAGCTTCCACTTTTTAGAGCATTAAAAAGAATTTAAATTTATCCATATATCACCACTTAAAAAATTTATTTTAGGCAACTAACTTTTAGCAAGGTTGAAGACAGAGGAAAAAAAATCCACAAAATCATTTTTCAAAGAGCCAATTTAGCTATAAACAAATACTGTTGCAAGCTCACATTAACCTGAATAGCAATTAAGTTAAAATGTTCTTTTCCTCAAATGTAGCTATATGACTACAGTACTACTTTTTTACAAAGGCAGGTTTCAAGTAAGCGTCTAAATGCATGCACAATGTCAACAGTTAACATTTGCTAGAAGTCCTTGGTTACTAAGAATTCAGTGAAAGAAACCAGCAAATTTCACACATATCTACTAAAGAACAATATGACTAAATTTCATTAAAGTAAGTTTTTGAATGAAATAAATTTGTAACTTTTTATAGTGAGGTAATATCACAGGGGAACTGCAATCACAGTTTGGCATATGTCCACATAATATAAACATGAAATGCTGTATGCACACTGTAAAACATTACTGTTATCTGTAAAGTCAGTGAATATTTGTCTTCATAATTAACACTTAACTGAGCACTATATTAAATAAATATCGAAATGGGTTTCATAGCTGTAAACTGCATACACTTATGAACTGCAGACTGATCTTTAAATTGTCCAAAACCATTCACTCATTCTAACTTTCTGCTAGTTGTATATTGAGAATACCAAGTTATTAGGAACAGTCATTTCTGTACAGTGACGTGGGTGACAGAGACCACCTATGTTGGGAAGCTGGCAGTCCACACGTGTGGGACAGCACGGACAGAGATGGAAGTGCTAAATGCCCAGGATGGCTTCAACAAACCCGATAAGGCGTGCCAGGTTCCAAGGCTACCATAATACTGGCAAAGGCAGAATAACACAGTATATTTACAATACATATAATTCAACCTCATGAGGTGAAACTTAAATGAATTCTTAATTTGTAACAGCAGCTATATATACAATTGTGCACAGGATTACAGGGAGGCAGCAGCGTTCGCTTTTGCTAAAAAGCCCGTCTTGCATGAAGAATGTGCAATGCTCAAGTTTAGGATTTGTTTGTTTGGACTAGTCTGACAGAATGTGCACAAAGGACACTGGAAAGACCCCTTTCCTCTCTGGCTGTCCTTCGATGTGGCCAATCTGCAACACAGGAGAAGAAGGTACAGTAATACATACATATATATAGAGAGAGAGATGTGCATGTGTACACACAGGCCTCACAGACTGCATTCATTCTCACAGAGCCTCTGCGACCTCTTGGACACTCTGAAGCAGACCTTAGTTGTGCAAAGGAACAAAATGAAACTGCACAAGCATATTATAAATAAGACAAATGAAGCCAATTAAATCTAAAGAGAACAAAAGTAATTTTTTTTTTTAAGAAACTTACATACATCACTGATTTTCAAGAATCTCACAAAACAGAAGCCTGAGTTTCTTTTGTCTGATAGGCAGATTTTCAGGAACATCTCTGGAAACCACTTATCTCAGTTAAGTGAATAAATCCTGAATATCTCACTGAAGTGAACTGTCTGCTATATTACTTATGATAATCTGCATGTTTCACTTAAGATGATGAAAGCCCAGCTTTTTTCTCATTGAATTAGTATGATACCTGATTTAGGTGCATACTGGTATTTATAACAAATCACAGTATTGTCTGATTAAGTGTCCTTCAGCTGCAACTTCCTACATCTTTTGCACAATGATTATTTATAAAGAAATAGCTAATAAACTTATTCGAAGAGATTAAAACATAATGGAATATTTTATATGAACTCTCCATGCTTAAAATGCATAATTATAATCAACTGTTGAATAGCACTGGAGCAGCAGCCCTGACTGCCCACATAACCCTCTTCTCACCCAGCCACAGTGCTGCTCACTGCTTTCAGAATAATGGAGTACCTTCCTTCCTCTTCCACAAGCTTACAAAATGGGAAGGGGAAACATACAGGGCTGGCCATTTCCTCTTGGAGAGCCAAAGTTTTGAAGCATATGAGTCAACAGCCCTTGTTTCCCTTCTCAGAAACACTCAGACTGGGGTGCTTCATGGAGCTTGCTGGGCATGTCCCCAAGGGGCTTAAAAAGCCACTTCACAAAACAGATCCAGCAGGGAATGCACAGTAATCAGGGACTAGGTGATATGGGCAACACAGACACTTTCACTGGGCACTGCTCTTTTGATATCAGCTTTTCAGTTTAAAATCTTCCACACTTAAATGATGAGTGAGAGGAAAACGTAGCTGGAAACAAAACAGCAAAGGTTGTGCTGCACTTAGATTAGGATATCACAGGCAGCATTGCAATTAGAATTAGTTCTAGTCAAATGAGATCTGTCTCATTATCCCCAGTAATAATTCTTTGGCAGGGAAATGTGGTGTAGCAGGGCTTTAGCAACATGAGCTGGATTGTCAAGAAAAGCTGGAGCCTTCATGTGGGGTTGACAAAAACCTGGTGTTAGCACTTGAACAATAAACAGTCCATAATAGGGGGAGTATGGTATGAAACAGGAACATGAGAGGGAAGAAGGAAGAGAAAACGTTACCAGCCCCTCATTTAAAAAAACCACCAGCTTATAGCATCAATTACAAAGTATTCTTTAGATTTCCAGCAACCCTTAAGTTAGGTATAACTTAACATTTTGGGTGAACTGAAGATAATTACACATCTCATTTTCATGGAGGGTGTAAGTTTGTTAAATGGAGTAAGAATCACCACTTCTTCATTTAATGAAAGGCTGTGTGCATTACAGAGAGGGACATGTGTAAATATGTGCTGTATGAGCCAGCAATAAAGCTGAACCTAGTGGGGCTGGTTCTAAAGACTCTCACTTCCAGATAAAAGGAGATTTCTCTAATAGAAGTTTAAGGGCTGGCTGTTAGCTCAGGCAAAAAGAAACCAAACAAAAAAATCAAAGCAAAACAAAAAAAAAAAAAGCCCAACAAAACAAAACCCACCACCTACAATCAAAAATAAGAAGAAACTCTCCATATTGGAAAAAGAGGCTTTCCTATAAAAGTCATGAAAAAGTTATGTGGAACTGTAAAAGGGAAAGATACGTACCCACCACTCTTGGTCCTCTTCACCAGTTACAATAATTACTTCTCCTTCAACAAATGTGAGCTCATCATCATTATCTGCCTGACAGTCATAAATGGTCTTCACTCGCCTAACTTTGTTTTTCCCCTAAAAACAGAATGAAGTTTGAGAATAAGGACATGAGAAACATAGAAAAAATATGAATTTTGCCTTTTAGTTGTGTTTTGTTTTACAAGAAAATGAAGACTATCAATTACTTTCCCTGCAACTGGGAATATAGAAATCCAAAAACTCTGCCTCAACAAGGATATTAAATTAATAATAATAATAGTAATAAGAATATGACACAGGTGTAGGGTTGTTTTTTTTTTCTTAAGATTCAGAACTCCCAGCAGAATATAATGTGTAGTGCTTAACATGTAGCCCTTAAGAGGGCTTAAGTAACCTCTGCTTCCTCTGGTGAAGAAAGTTCAAATAATGTCTTTACACTGTTCTAGTCTGCAACACCCTCTTTCTCCTTTAATACATAATTCATCAAAAATCCACCATGGACAGAAAATTAAATCCAGTCTCCTCTGAATGTTCCAAGAGATGTAAGGACTGAAGAAAATGCTGCATTGAAATCCCAGTATTCCTTACAGTTTTGGTTTTGGATCCAGTGCAAAAATACAGTATTCTTTGATTTCAAATCTGCTTACAGGACTGGAAATTATTTTTTTAGACATTTTTCCATCCAAATGTTAGCAATTTCTTACTAAAATTACTTTAATGTCAGATGGCAGTACTATTTTCTGATGATAACTCACACTAGATATTCTCACAGCTCTACCATTCTGAGTCCAAGTATTTTCTAGGTCATACTTTGCTGCATACTGCTAATTCATATGAAAAAAGCCTCAGCCATGGGCTCCTCCCCAAACATATGTTTCTTATGGCAGGAAAGATGACTTAAATTATTTCCAAATAGAGTAAGTAAGCAATATTCACAGCAAAACACTCTTGCTACTTTATATTCCTGTATTTTCATACCCACACCTCTTCAAAACCTACAGATACTTCTTTAATCAGATAACAAGAATGCAAAAATCCAAGAAGAGCAGAAGGAGATGAGAAGCAGAAGGCCTATGAAGGGAAAAGTCAGCAGGTTTAGAGGCATTTGAGCCAAAACTAACTTCACAGAGGAAATTTCCTAGGGAGTCTTCTCTTTGCTGTTACCTACCCACTTGAAATTCCTCCATGTTTTGGCAAAAAAAAAAATCCCTGCAGCTCAACAGCAGAACAGGCACACAGAAAAAAACCACTCATACTAAACTCAAGGTACAGAAAAATAACAATTACAGGGGGATTTAAGGGAGAAAGCAGTTAACACAACATAAAACTGAAAAAAAAGAATCCATACTCAAGACAAATGAAGAGAAATACCTGAAAACCATATGAGATCAAGGGTTTTTTTTTCTACAGCAAAGGTTTGCTGCAGTGGGAAGTCACTTCAAAGGATCCTTCCTCTTTTCTTAAAAATATATTCATATAATTTAAAGAAAACTCTCATCTAGCACCAGGAATTCAATAGGAATGGGTGCTTGGGGACAGTCCCAGCCTTCAACTCCAGAGAACCTTTACAAACCAAGAGTGCTCCCTCCCCATCAATTCTCCAGTGATGAAGGGAAGCAACTACTTCTGCAAGGTAAAAATGGTCTTGCTCAATAAAAAGAATAAAGAAATTTACATTCCTCCAAACTTAGGAAACTGTATGGAACTCAGCTTGTAAGAGCATATGAGAAATGATGGGAATTACTCTGGTTCCATTAGATTTTAACATTTTATTCCTTTCACAGAGAGCAGCAAAAATCAGCATTCAAGCTCAAGGTGTATTTAATCATGGGAGGGTAAAGGAAAGGATGGATATGTAGAGAGCATACATGTTCCAGAACATATTTTGTTCATGTTCCAGAACAGTTTGTGGCATTGGTGTGCACAGAAATGGAAGCGATTCCAGGAAATGTAATCTGCAACTAAAAAAATCAAATACCCACCACCAACTGACTCCCTGTACCCTACAAATGCTTATTAACAAGACTGTATGCTTAATAATCCAACCATGCTCTTATTTACATTCAATACTTTTTCTTTTTTTTTTTTGAATGAGTATTTTGTCTTCTTTGTAGAAACCACCACACACACAAAGGAACGCTCAAGTGCTCAGTGTGATTTCAGGAGCACTCAGTGCAAGTCTGGTTTCTCTAAAAATATCCTTTCAAATCCTCATAAATGATCAGCATTGGAATTTTACAATTATATTTCTGAGCAATTAATTTTCTAAAACTACCAATAAAAAAATCTATGTTTCTCTGTTCAGTGTCTAAATAGTCAAGCCCTGGACAGCAGTGCCCCCGAGTGCTGTTGCTGCTACCAGGAGTGTCACTGGGATGAAGAATTTCACCAGCTTTGTGCAGAGGGTACAGCCAGGGGATGAAAATGGAGGCAAGATACATTTCAGAGGAATTCTTGCACATTATCACTCGAGCAGAAAAGGCTGCATTGAACACAAAGAGATACAAGTGTGCATGCAAAGATGTGCAAAAACCTGGCAATACATCTATATATATATACACATATATATATTGAGAAGATATAGAACAGCTTCTATCACTGCATAACTGGGAAACTATTTAATTTACTGCACATTGAAAATGGCTGTTTGGAGAACAAAGAACCTTTCCTCA
Organism: Thryothorus ludovicianus; assembly: GCA_013397245.1. Taxonomy (NCBI): domain Eukaryota; kingdom Metazoa; phylum Chordata; class Aves; order Passeriformes; family Certhiidae; genus Thryothorus; species Thryothorus ludovicianus. Next base: position 581,070 of record VZTB01016844.1, on the reverse strand, counting down.
GAATTTTTCTGTAAACAGTAGGGTGAAAGTTTAAAACAAGCCAAAAGTAACCAAACTAAACAGGTAAGCCATTATTTGCTTTCTTTTCTTCTTTAATAAAGTGACAAGTAGCTGAGAATGACCAGCATCGTTTGTCTGCTTATATTTAAAAGTACATAAGTAAACAAACACTTTTTGATCAGATTCCTGTAGCACTTAAATTCCAGAATACTCAAGAAGCTCAAGCAACAACTCTATTGTCCTCAGATCAGACAGGAGCTCACAGGCAAGTCCCTGCCAGAAGCCAAGCAGAATGATGGCTCCACAGGGCTCTTCCTCAGACAAGCACAAGGCAGAAACTCACCCTCTGCTTTCATTATTTCACTAGAATGACTCTTATTTCCTTTTAATATAAGTGCTTTGCATAGCCAATCTGACAAAAAAAAAGCCATTTCCCTTTTGATGTATTCTTCATGACGAAAATCTTTAGAGAGCTCTGGAGTTTCAGAGTTATCTCAATCTACATATGCATTAAGAATCCTCTGTTGGAAATTGTAATGATTAAAAAAGATGAACAGCAAGATAAATTGGGTGTTGGAATCAAGTTAAAGTTCCAGATCTACTACTACACACACACACACCATGCAGCAACGTCAATTTTGCCACTGCATCAGTACATCTGAACCTACACTTCGACTATTAAGTATGTCAACATTAAATACTCATGACAAGGACATTTACTATTTTGTCACAGTTGACTCTACTTTAAATTTTGCATCTACTGACATCAGGTGCTAACATCCCTTCTTAAAGCTCACAAAGTCAAATATGCAAATACTCTAGCAATCTAAGGCACACAGACCCATGAGCAAAGGCAACAGAGAAAACCATCAATTCATTCAGAGTTGTGATTGGCCAGATATAATAAATATGTAAATCCTAATAAACCTAAATACACTGTCATGCTCCCAAGGTTATTGTTTTATATTGCAAGTATTTGTTTGAGCATGCAGGAGGCCTTGAAAAACCCCAACATTTGCTGAAGCTGTTTTGGGGCACAGAAAGAGCCCCTTCTTCCCCACCCCAGCCCATAGCTTTATGTTGCCCTGAGTGCATAGCTCAGGGTGCACAGAAATTCCTACAACTCCAAAGCCTTCCATGGGTACTTCCAAGGAGCTGGAGTAATACCTACCATATTTATTTTCCTGGGCAGTGGCACAGGGGTTTCTGGCAGGGTGTGTGTTAAGTCATTGGACTCTTCAGATGCTTGCCTTTGGACGGTGTCTCTGGATTGTACATTTGGAGAAAGATCTACAGAGTGAGATTTTTGATTTGCCTCAGAGGGCTGAGGCTTTGCTGCTGCTTCTCCACCTTGAGTTTTAGCCAGCAGCTCTCCCAGCTGAGGTTTTGGAGGAAGGTCCTTCATTTGTGGCTTTGGAGGTAAGTCTCCAAGCTGTGGTTTTGGTGGCAAGTCTCCTAGCTGAGGCTTTGGGGGTAGTTCTCCAGGCTTTGGGGGTAAATCTCCCACTTGAGGTTTCTGAGTTAATTCCAGAGGCAGAGGCTTTGGGGGCAAGTCTCCAGGCTGTGGTTTCTGTGGTATATCGATGGACAGTGAGGGCTTCTGAAACATTTCCATGTGCTGATGGGATTTATCTATTGAAAGATGATGACTGGTTTCTATTTTTCTTAGTGCCACTAAAACAAAAAAGCAAAACAATGTTTGTCATGATCTTAACATTTCAATATTTAAGAGCTTAGGCATATATCAAAACTGCAATTGTGTCATTGATCACACAGTCACTGAGTCCCATAACTGCCCTTAAGTCCTCCTACTCTGCGACAAAATCAAGATAATACAACTTTACACAACCCTTGTTCACTGAGCTCTCATTTAATTGTTCCTCCTGGAGGCCAGCAGTGCTTATTCCAACAGCTATTAGGTGTCAATTCATAGATTATTTACTTAAAATTAAATAAAGTGATAAAATTTTGGACCTAAACCAAAAAGTATGAAATATAATAAATGATTTTGTAAAACCACCTATAGAAATTGACATGATGGTAACAAAATTTCTTTTTAATGACAATTATTCATATATACAATTGAATTCCATACAAAAAACCACCTGACTCTCAGGATTAGTAGCTGTAAAATCTCTCAGAAGTGAGTGAGCACATATATCTATCTATGCAGTGTATAGAACATATTGTACTATAGACATTCACACTAAAACTAAGAAAAAATGAATTATTGTATATATTTGCAATTTAGTAAAGATGAAAAGTTTTAAAATGTGTATTTTGCAGACTTGGTGGAAGCAAACTGAAACTAGATTTTCAAATACTTCTTTTTCCCAGTGTCATCTTATTGATTTTACTGCTAAGCTGCCTAAGAACAAAACCATTAGTACACAGAAAAAATCCCCAAACCACAACCTCCTAAATCAAATAGCCCCACTGTTAAAACAGATGAAGAGGGACAAGAGAGAAAAAATTTACAACCTGTGATGAAAGCAACACATTTTGACTATAAGGAACAATCTCCTATTGCACTCAGCACTGCTTTAGTATCATATTCTACCAGCCAAAAAAGTGTCCTGACATTTGACTGTGAAAGAAACAACACTCCCTCTGAGTATCACCCACTTCAATAACACTTCCATGATGTATTTATGGTTACTTATACCAACCTCCCTCCCCAAAAAAAAACCCAAAAACCAAACCAAACCAAGTAAAAAAAAACACCAATCAAAAAAACCCCAAAACAAAAAAGCCTCCAACAAAACACCCCAAACCAAAACCATTTGCATAGTTTCAATGAAAGAATTGTATAATTACTATCATATATCTGGTTTTAAAAAAAAGTCTGTATCTGGCTGTGTCCTAGGCTTACCTCACAGCAAATGTACACACACTGATCATCCCCATGGGTTTGAGACCTAAGTAAATGATATGAAAAACCCTGACAGCAGCCCTTATCAAAGTGCTTTGATTTGGCCCTTCTTAAATTTTCACCTAAATCATTTTAAACCAAGGAAGTTTTGACTTCTTTCACAGTGCCAGCCTAGCACATCATTGGTGTCTCCTTCAAAAGATAACGTCAGAATAATTGTAATTTAATAAAGTTAAAAATTAAGATTTGTCTTTTCTCTGTTAAAAATTATTTACACTCTCAATTTCAGACATCTGACTTCAGAATTTTGGACCAGCAGCCTGATCTTCAGGCTCTATTGTGATCAACCACTCACACAGATACATTTTTGATGCATTCTGTATTCAGATAGAATAGTCTGAAGTAGGTCTACTTTCTACTTTATAGTCAACTGCTGCAACAACTCAAAAAAACATAAATAAAACCTGCTGTGAGTTTAAAGAGTCTAGGAAAGAACATTTCTAAAAGAAAGGTGTTCCCTGGGATGATGGTCTCAGCAAGTTTGCCACTGATATATAAATGAGCATGTAACAGTACCTGATTCTTTCCAAAGCAGTTCACCACAGCTCTGATTGCCAGAACATGGCACAGATACAGTTTGCTCCAAGCTATCAAAAAATTGGACTTGGGAGATATTAGAAAAAAAAATAAATACCAACGAGAGTGGTCTAGGACAGGAACAGAAGCCCAGAGAAGTTACCCATGGAGATACTCAAAATGTGACTGGACATGGCCCCGAGCAATCTGCTCTCATGGCACAAAGCTGGCCCTGCTCCAAGTGCTGGACTGGACCACAAGAACCCCTAATGTCTCTTCCAGCTTCAATTAGTTCATGATTTTTTTTTCCTCCCTAGGTTTATTTTTTTCAGTTTAATAAAAACCTTCCTCATCTTCCAAAATATTTTCAGTTTTGTGAAGCTTTCCGGTTTGTGGCATTTTAGAAATAAAACTTCTGCTGAAAAGATTCATAGATTTAAAACAAGTATCTACTTTCACCCATATTTAAAAGATGTCATTATGAGACTAGCCACAAACAGATCTCTTACCTTTCTGAGGTAGTTTGGGAAGAACTCTTGGGCCAAGTGCAGTCTTTGCAGTCCCAGTGCTAAATCAACAGATGTGAGTTATTAGTGCTTATAACTATTATAGAATATACTTAATTCTCATATTACCCATTTACACACCAATAAATCAAAAATCCCCCAAAAAATCCATGTTTATTTTGCCCTTTTGTATAATCACTTTGTCTGTGGATAAATCTCAAAACTCAAAGCATTGTAAAGAATTAATTGAGGTTTTTTTTTTTCAGAGAAAAAGACATACAAACCCAACACAACTTCAATGCTATGGGGCAGATATATTCTGTGAACTAAGGTACATGTAAAAGGTACTTTGAAAATGGGTGAAGCTGAAAGACCAACTCTGTGGGCAGATCCTGAACCTTAAGAAAAATTTGTTCTTCAAAATAATCATACTGAAACATAAAAAACAATCTGTGCTTTATGTCAGTGAAGTTTTCCAGGACTGAGCCTATGCCTTGTAGCTTCCTGCACATGTCTGATATTGTATCACACACATACTCTGCAAGGTCTCTGCTCCTCCCAGGAAATGCTGATGATTGTGGGAAAACAACATGCTTTACTCTGTCAACCTGTATTACACATATGTTAGCTATTCCCATCAAAGTTTTTCCTCTAAAACCACGTCTCAGTCACTTTTATAGAAAAGGAATGTAGAAGAAGAGAAGAAAGTAAATTGATTTAAGGCATAAAAATCTAACAATACATAAAAATCAGTATCAGCTCAAAATAATGACTCAAAAAACAAGAAAAAAAGAAAAATGAGTGAGAAAGATGCCAGTGTATGCCCAACAGAGCAGAGACTCTTCTGCATCAACTGCCTTGATTCTGGTACTGCTTGTCTCTGCAGTCAACGTTTCAAACTGAGCAAGATGAAACACTTTTAATTTCTAGCTGTTTTCTAAATAGCAAAAATACATCATGACATGAATCTGAGAGAACAGCCAAGCTCAGTCTTGATTCAATAAAGCATAGAATATCCTGAATATCCTGAATTGGAAGGGGCCCATGAAGATCATCAAAGGCCCTGCTCCTACCTCAGCCTCTCTCTAATGCCATGGTGTACAAGGACCACACTTTTACCTTTGTCTGACAAGAACCTAGCATGAGCCCAGCTCTCTGTGCTGTGGAACATTACCCACTACCAGTTTTTCCCTGAATGCCCAGTGCCAGCTGGATGGATTCAGCAAATGTGGGAAGCCAGCTGTGCTCCCAACAGGGCCCCTGCCTGTCCTGACAAGGCAGATCACACTCTGGGGCTCTCCAGGAACTCTTCCTACACCTCTGCTGCTGTGCCCTGCCTGAGGTTACACATCCATCCCCACTCCCAGCCCATCCCACACACTCGTGGTCATGCAGGGCTGTGTGCCCGAGGCAGGTGCCTGTTGGAATCACCACGCTCTGAACCTCAGGACTTTGGAATCCCAGCACAGACAGAGGAGTAGCAAACTCTGAGTGACAGCAATGTATGGCTGTCCTTACTGCTGCAGCTATTGAAAAAGACACGTGTAATGGACAGAGCTGATGAACTATGAGCTAAAAGCAGTTTGTGTTACAGCAGACTGTGTGGCAGCACAGAAGCCTGACAGAGTGGAAAACAGCTAAACTGGAAGACTGAGAAGAACTTTCTCTCTTACAGAGCCATCTTCGATGCCAGCCTGCACCCAGAGTGACACTGCTGCTACAGGCAGGACACCTCACACTGCAGCAGATAAAATGAAATGCCAGGAAACATGAAAATGAAACTTTTGTCCTGCTGGCCTGCAGTCTGAGGCAGCATTCCCCAGCTGGGAGAGCACTTCTGTAGGAGCACAGATAGCTTTGGGTACAAACCATTCTGTCCATCCCTCTCAAAGGATGGATTGTGCGTGGACAGCGAGGAACAAAGCGTAGGAGGCTCAGTGCAGCCAAAGTATTTGTATGCTAGCAAGGCATGCAGAGAACTAAGGAAGAAACATAGCTAGGATTTCAGCTCCTATGAAAGGCTTTTCTTTTTTAGTTTACAGATTAGTTATATTTATTTAAATTTTCATCTTTGCCTTCATATATGCAGATTTTACCTTGACTGCTGAGACATTCCCTCAAATTTGTTTGCAGCCTTAGTTGAAGGTGGGCCCAAATCATTACCTGAGGTGAAAAAAAGGACAATTAAAAGAAAAAAAACATCATTAGGATAACTGAAATACAATCACCAGAGGGTGTGATTTACAGCAAAACATGTACCCTCTATGCACCTTCTATATAGCATATCTAAAAGATAATTTATAAATTTATTCTTTATTAATAATTTTACAGCTGAAAAAGCAGGAGTGACCAAAATAATCCAAGATGACCTTTCATATAACACATTTTAAAAGAACTCACTGGTAGCTCTCATCTCCTGGCAAGGGAAGACTGAATGACATTGCTGTAGGGCATTTGTTTTGAAATAGTGTTTCAATTTTCTCTGTATAGAAGGAGATACAGCAGGTCAGTATCAGATGAATTAATCACAGATGTTTACATTTTGCACTGTGAGGACTGTGTTTTTAAAATCATCATGAATGTGATTTTATTCACAAAACATTAAATTTATAAGGATTGGTATTTTACCCTATGTAAAGAACAGCCTTTACTGATTTAGTGACGAAGTTAGTGTGTTCCCATAATCTGCACTTCAGCCATTGGTAAAGAAAAGATCCTGGGTACACAGAATTCTATCAAAAGGCAGCAAAATCCAAACCCAAGTGCTCTGGATTCCTTCAGCAGAAAGCTTCTCTTCATTAGCAATCACCATTTTGAAGGTATAATGACACCAATTCATTTGGTTTAGTGCCTTTTCATCCCCTTCTGCCTCTCCTTTTACAGCATGTCTTAATCTCAGAACCAGCTTCAACAATCATTAATAAATTTTGTCATTGAAATAGATGCAAAATGACATTTAATGATCCAAGAACACAAAATACTTCTCATTCAAAAGAATGACACATTTTTCTAAATACCATTCTTGGCACATTGATGTCTAAATGAAACAGCAGAAAAGGCTCATGCTGTGCCTTGCTAAAAATATGTTTGTGTTTAAAAGTGGTGCAAAAAAAGGAACTAAGGTAAAAAGCAAACATGTAGGTCCTATGGATAAAGGAAGGAAAAATATCTCATGGTTGCTATGGAAATACAAAATAATCTAAATGACATTTTTAGAACATCTTTGAATAGTAACTCAATTTGCTTAGACATAAGCTAAGGATTGCTCTGCTTGAAACTTCAATTAATGCACAGATTAGAAGACAAATGCGGAAATTCAAAAAAGCAAGAAATATAACAACACAGAAGAAAGGAAAAGAAGTGAACATCTGACAATATCCTTAGGCAAAAAACACAAAGGCAGATACAAGAAACTCCCTATTTCATAAAACCTACGAAATTTAGTACTTCTTAAAATCCAAATGGACTTTGAAACAAGCTTTTCCACAAATCTCAGCTAAGAAAAATAGGGATCAGGGGCCCCTCTTCCATTCACTGAAGTTTAGCTCGCCCTGAAAAGCAGTGAAGAGACTGGAAAAGCAATATTCTTCTCTGGCCCTGCTCTGACAAGGTGCTTTACTGCTACAGGCTTCTTCATCTTCAACTGCACACCTCCAGCTTTCCCATATTTTCTTCTTCCTGTTGCCTAATATGTTTAAGGAAAAGTTGGCACCTGCTTAGCATCTAATCCTATCTAACACCTTTCATCCTAACAGTGCTACATTATACAGTATTCTAGTATATGGTACTTTAGGTGCTGTTTTGGACTTAAATATTTGGGATTTTTTACATATTTAAAGTCCAAGCTCTTCAAAATGTCTTTACTACCTCTGAAAAAGTACAGGGCTGTTAGACTCCAGAAAACAGGAAACACTTGTCTTCTATATCCCAGACCTCTGAGAAGCAGAGAACTGAAAAGATTCCATTATTTTTATTCCTTGAGAAAAGTCTTTGCTTTTCATTGGACTCTATACTTTTCTTCATATTGAATCCTAGATTAAACTGCATATGAGTACCTCATGATTTACTACATTTAACTCCATTTGCTGAAAAGAGATGGTGCCTTTAGGCTAGCAATTTTTTTATTTTAGGCTAATAATTGTGTGTTTGTTCTAGAATAGAGAAGATTCTCTTAAGATACAAGTAGTGTGTGGATGATGCACCTATGTAAGCACTGGATTCCAGTTTAAAAATTTACAGATTCATGGAAATCCTGCCACCAAAACTAAAATCACAGAAAATTATGCGGGCCTGAGGTTTATTGCTACCAAGATAATTTGACTGCATGGAGCAATGTTTATTCAAAAGAGGAAGAATCTGAGTAGTCTGGAAAATAGTTTCCAAAAAGCATCTGACAGAAAGGTATCCTGGTAAAAAAAACAAGTTAAAATGCCCTGTTTTTATGTAACTTCTGCTGGTAGCAGGATGCCAACCTATCAGTCTTTGTGTACGTACAGACAACACCACAAAAGCCAAATACAGACCGAGACAACACATTCCCACCAGCGAGGTGTGAGCACTTTCCAGGAGAGGCGTGGCCCAGAGCCCAAGGAAAGGAGCTGCTGAGTTGTGAGGGGCAGAGGGGCGTGGGTGCCCCAAAGCTGCAGCCGGGGCTGAGCGGGCACAGCAGGGGCAGGAGGGGCACAGGAGAGGAGAGCAGTGGCTGAGGGCTGAGGGGGGCAGAGCCTGGGCAGCTACGGCAGAGACAGGGAGCAGTGGAGATTGGATTGGGCCCCAGGGGAGCGTGGAGGATTTTCAGCTTTCTCAAGGGACACTCGGCTGCAGCAGCCTGGGAGGCAGTGACAGAAGATAGAGCTGCTGATTTATCTGAGCTGACGTTACATCAAGCTGCAATCATTGGAAAGCAAGCACCAGGTAAAAAGAAACCAAAGATTATATATCAGCCATCATAAAGGTTTTCCCCTGCCCTTTTGTTTTGCGTTTCAAAACTCACCCCAAGGAATTGGGCCCTTATTCTGGGGTCCATGAGGTAGTGGGCTTGGTGGGTCAGAGAGGGTTCTTTTGTGTCCTGGGGGTGGGGGAGGTGGTCTCTTCTTGGAAAGAGTGGAGCTGCCACTAGAGGTTTGAGTGCTTAGAGGGAGGGTTGAAGGTGGGCCTGCAAAATAACAAACAACCTTCTTACAAATACATGTGCAAAAACGTCAAAGCAGCACTGAAAAATTCACAGTCAGACCCACAGCAAAGTGCAGCAAAAGACTAAAATAAAAAGACAAGCCATGCCAAAACACTGCTTAGATTAAACGACACGTCCACCACATTTTTAACCATCTCAGCTGTGGGAATATAAGCAACTTGACAATAGAATGACATGTGTACTTATGTTTAAAGAATACAGGAATAATCACGCTAAGATTTCTAATTTTAGGCATTGTTAAAAAAAATAAAAAAGCAGCATGAAATATTAGGTAATATTTAGCACATGAGATTAAAATTGCTGTTAATCTATACCAGAATGAAAGCACTTTTTTTGTGCTCTAATATGTGGAGAGGTTTTTTTAGCCCTCCAGACCATCTCATACAAATTTTGTTAATAAACTGGAAGGCAGGAGAAAAGAAATAAAGATATGCCTACAAATTTTCCTTTTACTTTCAAAATAGGATCTTTAGCTTGAGAAGGTTTTCTGTAATTCTTTTTTCTGCAGATCAAATACATGAAACTATGCATTCCAAAAGCAATGCAAATTGTTGTACATGGTATGAGTAAAATAAACATCAGAGAAGTCCTTTCTGGGACTGAGATTAGATATTTCATGGTAGCATTGCTCATAAGAGCCTAGAAGTCACCCTTACCCTTAAATACTTTTATTTGCCTCTGATTTAATGCTGGCACAAATATTATTCAACACAAAGCATGTTTTGCACAATATGGGAACAGATCCAGCTTGAAAGACAAAATAACCCAGTGGGAAGAGAAGAGTTTTTCCTGATCAGCCTCACCACTGACCTTCCCAAAGGTCTCTCACAAGAAGCCCAAGGAAGCAGAGCAGGGGGAGCCGGCAGCGAGGGGCAGCTGCCAGCTCTGCCCTAGGGAATGACCTGCAACACTTTCTGCAGCAGCTCTGCATCAGGCTAGGGCACCTCCGGGGGTTGCTCTTGGGGTGTTTTTTGTTAGTTTGTGAGTTTGTTGGTTTTCTCTTTTTTTACTCTAACCAACAACTCAGACTTCACTGCAGTCTTCACTCGCAGTACGTTCTGCACGTCACACAGCTTTGCAATCAGTCTGGATAAATGCAGAAAATCAGCATAAAAGTTTAAAAGCAAAGTCTATTTATACCTGAAACTTCAAGTCTATTGTGAGTCTATTTTTTAGTGCTGTAGAACCAACTTGCCTATTTCTGAAAAGCTACTTTATTTGACCAGTATGAGAGACAAAACCTTCATTTAGTTATATCACATATATCTTAACATTCAGCACAAAAAAACTAGAGTTCCCTTCTTCAATAATATTTATGAATATTCTCTATAGGTAGCCTGGAAATGAACAATACCTGCACTCCTTCCCAAATTATTATATATTATAGAAATATTGAAATGATGAAAAATAGTATTTGCTAAAATTCCTTAGGTGAAACATTTAACACTGACAAAGTAACTTCAATGATTCTTCATGATAAGCATGAATATGTTTGTTAGGTATTTTCAGCAGGTGACCTCCCTGTTTCTTATAAACAGAAAAGAAAAAATTTAATAGAACTGCCCCTAATGAGTCAATAATTCAATCTATTCTCTTCCAGATTCAATCCTGGAAGGCCTTCTGCTGTGCAGGACAATCTCTCAACCACATGCCCAGCAGATATTTTGGGCCTGGCTTAATTAATTGGTTACTTTTGTAAATCCAATTATATATTTTGCAATTGTTCCTCTCAATTTACTTCCCAGTTCACAAAACCATTAATTGACAACAAACCAAATGCCACTGCATTTAATGATTGTTGCCCAGTTCACATCCTCACCTTTTTTCATTTTAATTTCTTCCTTGAGCCTATGTACACAAGGTAACTTAAACTGTGCATTGAGGTGGTTCTGAAAGCAAAACCAACTTTTCTCATTCTAAATTTTGACTGACGATCCCTTAAACTCTTGCCAGTTACCAACTCTTTCTTTCAGAAACACGAATCTAAAGTTGTTTTGATTTGTGATGTATTGATTTGCAAATGTATCTAGGAACGGCCGGGGGAGGGACAGTCAATATCCGCTGGTAGCAGCAAGGTTATTCCTAAATCATGTCACAGGCACGGCTGGGCTGTCCCCTGTCCCTTGTCCCCCTGTCCCCAGTTCCCTTGTCCCCTATCTCCTGTCCCTTGTCCCCTATCCCGTCCCTTATCCCCTGTTCTCTCTCCCTTGTCCACTGTCCCTCTCCCTTTTCCCCATCCCTTGTCCCCTTCCTCTGTCCCCTTTCTCCTGTCCCTTCTCCCCTCTCCCCCGCCCCCCCTCCCCCTCTCTTC
>VZTB01016844.1:472030-569315 GCA_013397245.1 Thryothorus ludovicianus | reverse complement strand
TCCCCTCTCTCTATCCCCCTGTCCCCTCTCTCTATACCCCTGTCCCCTCTCTCTATCCCCCTGTCCCCTCTCCCCCCGTTTCCCGCCGCTCTCCTGCAGTGGGAGCGTCCCGCGCCCCCTGGTGGCGGCTGCGCGCACTGCAGGGCGCCCCCGCCGGAGAGGTACCACCCAAAAGCGGCCGAGAGCGGGAAAAAGGGGAGGAAAGGCACTGAAACACCAATGTGCGCTTATTGCAAAAATTCACCTTCAGACATGGAGTGAAATTAGTACTTTTAACTGCCAATAAGAGGAAGAAATCTCCTCTACAAAAATAAACTGCAGTAGAATTAAAAAAAAAAACAAACCCTTAAAATTAAATTATATGGGCATGTTTTAGATTTCACAGTAGTTTACATATCCAGACATTACTGAGGAGTTGAAAAAAATCCCTTCACAGCTTTCAGAAGTTCACATGGCATATAAAAGTGACAGGGAAAAGGTGTTTAAGGTATTACAAATCATACTTTCAGACTCCTGTTTCTGTATTAAACTCACAGAAGGAATAAATAATATGAAAGTCACTCACATGGCTGAAATATAAAATAATTTACATGCAAATAAAAACAAAATAAAGGAAAACTTCAAAAAATCATTTCAGAAAGAGGTAATAAAATGACATCACACTTTGAGTAAAGAAAACATGGGGAAAGTTCTTGAATCAAAATAATTTTATGGAAACAACTGGTGAAATAATACAAGACCTGATGATGCATGAACTGTCTGTACAATTATTATAAAATACACTGCATCATAGAAACACTTAGAATGGGAAAGACCTTTGAGATCATTGAGCTGGACACTGCCAAGTCCTCCTTTACACCTCTGGAGCCTTTGGGATTTCCTTCTTCAGGAATGTTCTGGACTCCCTTTAGACGGTCGCCTAGGGGACTCTTGTCAGCCAAGCTCCTAAACAGGCTAAAGCCTGTCCCCTGGAGGTCCAAGGTGGCAGCTCTGCTGATCGTAAAACTTCCCCACACAACCTGCATCACCCACAAGTCCTTCTCTCTTCACCACCAGCAGCTCCAGCAGGCGCCTTCCCTTGCTGGCTCCCTCAGCAGCTGAGCAGGAAAGTTCTCTTCCACTCACTCCAGACCCATCTTAGACATTCCCACCCCTTGAGCACAGGGGCAGCAATTGTGAGACTTCTCCCAGCTGCTTACAGGGTATGTCCCCTGCCTCTCCACCCTGGGTGGGTGGTCTCTAACAGTCCCACCAGGACATTGCCTTCCTCTGATTCCTACCCCAAACATTCGACCCTACTGCCACACCATTCAGCTCAGTCAGAGCAGTCCCCAACACACAGGGCTGCCCCACTGCCTCTCCCTCCTTGTCTGTCCCTTCTGGAGGGTTTCCAGCCATCCATCACAGCTCTCCAGTTGTGTGTCACCCCAGAATGGTGGCAGCTGCAGTTTTCCTGCTGCACAATGGCTTCCAGCCCCTCCTGCTTGTTGCCCGTGCTGTGTGCAGTGGTGTAGATGCACCTCAGTTGGGATATTGATCCCAACACCTTTTTTGGGAGACAAGCCCTAATTTCTACAAGACTGTTTGGAGGTATTTTCATACCTTATGTCTTTGCTGTCACAGGGCTCTCCACTCCCCTGCTGCATCAGCCCAAAGGACCTCATTGGCACAAACACTGGTGGGCTGCCCCCAGGGCTATCTCTAGCAAGCCTGGGTTTGGCCCTTTCCCCTTTCAAATCTAGTTGAAAGCTCTTTCAGTGTGGGCTGATAACTCAGTGGCAGATGCCATTGCTTCCCTTCCTGCATGCCATTCCATGCAAATTCCATCCAAACTGGCACACCAAGCCCTGCTCACTGGCACTGTTTGCCCCTGGCCCTGCCCATGTCCCCTCAGCTGCTGCGGCTCCTGAAACTTTCTCACTGCCCTGAGGCTCCCCTGGCTGAGGAATCCCTCCTGTGGCAGGACCAGGGCTGCTCACCTCAGAGAGTGCACACACATATATATACATTTATATGTATATACACATAAATGTATATATAAAAATGTATACACATAAACGTATATAAACCAGCAGCTCAAAACAATTCCTGCATGATATTCTTAGTTATACAAGGCTGGGCTAGATATCTTTAAGCAATAATCAGAGCAGTTACTAGATTGAAGGTATTTTCTGATTTTAACCAGGCAGCAATTGAGCCAGTCATTTCCTCTCCAGATGTCTTCATCATGATTTCTCACATAGTTGAGAAGTTCACATTTTGTAAAGGACATTTTCCTAACACAAGCAAAAAAAACAAAAACCAAAAAGAAAAACTCCGAAAAACTTGACTTAGAAGTTTTCCCTTTTGCTTCTGTCAGGCTTTCTTTTCCTCAGTTACTGGGAAGCAAATGCTTAGTGCTAACTTGTCATGTTTTATTGCTTTTACATATTACTGAGATCAGGCTTTCACGTGTAAATCGATCAGATAATCTCAGAATTATTGTACTAATGTAAATAACTGGATAAGGTGTAGCTAGTAGTGTAATAAGGTGCAATTAGTAGTGCATTGCCCTTTAGGGTTTGTGCAGTTACTGTAGTAACAATTCATTTGTGTACTTGTGAAACCATGCAAAGCTGTTGCTACCCAATCAAGAACTGGTGGGTTTTGAGTGCAAAAACTTAATGTGTAAATTTTTTTTTTTTAACCACTTAATGAGACATGGGGGGTGAAAACAGAATTCCAGCTAATGGTAGAATGGACACTGCAAAGGAAAATAACTTATATTAAAAGTGGTATTTTCATTAATAAGTGTTGTTATCCTTATTTTTAAATTTCTCATAAGTGACTTATTGCATAGATATTACTAAAAGCCTTTTCAATTTGTCTTACTTCAGATCATATATTTTCAGAATTGAAAATAAGAGCATAATTAAAGACAAAATGATTGTGATCATTCTGAATAAAAAAGCTAAGAATATACATTGATTCAACATTAGCATTTGAAGTACATTAGATAATGCTTAAAAAAAAAGAAAAAACATAAAAGAAACTTAAAATTTTGTTAAAAAGAAAAAGATAAAAGTTATACTAAAGAGTTTTGTGTTTTGGGTTGATTCAGAAATAGAAGAGCCCATGAAACCAACAGTTGTCAGCAAGTCTTCCCTTCCTATTATGGTATTAAAAAAATACAAAGCCTTAGTAGGGATAAGTAGCATTATTTAATCAAAATGGGCAATATATAAGAATATTGAAAAAAATGGTCTCCAAGTATATGCAAGAGAAGTATAGAATCCTGCAAGCATTTAGAAGAAACAGGATGACCTCAAAAGTTGAGGTAATGGAAATGAGAATAAATACATTTGTGTTATAAATTAAGAACTTCAGTTGCAAATGAGTAGAGACTGTGTAATGCCTGCTATGCCACAGTATGATACAATCAGGAAAAAAAAAAGAAGCCAGGACCAAAGGATTCTCTGATGTGGCATTTCCAGTAGAAACAGCAAATTTTACTGCTGTCCCGACACTTCCAGCCAGCTGTCTCTCAGAAAGCTGATTTAAACAGCAAAGGTACAGAGAAGAGCTAGTGTGATGAAAGGATAACTTGAACCCCAGGAGAATGAAAATATTCTTCAATCAGATAAGGTAAAATGCACCTGGTTTGTTCAGTGTAACACCCCAGACAGGGAGACCTGTACGATTTCTGTGCAGGCAGCAGCTTGACACAGCCACCAGCCACAGGAAAACCATCCATGGGCAATGCTGGTACATGCACAAAGCAACTTCCTGAACTCAGGAAGATTCCTAATCCTGTGTGCAATGCAGTCAGACAACTTCTAGATGTTACTAGTAAATTCAAATAAACTAATTTGGTTATAAATTGAGTCTGATCTGGTGAAGGAGCAGATGATGTGACTGTATCTGCAGTGCCATGGACTGGAACCACAAAGTGCCTTTGGGTTGAGGTGCCTCATGTTAGAGCTGAGACAGAGTGTAACACATGCAGCCTTGTAGGTGTTGAAGATCCAGACTCAACTTCATCATAAAGAGTTTATCCCTGACCTCCATATTCATCTGGGATAAACAGGCAGAACTACTAAAATCAATTCACTTTCAGCTAAAGTGAAGGAAACCTGGATTAGATTGCCTAACACTTATCCAAAGCTAGCCAGCAACATTATCCTCACACTGGATTTGCAATGAGGGTTGTGCAAACTTTCATTTAGCTACTGTGGCAAGTCATGCAACAACTTAAATATTGATTATTTTTTTTAAAGCTTTTTGTAAAACAATAGGCAGAAAACCTATTAGATGTCTGGAGCCAAAATGCAGATATAAGCTGAAAAGAGCAATAAAAAAGATGATTTTGAGAATATTACAGGGTAAAGATTTGACTGAGAACACAAGTAAGTTGAACCTGAATAAGCTTAGATAAACTATTGAAAAAGGCAGAGTGGTTGGCTCAGACAGCCACTGCACTCATTCTGTACTTTTCATTCTGTTAGGATTAACTAAATCTATAGCAGAGATAGCAGCAAGTAAGATGCATCCACAAATGAGACAGTGTGAAGTAAAATACATGGAGGTTCCAGCATCTTTAGGAATATTTTGAGAAGTTATCAAATGGAAAATCTGGACATGAGATATAATGATGTATGGGAAATTTAAAACATCCCCATATCACCTCCTCCAATTGTGCCTATAAAATTATTTTTAGCCAGCGTGTCCACTGAAAGCCATGAGTGAGAGTGATGTAAATTAATGTAATTTACATTAATTTGTAAATTATGTAAATTGTTTTAAACTTCCCTCTTCTCCCCAGCACAAGTGCAGTGGACAGCTTCCTGGCCACTGTGTTCCCACAGAACTTTGCTAGCCAGGAACTTCACTGGGCAATGAAACAGGAGGGGGTGTTCCTAAAAATAAAACATGTTTTAGAAAGATAGTTTCATCTGCATGTCCCAAAGGATGAAAACCCATTAAACTTAAAAATTGTCTGCCTCCTTCTAAAATGCAGATCCACCTGCTCTCCATTCCCTGCAGACTCCATGTCCTGGCAGAGGCTCATGCTATCTGCCATGGCCTCACAGCAGCACAGGGACAAAGATCAGATTATGTTTTTGGACAGAAGGTAAGCTTAAATTTAAATACAGATTTAGGGCTTTTGTTACTCTTGCTCTTTAGGGAGCTTAGTGAAAAAAGTAACACTATATTTTCATATAATCTTAAATACAAGATATTTAAATGAACTTTTTAAACAAAAACATACATCTGACAAGTAAACTTGTGTAAACTTCAATGTAAGGGATATACTGTATTACTACTCATCCAAAATGGGAGAAAAATTCTACAGGTTTATGTTTTCCTACACAAAAGAAATGGACTCTGTTTCAAAATTCAGATGTGTCAACATTGCCTTATGGAAGTGGAAAGTCTCTGTTTCATCTTCTTTTAAATAATCTGAGAGCTGGAAGAGGGGAGATAACAAGGAGCAGAACAGCTTAAAATGAACCATAAGTGCATTTGAAATGCACTACAACACTTTCCACATTGATGAATTGTCCAATGCATTTGTCTCTTTTAACCCACTACTTTTAAGTTTTGAATTATTCCTGTAACACAGGCATGTATACAAGAGAAATTTCTAATTTCACAGTACTGTTGAATGGATATCAACCAAAACTCCACTCCAGCATCACCCCCAGACTGTAGGATTTCAGCATGTTTGAAGCAAAGAAGCACAGTGACTTTAATGTAACAGCATTTTCATTCAACCTCTCTGACTTACCCTGTGAATCTGGCATTTTCCACTCTGATGAAGCAGTTCATGTTATATTAGAAAGCAATTTTGTGATATTATAATATTATTTCATTGTGATAAGGATTTCTTTGAATAATCTCTGACATAAAAATACATAAAACCTCAATGCCTCAATTCTTTCTGAGTAGCTTTGGTGGTGTGTTGATTGCTTGATCTAGGAACAACAGGGAAATTCCAGGAACAGGTAGGAAATGCCTAATATTTCAGAAATCAAAATACATACTTAGAACAAAATATGAATGTAAATATTCCCCTTCCTGGAGAAAATTTTCTAGGTAAGTCTGTATGAGAGCTCCACTATATAATTACAAAGAAATAAAGTTCATTAAAATCTATTGAAAGCTGATAACATACTAAGCAGTGTGTACAGGTACAGACATAACCTCATTAACCTTCTTCAGGAAATGGGATGCATGATTAATTTCCAAGTCTTGTAATTTTTACAATAAAAGAAGCTATCCTAGGTCATGATGGAACACCTAAGCCAGTACATTGTGTTTGCAATGAACAATCCATAGCAGACTGTGGGACAGAGCATGTAAAAGGGATGGGAGAGTGGAAGGAGAAAGAAGAATCTTGTAATACCAACAAGCAGGTCGACACTGTAAAGTTACAAGGAATACAACTGAGTCCCCAGGGAAACAGGGATTACAAAATCTCATGTGAAAAATGCAAACCCTGGCAAAATTGCTTTGCCTCCTAATGGGAAACAAACCTGTTTAAAAGAGAGAGCCAAGGATCCATTTGAAAGTTGCCAGTACATGACAAAGAATGAACAGTAATGCTTAAGCACAGCATCTGAACCATGCAAAAGCCAACACCTGATGCCAACACTGTCCTGTCCCTTTTACTCGTTCACATATTGGTGAGAGCATCTTTGCATTTTTCCTAAACAAAGTCAATTACCAGTTGAGAAATGAAGTCAACAAAAGGGAGCATCAGCATAACTGCTGAAGTTAAACTATACTGTAACCCTCATCACAACTAAAGACTTCTCTAACAAGTCTACTGTAAAAACTTAAATTATCAATTTCTAAATTAAACATGTAAAAAGTGTAGAAAGGTTTCTTTGTCCTAAAAAGTAGATCAGCACAAATTATAATCCAGTAAAAAGTTTTGTTCTATAAATATATCCTCTAAAGTTGAAGATTACAGATATCTAGGTCAAACCATCACAATCCACTGCAGCTGTAAGTCTCATAAAATTAACTGACTTTCATTTAGCAGAATATTAGTTTATTCCTCACCCATTCATGTTCAGTGTTATGAATGAGTCTATTACAAAGTGCCCCCACATCTTCTAAGTTTAGAACATGCATTGTACCACACTCCTGCATCAATAAGAACACACTGTATCTTTAAACATTGCAATGTCCCTGGTTAAAGGAAGGGCAACAGTGGGAAAATCACTGCTTGCAAATGCAGTTTGGAGACAGACTTACCTTTGCCAGCATTTCTAGGAGGAAGAGGAGGAGCATCAGAGGTTGGAGAGGTGGGTGAGTCTGTGCTTGCAGAAGCAAAGATCTGGTTGGTAAAGGCTCCGTAGGAGAGTCTTTGCTTGTCTCTGGGAGTGCTAAATGAAGGGTGAGTCAGTTTGTCTTGGGGAGAAAGGCTTGAGGAGTGACAAAAGCTTTGGGGTCTTGGAGATCTTTCCTTTTTTATAGGACTAGGCTGTGAATAGAAAAACAGAGATATGATACAGCTGTCTAAATACTAATTATAGTTAGTATGTTTGGAAAATAGCATTCCAGAATGTAATTTAGTGAAGATGAGTCCAGTTTCTTTCTTTGTTGGACAAATAAACTCCCATTTCTCCCTTTGTCAGCAATTCAACCTGAAAGGTCCTCTCTTCTAAATGAAAATCAATATTGTACCATTAAAAAATCATCATGAATACAAAATTAGATCTAATGTTAGAGCAGGAAATATGTTAATAATATACTAAATAAAACACCAACAAAAGTGTAGTAAGTTTTAGAAAATAAGAGCAATTTTCAGGGAATAGAGCACATTACTGAGACTAGACAATAATCCTCAAATATTGAGTATATTACCTCACTGATGCCCAGTAAAAATGAACAAACACTTCTGACAGATCAGATTTATTTGGTCCCTGAACTAGCAATATAATCCATGATACAGCTCTTTTTAAACACATCTAATTGCTCTTTGAAGAAATTTTACACATCAGTTTTTGCCTGCTGTACGTTAATGGGTGCATATGGAGCAGGATCTGTTTCCCTGCAGCTCTGGTTCAGGTTATTATCTCCAGCACAGCATCCCTCATCCTCCAGAGGCTCCTCACACAGATGATTATTTTGTTCTCTACTGTCCTTGAGGACATGCAAATTACTTTGGTTTCTGAATTTTTCATTCCCAAGTGTCACAGAAAATGAGAAGTTGTCCACATTTCTTTCTGCAGCACTCATATAAAATAGGAGAGGTGTATTTGCATTTATTGCAGAAATAGAGCGCACAGTAATTAACTGACTTGCTAAAGTAGGACACTGAGGCTAATTTTTCACATGCTCTAGGATGGCAATTATTCTATGCCCTCAAGTTTTGCCTTTCTATTAATTCTTTTTAAAAAAAACAAAACCCAGGAATAAATAGCACAGCACGGTTTGTGAAAAATAGAGTTATTTATTGAATAACTAGGTTTTTAATTAATTTATGGAAAAAATTAAGTGTGTAAGCTTTGGATTTCCTCCAGCTAAAATTTAACAGCCTAGAATTCTGAAGAGGATAAAGTAACAAAGTAGTCCAGATTTGCTGATTTATATTATACTGTATGTCTTATCAAAGTCAAACTTCTGAAACAGCCCATAATAACTAGGTTGACAAAGTATATTCCAAAAGCACTTAGGCAGTCTTTAACACAGGCCTCAAAATTAGGTTTTCTTCCCCAGAAAGTATCTGTAAGAACAGAAGGGCTAAAGTGGGTCTCTAATTACCATATTTTCCAGGGAGCAGAGATGCTGACAGCTCTTGTGCAAAGCTGTGTCAGTAATTCACACTCACCTTATCGTCCAAGTCATCGTCACTTTCATCAATCTCCTCCTGCCGAAGATTCCATTCGTATTCCACGTGCACGTGTGGGTTTAGCTTTCCTGCCTTGGCTTGAGAAAGCTGAAAGAAATATCAAGTCTTGTTAAAACATTTGCTGTTCTTTTGGTGTTAACTAAGTTAGTTTTGTAATGGCAAGGAATAAAGTGGGATATTCAGAAGTTTAAAGTTATTTCAGATTCAAAAAAGGACAAAGCAATTTCAAGGCAATCACACAAATGTCCTTCATGTTTGAGGTATAGAAAAACAGCTAAAAGGCAAAAAGGAAAGATTTTCTCAAAATGGGCAGAAGTCGCCACGTTTGACAAACATTTGAAAAGATGACACAAAGAGAAGGTATAGGCACAAAAGCAGAATTTATCTGGAGCCCTCCTTTCCAAAAATCTGTTTATAAATTCTGGTGCATACAACTGCTGCCCTATCAAAATCACAATCCTTGTACTTTAACCAAACAAAAAGGTATTTACTCTTTATTTAGATATTATGCCTCTCCCTCTCACTGGATGAGGCCGTTATGTCTTAAGCACAAAATTTGTCGACTTTACCAGCCCAAATAATGTATTTCACATTTTTTAAAACAACTACTTCAATGATCATCAAAAAAACTAATAGAGCAGTTCATGGTTATTCTGAGGAGATAAAATCTCCTTTCCAATGCCTAGGTCCTCCATCAATATTTATTCTTCACATCCTTTGAAATATAGTCTACTTGATAGCAGTTGATTCAGGAGGGCTTTTAACCATCTTCCTGAAATAAAATTTGGAATAAAGAAAGTATTTCCTATCTGTTATGTAAGTATTCATGAACTCACTTGAGCTGAAACTGAATTTAATTACACAGTTAAGACTCCAGTTATGCAACACATATGAGTTTAGTACATCTATCACAATGCAAACACCTAGTTACTTATCTTGTATTTTTTTATTACCCAAGGCAAACAATGTGCTCATTCATGTTTCTTTTTCTCTCTTAACTCATTGCTGCTTTTGGGGGGAAAAATGCAGAAATAATTTTCCTCTTCAAAAATTAAAAGAAGAAGAAAGAGAAAATGCATAAGTACTCTATGAGAGTTAAGTGAAATAATCAGTGAGGTATTTATGGAATTTGGATCACTATAACTAAACGATTAACTGCTAGATAAGGTCACTGATAACACCCACTTGACTGTTCTGTGACACAGCCAGCTGGTCCACAGTAATGGCAGATGTAACTTTTGAAAAGAGATACTATAAAGAAAAAAGCAATCCATCCCAACTGTGTGCTGCACAGGTGATCTGCTGGATCCAGCTGACAGAATACTCCAAGCACTGGAACAGCACCTACTTACACAGCAGACATGGCAGGAACTGAGAAGTCAGTCCCACCTTATCAACCTCAGCAAAATGCTGACTTGCATCCCCAGAAACATGGAAAATTTCTTTGATTTCTGAAGGACAAGGTCTTTTGATTATTCAATAATTAATTCATGACAAGAACTTTCTATTGTCATAGGAAAGGTATTAAAATTACCAGCTGCAGAGAAAAAGCATATATCCTCAGATCATCAAAATGAGGAAAAAGAAGAAATAGAATTAAATGGCAAGTGTTTTGTAAATTCTCATGATTTTTGTCTTGAATGTGGAACTACCACAGTACTTAAGAAAAATCTTTAACACTTTTATTTCTTGAACACCAATAATCTTTGTGAGTGGTGCCTGTAAACGTCCCTCACACATTCCCAAAATTCCAGGAGGTTTTGGCTTTGATCATGTTCAGTAGAGGGACAAAGTCCCACAGAAGCTGGTGTTCTACACATTTTTTCATACACCAACTTCCAAAAATTACACTTTTAACTTCTTCCTCCTTTCAGGAGAGTAATTTTAAGCTGTTTCAATTCTCCTTATAAAAAGACTTTTACCATTTCTGAACTATCTGTTCTGTTAAATAATCTGAAAAAAGACATAGCAGGAAAAGACAAACAAAAATCCAGACCTAAAAGGTCTTGACAGTTTTAATATTACAGGGGTTGTTTAGTACTCCAGATATGAAAGCCTCTAAGAAGAACTTTTGAGGTGATAAAGCCCAAATCTCCTTGGATGATGTATTTATTGACACATCTGACCCTCTGGTACTTAAGGTCTTCAAATACACTGGTTAAAATAACTAGTAGAACCACTAGAAGAAAGATCTTTTTCTTAAAATGTTACAAAGAAAATTATTGTTGTTTTAGGTAAGAAAATAGTCACCTGTGGTAGGGCCTTCAGATCAATACACAGCCAGCTGGCAGCAATACCACATGTGAGATACAGTGGTAATGAAAAATTAAATATATCACATTTTTAAAGAAGCAAACATCCCCCTTGCCTCTGCCCCCAGGCTCAGTTCTTACCAGTTCCTCACACTGGACAGCTTTCAGTCTTTTTGCTGTGTCCAGAGCCGTCTCTCCAGCTTGGTTTACTACAAAATTAACAATACAAAAAAGAGAAATTCTTTGAGATGCCTTAAGAAACAATTTATTAAAGTTCACTATATGTAGTATCTTTAAGAGTTCACTCTAAGTGCTCATGCACTTTGTGTATCATCAGGTTCTTTCTGAATAGCAGCATTTGCTGGGACAGATCCCAAATAACTCCTAACCATCCTAAGCAGAGAATATGAAGAAATTTAGTTATCTTAATGCCTTTAGTCATCTTAATGCCTTTGCAATAAGACTCTTACCTGAATAAGCAGGAGAAGGAAGCAGGCACGGTAAAATAGCTCAAAAAAGAAAAATAATTCAAAGACTTAAAAAAAAAAAAAGGGGTAAATGCTGATTCAAACAGATTTCACTTTGATTAACATGTAGAGGCTTGAAGACTTAATTTGAAGACATTTGAACAAGAATGAATTTAAAACTTTCTAGCTTCGTCTTTACCAAAGCTATAAAGTGGTTTAGAATTTAAAATAACACCTGATCAGAAAGGTGACATCTGAGCCTGCTGGGAGGTCCTCAGGCACTAATGGAATCCTTTTAGATGCTCAGTAAACAAAACCAACTCCCACATCTGATGCAGATAAACCTCAGGTAAAATGTACTCTCCCAGCAGATCAGTAAATGCCATGGAGCTGGAACAGAGAATGCTCTACAGCACATCCAGACTGTAAAGCATTTCTGTGATCAGGAACTGAAAATGATCAGACTGAGATCTATAATGAAATATTGCACAGAGAATGCTGGTTAGGAATCCTAGAAAATACAAAGCAGTCTTCTAGAAAGGCCTGTGACTTTGAAAGAATTCAGAATCCTAGAAGGATTTACTTATGGAAAGATCTATCAGAGATGGTTCAATATGAAGAGGAAGGAAAACGTACCTCTTATGTGAAGTTAACACCCAGATAGCTTAAGGACTACATAAATTCCAAACTTTAAAGTATACACCTAATGTTTCAAGGTCTATGTGAGATTATTCAAGTTCCTATGTGAGATCACTCAAAAAAAAAAACCCAACAAAAAGAGCACAACACCCTCTCTCCCACAAAAAAAATTAAAAACAACCTTCAAAAACAAGGCACCAAAAAGGTGTGAACAACACTTGAACAGTCCTCTGGCATCTACCTAGGAGAAAGTTCAATGGAAGGACCAATAAAATTGGTTTAACTTGTTCAGATGGCTTTCCCATTATAACTGCTAAAAAAAATCACATTAAATTCTCTGACTTATGATAATATTGGAACATATTCTAAAGGTCTATAAAAAGGCAAAGGAAACCAGTGACTTCTGCCACTAAATGATGAACTTCAGTTTATACAACAGTTCTTTGCCAGGCAGTGGAGGAAAGAAATAGTGATGAAGAAAATGGGAGAAAGAGAATACAGTTTGCATCAGCTAAAAAAAAATTCTATACTATACTATATTTCTATTCTATAACTTCTAATCAGTTAAAAAAACTTTTATACCATTAACTAACTGAATGTGAATATTTTACAGACCCATTGACCACATTTAACTCCTGGGCCTAACAAGCTGCATTCATGGGATACCTTCTTAACTCATGAAAAATGGGATCAGCTTTCTCAGCTGCCTTTCAGCTTCTCTTTGCTCTACATGTGTGAGACAGGAGCAACACTTGCTGTACCTGTATCAGTTCATTTGTCATAAAGGCATACCAAAAGCTTAACTGAAAATAGAATCTGTTTGCTCACAATTAGGATAATCTCTTTTTTCTTAGATGGTCTCCCTTCCCTAATCAGTGACAAAAAAAATTAAAAACAACTGGATGAAACCACAGCACCTGCTGCCTTTGGTATCAGCAGAAGAATTAAGGGTACATAAAGCCCACAAATCTAAGAATGGAATTAAACATTTGAGGCATTGAACATAGAAATTCTAGAATAAACAATAAACCTAAATTCCATTCCTAAATTAAAATTGGTCAGAAACAGAACTCTCTGAATTCTGCTGAGGATTTGCCATCAGTATTTCATATTAGGAATTTTTGTCACTATTATCTTCTAAGAACTCCATTTCTTAAATGAAAGTTTTCTTTAGGCTTGTTGTTGACAAGGTCTTCATCTTTCTATCACAGTTTTATTTCAGAAGTTTAGTTACCACAGGGAAATAAACAAAAGTGGTTAAAATAATTCTAAAATAAGAAATTCTAGAAAAATCTGTATTTCCTGGTTTTTAATAATGAACTTACCTACATCGATAGTTGGCTTCCCCCTCAAAAGCAATTTCAAACACTCAGGCTTATTATATATACTGCAGTAGTGTAGAACTGTATTACCCAATGCTGTTTGTTTGTCCAGGTTTCCACTACAAAAAAAGAACAAACAATCAAGAAAAGTATAGTAGCTGTGCTATTCATTTCAGATCTAGCACCCTATAAATAATAATTGCATAAAAACTTTACTGGACAAATATGAAGTGGGACAAAAAAAAAAAAAATTAAACTAAACATTACTTTCAAAGACTATTAGGAATTGTTCCATGGACACTGGAAATACCTGAGCTGTGATTGAAAAGGACTGAAAACCTACAGATGTTCATTCAAAAAACTAAAGAAGTGAAACTCAGACTCAAAGCTACACCTGTCTAAGGTCCTGCCAGTTGTTTCCACTTGCCATTTCACTGTAATTCTTTTTTTCAAACATGCTAAATTAGCCCAATAGAAATATCTAAAAAATAATTCTGATACAGTTAAAATAGGTTAAAAAATCCCATGCAGTCAAGGAACTATGAATAGGGTAGCTGTGAGAATGAACAAAAGAGATGTAAGAAAGAATGTAAGGACAACACATTGAGTTAGGAAAAAACAGATGTGCAAAGGGGCTCACAGGGCTTTTTAAATCTGTACTTCCTTCACTTTTCAACTTCTAAATTCAGGTTTCTCAAAAACTGTTGCTGACATTTTGGGGACAATAAAATATTTTCATAAACCTGAAAAGCAAAGCTCAGGAGATGACAGCTTCTCCCAGTGTTACCTATACTGAACAGTAAGAGCCCACAGGGTTGTAAAGATGCTCCTAAACTTGTGACTGCCACAAAAAAACACACAGCAGACAGAAACACACACAAGGTTACAGCTGTCTGAAGACACTATGAGGATTCATAACTAAACAAAATAATTCTAAATAATCATCCAAAATAAATATCATTTAATAATGCTCAAAATAGTAATTTGGGCTTCTAAAACATTTTTCAAATTATTATCTCGAACAGCTTGAAAATATTTCTCCTATAATCAGCACTCACACTTTTCATTAAGGTTTTTTACTTCTGTGAACAGATCCCTTGATAACAAAGGACCCAGTCAATAAACAAGATGTTGAAAATTACTAATTAAGAAGTTTATGCTCTGAATAGCTTTAATACAGTTTATTAACTATTGGAACATTTTTTTCAAAGTCAATCTAGCATCTGTTCAGAATTTTCTGAGAGAAGTCCTTGTTTTCTACTGTTACAATTCCTTTGCATGTGTCCTGTATTTGGTACATTTACCTGCCAGCCCTCCTGTACCTGAACTGTTTGTTTGCATGGCTTCATATCATTATGTGCTAAATCAATGCTCTCTCGTGCACTGCAGAGTTTTTTCCTTTCATCTTACTTTTATGTAACTGCTTTCAGTGCTTTTAATCTACACATCTTTCCCTCTGTCTACAGATCAGGAGCACAAAGGTCAATCCAAAGGTACTAAACTATTCTCTTTTGAAACATATCTGAGGAGAAAGATTTTAAGATTTTTAATGAAAAGTTAGGAATCCATACCAGTTTTGTACAAGGAAGTCAACCAGATGGAGAGAGGTTTGGTCAGCAGTCCGGACTGCTAAATGAAGTGCTGTTTCACCTGGCTCCTAAACACATGTAAATAGAAGTTAGATTTCTGTCTTACTTCTGCAAAGCTTGTATATCAGACCTATGAGATACACATCATTCACTCTTTATAAGTCTTTCAAAAGAAAAACATTAGGAAATTATGATGAAAATTATTATTGTCTTTTATCTCTAAGAGACAGCATGTGCTTCAAAGGAAATGACATTACACTTCCCAAGATCTCAGCTTTTCTAAACCAAATTTTCACTTTTCCCAGCTGGGTAGAACAACCTTGAGGAGCCTTTAACCACTTTAGATACCAATAACTGAAAAGGATCCTGTCAAGGAACAATGAGTAAATTTGCAGTACTTGTTGCTTTACAACAGCCTGGTGAGCACCAAGCAAAGTCACAACACTATTTCCTACAAAAACAGCATCACAAAAATCACAGTACCACATACATTAAAATTACAGATCTGCAGAAACTGTTGAAGTTGGAAAGGACCTGTGAAGGTCATGTAGACCAACCTCCCTGTCCAGACAGGGCCACCGAGGACCAGTTACCCTGGTACAGATGGCTCTGGAATATCTCCAAGGACAGAAACTCCATATCCCCGGGCAACCTGTGCCAGTGCTTGGTCATTCTCACAATACAAAAAGGTTTCCTGATGTTCAGAGGGCATCTCCTGTGCTCCAGTCTGTGCCATTGCCTCTGCTCCCATCACTGGGCACCATTGGGGTCTGTCTTCTTTCCACTCTCCCTGCAGATATTTCCATACAATGAGATGTCCCTGAGCCTCCTCCCAGCTGAAGACTCCCAGATCTCTGAGCCTTTCCAGGTGCTCCAGACCCTCAGCCACGTTTGTGGCCCTGCACTGCATTTTCTCCATGTCCAAGTCACTCCTGTGGGAGCCCAGACCTGGGCACAGCAGTGCAACTGTGGCCTCACAGTGCTGAGTGCAGGGAAGGATCTCTGCCCTTCACGTGCTGGCACTGTGTCCATGCTGCCTGGAATGCCACTGTCACCTCTGCCACAAGGCCCCTGCTGGCCCATGTTCACCTTGGTGTCCACCAGGACCCCCAGGTCTCTTTAGGCAGAGCTGGGTGGTTCCAAGCATGAAGTTGGTGCATGGGGTATTTCCCCCACATAAAGGATTTCTCCTTGTCAAACTTGAATTGAACCATACTTTATTTTCTATATGTGTCATATGCATTGATGCATTGGAATAGAAAAAGAAATGCTGTTTAATTCCATATAAAAGTTGCACAAGAAGTTAATATAAATTTAGATGTCATTAACTCCTATTGATTATAAAGGACAATTAAAAAAGCATATTACAGTATATGTACTTAGAATTAAACTACTAATTTAAAAATATTATTTTATTAAACATCAGAGAATTTACAGAGGAGAATGATGCTATAAATGTCCTAACTGCAAACTCTATTTCAATTTGTGCTCATACCTTTCCAGATATCACTGCCTGTAATAGCTGAAGACTGAGGAGCTAATTCTGTGGTAACTGCTGTGGATGACAAATGCAGAAAGCTGACCTTGTAGTCAGAGAATTTAATGTGTTTCCAAAAGAAGCACTCTGTGATAGCTCAAGTGCTGAGATTATACTGAATTTATCCCTTTCTCTGAACACAGACAGGTACTATGTCCTCTGCCAACTCAGCTGTTTTCACACAACTTGTTGAAAACATTCTCTGACATGTCTCCAGGTTGGGAGAAAACGTTGCTGAGCAAGTGGTTACATGGCATCAGTTATCTATTATCCATAAAAACAGGTAACTTTGCTCATGATTAACATTTGTCCATGGATAATTGAGGTCAACCTGGACCGATTCTTCAAAAAACTGTTATTGATTTCAGAAGAAAGATCAAGTACTCAGAACTTGATACACACAAAAGAATCTTCCAGGTTGAAAGAAATTGTACTTCTGTAAACATCTCATCAGAAGCTGTGAAGTCATCAGATTTATTCTTTCCTTGTCTACAGTAAACAGAGACTTGCAGACAGTCAATGTGTTCCTCCAGCCACTATTTTAAAAGCAGGTATGATCCTGTATGTGGTACCAGGTGACCCCGGGCTATCAAGTCTGTTCTTTGGCACTTTTCTAAAAGAGACACACTGCAGAACAGGTGCTTTTTAACACACTCTAGTGGCACTAAAAAGTGAATGATACCACTATTGCATTTCACACTCCTTTAGACCAACTGATGACAAAAGATAAAGTGCTCTTTTCCCTCCCTACAAGGATGTAACATTAATGAAAGGAAGAAAAACTCCATCATTTTCATCTGTTATTTCTTTTGTTTTATCGTATAAAGTAGCAGCCCCAGATCCTGGGCATTTTACAAATTCACATGATTTAAAGTAGCAGTTGTTTACCTGAAAAGCTTACCTGTCCAGGCTCCAGCAGTGGCTCCATTAGCTCTACCCCCTCTGCATAGACTTGAATTAGTGCAAGTAAATCCCTGGATTTGACAGCCTCGAGTAATTCACTCAGTTTAGCTGCTGCAGATGCACAAGTCTTCCTAGAGAACTTATGATCTACATATTTAGCAGTGATAAATTCTTTACGTGCAGTCCTGTGGGGTGTGAAAATAGAGCTTGCTTTAGAAATTTTTAGAAAAATGGGTCAATGATTATAATTTAAAATCACCTTGTCTAACTTGGAAGCGGAGAAGGTAAGAAGAAATTTGTCTGATAAAAAGTGTGTTATTTATTGTAACACTGCTTGTCTTCATTGCAAACAAGCCCCAAATATCCTGGAATATTGACAATTTTATCCTGTCTTCTTGTTATAAACAAAAACTTATCTGACTGTGACCAAAGAAAAAGCAGAGCTAGTGCCACTTAGTCCACTGTGTTTATCATCTGAGGGTTTACTACAAAACTCAAAACCATTCAAGAGTTGAAACTGGCACCTTGAAACCCAAACTCTTAGTTTGGGTTTCCTACACAGGGAAGCTGAGGTAGCTAAATGTGACTCTGTGACTGGAGACTGAACTTCCAAGAAGCTCCACAGTGGGAATAAAAACCTCCAGTCCTGCCATCCATGCCTTCCCCTGGCTTGGTTACTGTTTCAGACATTTTACATCACAGATATATTCCACAGTAAACTTAGAGAGTTTGAAGATTCAATACTTACATATCACTTGATGGACTGGGTTTGGGTGAAGGACTGGGTAAATTCCCTTCCATAATTTCATTAAAACTAGTATTTCCTACATTCTTGGCCAGCTGCAATAAGAAAAAGAATAAGTGAAGGTGAGGACTTTTGGGGTCTAACAGCAACCTAACAACAGGACTATTAATGTGCATTTTCCACACTATTAATAAAAGATGGAAACCACAGGACAGAAAAATTAAAGGCCAATGATTACATGCAAATACAGAGCAATTAAAAAGAAAGAAAATGCTTCTATTATGCCAGAACTTGTACAATAGACTTCTCAGCCACAAAATTACTTGTATTTCAAGACAATCTGCCTCCAACATAAAACCAGAATGAGGAACCAGCAGCATGAGCCCTGGTGCTGGTACACTGATCAGGGAGCTGCTTAGGAAAGGAGCTCAGGCCTACCAAAGATCATGCTTAGTGAAATCTGATTGAGATTAGCAGCAACTTTGCAAAAAAACTTAATATTTCATGAAGAAAGAAAGTGGTAATGTTGAACCTATACCCAAATCCAGATCTGCCTTACATCTTCTCTCAATTTTCCTATACAAAATTTCTGTAACAAGTGTCTTCTTTCAGGCCAAACACAGCTAGGGAGATAAAACTACTGCAACTGTTTCTTTTGACTTTTTTATATTTTTCCCTTGTGTTTTTTTTTTTTTTCCTCATTTTTTGGTAGTCTTACATCAGATTCCTTTCATAATTTCAATATTACATGATTTCATTCATCAAAGTAAAATGTCTTAAATATTTTTCTTTCAGAATTAGCAGAAGTCATTCTCCCTTGCCAAGCCAAATTAGCTTCACATTTTAAATAGCATGAGCTTTTAGACTGCCCTGGTTTTGGTCAAGATCAGCTGTTGAGAGGCAAAATTCTGATGGCACTAATTACAGTGGATGTTAATACTCATTCTACAACACCTCAGGATATGAAATGAGAAGTGACAAGATCACCAATAATATATAATAATATATATAACTGTGTACCTGTAAACTATCTACAGAAATATGAAGGACAAATTCTGCAAAAACACATTCCTTGAAAAACATTAATGTTAAATTGTACATTTTGCGGCTTCCTACATATATGTCAACATTTGACTAAAAAAATCCCATTATAAATTAAAGAAACTTACCAAGAGTTCAGACGTTCCTAATTTGTCTAATTCCAAAGACTGGATTCGAGAAATATGGACACCCATTTCTCTGTGTATTCCAGAACACTCAATGCAGGTTAAAATGCCCAAATTAGTTGATAGCCATGTTGGATCTGCACAATTGAAAAACAAAGTATTTAATCAAAGTCCAAGAGAAGGCTTGCAATGGTGGTAAGAGATGAGTTCTGAAATGATTCCTTATTAAATGTTTCAAAGAATGAAAACCAAGAACATTTCATACTTTTCTCCAAACTCTAGTGCAAATTTAAGCATAAATTGCTACCAATGGAATTTAGTTTTTCAGATTTAGGAACAGTCCCAAAGATACTGATTTTAGACCTATATATTCATGCTGAAAGAATATATTTCAATATATTTAGTATTTGTTTTCTGTAAAAATTACTTCCTGTTTTTAAAAGTAACAGATCTCCTAGATTTGACAACCTCTGAAGTTTTAAAATTTATTTAAACTTTAAATAGTCCTTCACAAAAGATTAACCATAGTGCTTTCCAGAATGTAAAACAGCAGCATGTTTTAGAAAATTTGAGGATGCTGGCTAGTTCAGGAAAAACAAACAAACAAAAAAAAATGCTGTCATGGAGGAGATCTGCAGGTAATAATAGAATAGATTTTATACTACAAATGCTGTGTAAGAAGCATGGCCAGTTTTTAAGGAAAAGAAAAAGCACCAGACATACTTTGTGCAAAAATCAGTCTCTTCCTTGACCTTAAATAGTAACTGCTGAAGCATTAAGCCAAGAGTTTTAAAGCAGCAAGCTGGAGTATAGAGGTGAAGCTTAAAACTTGTCTACAAAATAAAAGATGAATGAGAACTGTAATCTGCAGTTTCTACAGCTTTACATAATGAAATAAATGAATGAACCAATTCCAGGAGCTGACATAATTATATCCCACTTTGTAATTTTATCTAGCTATTTCAAATTTAGATCAGCAAGAATCTGCAAGATACACAGAATCTACTCAGTTCCAAATGAGCATCACCTTCTTGAAGTGTCCCTTTGATGAGAAAGCTGCAGCAGCTGCCAGCTGCCCCAGCAGCTCAGCTGTCCTGTGACCAGCTGCTCCTCCTCCAGCTCTGAGTGCCACGGAACTGACCTGTAACTCTGCACTTCTGAAGATATTATCTGATAGGATTTCAACTCTGGGTCTCATTCTTTGCACAGGACTACTTATCCCACCTCTGAAAACTTCGGATGCTGCAATCTCAGTAGTCTCATGCCAAGATAAAGTCTCAGAGCAAGATCCTGGCCAGGTCAATTTTTCCACAATCATTGTCTAAATATTACTCACTTCTACTTAGTAGCATGCACAGGATCAGTGATGCCAAGCAACTTCCATTCAAGTGCAACAAGCATCTAGACACAGTGCAACAAGAACAGTTCAAACTCCAGAGGGGCTTGAACTGCTGGAAGTAAGCACAGACAACACACAAAAATATTTTAGTGAATTAAACGGAACTAATGCAGGAAAGTCATATTCGTTCTTTTAAAAACAGGTTGAAGACCGAGAAACATCACTTAGAAAATGAGTTTGCACTCTACAAACATATGCTTAAAGAAATTACTTTGCTCCCAACAAGAAGCTGATGACACGAACAAATGGAGATACCTGGTGAGCCACAATCACAACAGACTTCATTTCCGGGTAACCTCTGAATGTCATCAATAATGGCTTTTGTCAGATCCTCTAAACTGTTTTCACCTGTGCTCTGCTCTCCACGGAATGCCATATTTAATGCTTCTTCTTTGCTGTTAGTCAATACTGATATCCATCTAGTACAAGATAAAGACCTTAATGAAGATCTGCATTTGCAAATACATTTTCATCTATAAACTGTAGAAATCTTGCCAGGAACAAAATATTAGTGGGACTACAGGGAAGGACTGTATTGTGGGAGAGACTGAGGAGGGGAAAGTGAGAGACAAAAAGGAAAGATTTGAGAAAAGATAAGTAAGAATGAGAAGAGATAAATAGTCTGAATTCTAATGTTTGGTGAACAATTTTAAAGCCAAGTTCTCAGGTTTCTCAAACAAGCAGAAGTTGTGGAAGAGAAAACGGGCAATTAAGCTCCTGTAAATTAAACTGCTTTAAGAGGTGCCCAAGATCTTCCTAAAGTCTTCTTCCTGGAGAAAATGATAACCCTTACTTTCTCCAGTGTGCATCTTTCTCTTCACAGAGGAAAAATCAAGCACCCTGGTGAATGTGTTGATGTTTAGCTGCCTTTTAAATGCAGGTCTCTGAGCGCTAATCAGACTGTAAAGCCGAAATTAATGACAACTGCCATGGCAACCAAGGGGCTAAGGATGACAGGAGAGCACCAATACCAATAGTCAACATAAAATTTTAGGAGAAATGGTTGAGTGCAACAAATCAAGACTCTTTAATGATATTTCAGGCACTATTTCCTCCCCTCACAATCACTCTGCAAGTTGTTTACACATAATGTTTTAATTAAAACCAAAGAAAACCCCTTCTCAGCTGCTGTGCTCCATATGGAAGTAAAGAAGGGAATCAGTTCCACTAAGGACCAAGCACACTGCAGATGCAGTGTTGTTAATTTAGAAAAGAGAACGAGTCAAAAAGAAATCCTCACAGGTAAAATGATTTTAGATCTACTGCAAATATTTTATTTTTTTAAAACACAGATACATTTTAAATTTTCAGTGTTCTCAACGCATTTCATGTTTACAATATTCAGATTGTCTGCAATCATCAGACTTCTGAAATATGCAAAAATGGATATGGTCCTCTAAACAAACTAAGAGAACTTCAGATTGAAATTCATAATTTCTCACTGAAATAACAATGAAAAGATTAGCTTTAAAGGATTTCAGAAGGAAATTTATGTGTGTAATCTTAGAACACAGATTCAGAGCCCGACATAATATATGGGCATTCCATATAATATACTTCATGTGCATATGTTTTTTAAATTTTTTTGTGCAGAAAATTACCTAGGAATTAGTACTTAAAATGCTTTAAAAAGTTGGAAAAATCAACCTTAAAAAGAGAAATTGAAAGTCTTGAGCACAAATTTGCTCCAAAATTTACATGCTGAAAGCAATAAAGGTACATTAATCTTTTCCATTACATGAGAAGAACCTACACTAGAGGGCATTCTTCTGCAATTTTAATGATTAAATTCAATGTTATTTAAAACATATGAGGCAATGGTGTCTTATTTTTAATATTACAGCAATATTTTGTTAAATACACAGAGTAAAATAATAATTAAACTCAAACAATATTAATTCTGACATTTGTTGATAATTTCTTTTAGAATTACAATTTGATTAGTTTGTTAAAAAGGCAGAATTTGAATAAAACTCAACTAAGCAGTAACAATTAGAAAATTATTAGATGCAATTAAACACAACACAAGTGAGCCAGCTGTTAGACTTCCTAATTATGAGTATCATTGTCAGAGCAATGATTATTTTGATTGTGTTTGCTCAGGTGAAGGAACCCTCTGCCCAGGACTGTCACTGGGGCACCCAGTGGCAGCTCCTCCCTCACAAGCACGAGCACAGACATGCTCTGAATGACTCGTGCTGCTTACCAAGAAGGGCTCAGTTGGTCACCAGACCTTCCTGGCAGGCTGCACACTCAAAAATAAACTATTCAAGTCAGTAAATATGGAATGTTAATTAAATGTTAATAGTTTATAAAACTCATTTTAACTGCTCTTCTCTTTTTCTTATCTGTATTAGTCATTTTTGTTCTTTTATTTAAAAAAAAAAAAATATTTCCCCTATTTCACAGTAGTGCCAGTGCCAAGTGAATAGTCAAAAACCTCCTGGTAATACTTTGTAGTGTTCTTTCAAATAATTTAAAAATTATTCAAGTCTTAGAGAACAGCTTTGTCTTCCTGTTTTAGGACAAGAGGAAATCACCTCAAGTTGTCCAAGCAGATATTTAGATTGGAAATTAGGAAAAAAATTCTTCACAAAAATGGCTTTTTGAGCACTGGAACAGGCTCCCCAGGGAAGTGGTTGGGTCACCATCCCTGGAGGTCTTTAAAAGATGTGTGGATGGGGTACCTGGGGACATGGTTTAGTTGTGGGCTTGGCAGTGTTTGATTAATGGTTGGACTCAATGATATTAAAGGTCTATAATATTATTCCATCTAATACAATAAACAGGTGATCCAATCAATTGTTAAACTTGGTTTTCTGGATACCAGCAATTTCTTATAATCCTTTAAGGCATTTTGTTTGCTGGGATTGAGAGTTTTGAAGAAACAAGGATAAACAAAAAATTGGCTTAACAAAAACAGGAAATAGGAACTTGTGAATCTTGCATGGACCAGACTTCACTCACATTTCTCTTATTTTGCTTCAAGTCAGTAAAAAATCTTTTCCCAAGAATGGGAACCAGTCTAATAATTATGGGATTTTTTTTCATTTTGCAGTAAAAATTTAACTGTCTCTTTTGACAATTGCTATTGCAACACTGCTGTTTCCAGGTTTATGCATAATCAGAACAAGAATAGCATAGTATTTTTCAAATATTGATATATCAATTTTTTTTTTTTTGCATGGAAGAAGCATAAGATAGTATCAATGACTTCAAACTCAGTCTTTCCAAGGTGAAAAATGTCTGAGGACTGCTGTTAAAAACTAGACTGAAGTTAGATACTGTTTCTTCACAGAAAACTATCTAAATCTAGCTTTATTTATAATACAGGAATTTCCTGCAGGTAAGGATATGCTCTTGACCTTCAGAAACAGGGTAAAAAAGAGCCCAAAGATCATCACCAAAGTAAGTTTGGCCCTATCCACAACTATAAAATAAACAGAAAGCAACTATTATTGTATTTGTTGAAAAATCAGGTTACTTTTCGTATAATCTACACTTAAATATGTATTTGCATGCACATAATACACAACCCACACCTCATTTCCCCCTAACTACTGCACTTTATCTACTAGAGAAACTAATAATCCATTGAGAACTTAAGGACTGTCAATCAATAAGTAAAGGCCAACAAACAGCTGCCTGGATAAAAATCAAGAAAGGCACTGGTTTGAAGGAAATGTTTGAGGAGAAGCAGTAATAAACCTAAAACAGAAAGTAGGCTTCAGTGCTTTGTATGCGAGTTTTTTTTAAAAATCTCCTTGTAAAAATTATTATTCTAGCTATTATTATGATTTAGTTTGAGGAGCTGCTTATGGAAGCAGTGCAAAATGATTACTAGGAAAATGTATGCAAGACCAGTTAAACTAGAATAAAAAGAAATACATCTTGCTTTTTTCTCTATTTCGATGTGAGTCTATAAGGAAGGTGATTTCAAAATCTATTTACACATTTTCAATTGGTTCATAGAGTAAAAAGGACAGAACAGAGGCAGCACTAAAACTGTGTGGACAAAACACAAGAGGAAAGATCAAAAGAGAGGCACACCTATACCAGCCAGGAGGAAACTGAAACAAGAGGATGACAACTCTAATGGAGGAGTTCCATCAAGTGGAACACCCTGAAATCAGCAAGGATGGAAGACCAAGGGGTGCAGCTCCCACAACACCTGAGACAATAAAACCTTTCAGGGCCCACTCAGTGGCTGCTCAAGAAAAACAGTTTCTCATCAGCACAATCACACTCATTCTGCTTCCCCAAGGGGGCAGTGGAAGGGGAGGTGCTGAACTCTTCTCTCTGGTGACCAGAGACAGGACATGAGGAAATGGAACAAAGCTGCACCAGGGGAAGTTCAGAAGGGACATCAGGAAAAGGCTCCTCACTGAGAGGGTGGTTGGCCACTGGACAAGCTCCCCAGGGAAATGGCCAGGATATCAACCCTGTGAGTGTTAAAGGAGCATCTGGACAACACCCTCAGTCACATCATTTAGTTGTAGGCCATCGTGGGAGGAGCAGGGAGTTGGACTCAATGATCCTTAAGGGTCCCTTCCAACTTGAGATATTCTAGGATTCTGTGTTCCAAAGCAGGCAATTTCTCAACCACTTGACTTTAGAGTGATAGACAAAATTCCAGTGCTTCTAATAGGAAATAAAACCAGTCTGGAATTTCAAAACAAGTCCAACAGGCAGCCTGCTAAACAAAATTTATTCATCTGCCTCTCAGAAGAAGGATACTGCTAATTTATTCTTCCTCTACCTTGCTCAAAAAAAGCTCCAAACAAATCACTTCACCTGTTAAACCAACTAATACAGTAGAAAATAATTTATGGCAGAGTACCAAAAACTTATGAATTGTAAGAAATAATAGTATTTTCTTCTTGACTAAGAGAATTACTGGAATAATTAAGTTCCAGGATGAATGCAGAAATCATGACTAGCAAGTCAGCTTTGCACTGTAAGAGCCAACATAAAGCTGTGGAAGCCCAGAAGGAAATAGCAGCACTACAAAGAATTCTTTAGCCCTTCTACTTCACCCATGACTCCCAAGGTTGAGCTGTCAATGTCACTGCCTCCCAACACCAAACAAGTGAAACACCCTACAAACATCCTTTGCACCTTTAAAATACACATGGAGCAATGCAGCCTTCCATTAGAATGTAGATATTTAAGGAAAGAATAAGATAGCCCTTGCTGTCCTCTTCAGTAGTAACTTTATTCCTTGAACTTTTGGGTGTTGAGCATTAGGCAAAATGCACAACACACATCAGGTGACATAGGAGGAAAAACTGGTGGTACATGGTTCTCAGGAAATAATTCTGATTCATCAGGAAGAAAGATTGTTTAAAAGGAAATAATCTAATTGGAAACATGCATTAATGAAGCAAGCTCCTGGATTCTGAAGAACAGAAATCTCAGAGATGTGCTTTGCTATTTATTTCTAGGCCTACAGAAGGAAAAATGCACTGCCTGTAGATATTTTCTATGTGTCATATGGAGATCTTTTATCTATTTATTATGTTTAATTTCAAGGAAAAGCTAGGATCACAAGGAAAAGAAGTAACTCAGAATAGGGTTGACAGAGAAGATTCGAGAGGAATTTAAAAATATTTCATTTGAATCTCAATAATCTGAACTACAATATCATCCCAAGCACTTCACACAAACCAGGTACTGGCAGGATACACAATCTAAATGGGGTTTTGGTTAGATAGGTTTGGTTTAGTTTTGGTTTTAATGGGGTTTTTTTGGTTACTAGGTTTTCAAAGAGCTCTGTAGTGTTACACAAAATAATTTACGTTTACAGATTCATAACAGCAGGAAAAAAGAGACAGTATGCACTACTTATGCATTAGCTGAGAAAATTATTTCCACTGTTATGAGTGATTTTATACATCTCTATTGGCAAAATAAACTTGAAAAAATGTAAACATTCTTACGCTACGTATTCCTGTTCATCTTCTGCTTGAAAGTGGTATGTTCTGTTATCTGAAATAAAGAAACACATCTTTTCATTTGGCACAAGATAAAAGTTAATGTGTCTATATATTTGGTACTAAAACCTATTTGGCAGCTAAAACCTTCAAGAGCAATTTCTCTTAAAAGGCATCACTAATCCTTTATGCATAGCTATAGATAACAATTCCAAAAAAAATGAAAAAGAAAGACGAAACTGTAAATTTTGATTCACGCCAATTGTGTGTATTTTATAAGTCTTAAGTTTTTGAAATACCAAAGAAAAATAAACACATGGATCAAATTTTACCCTTTCAGAAGTCAATACTGAAACATAATTAGAAGAGGGCAAAATTAATTTGTTCCTTTTATACAGTTTTTCCCTCCAGCTGAGCCAAGAAAATTCTTTTACTAACCAACAGATGAAGACATGAAGTGGCTTTTCTCTCCCACAATCTAATGTTTCCTAGACTGTCCTTTTCAATAGAGAATGCTGGAACTGCTTGTTGATTGATACTCTGTATGTAAACACTTAAACTGACTCATCAAAAGAGTTTTTAAAACCAGACTGGATACAAATACCTGCTGCACAAGACCAAAATGGCAAGAAGGGGAACCACAGGAGCTTTAATGCTGAGAAGAAAAGGCACTACCAATTTCCAGAAAAAAAGAAATATATTTTTAATGTGGGATAAGAGAGAAAGAAATTGAGTTTCCTTGTGTTCTTCCTTCCCATAAACAGCACTCAAAAAGCAGAACAATGATTGAAAATCAAGATAAAGCCAAAGGTTTTTCCCCTTTCCTGGTGGATACAGCTAATGCATTCTCCAGTAAGCTGTTAAACATCTCTCTGAACTTAGGGAGCAGCACATATGCTGCATTTCATGGCTTGTCACAAACTAATAGCATTTATGTCACAACTACACAGAGAAAAGCTCTACATCCATTTGCTCATCATCAGAACTGGAGGCTCTGAACGCTCATGAGACACTGTGTGTATCTGGATACAGACCTGAACATGGAGCTCTGGCCTTGTGCTCTACTCAAAGCACCTTGCAATGACATTTTCAGACATCTCACACAATATAGGATGGTATTAAAGTTGCTACATACGTGATATTAGATCAAAGGACTTCTTATCTTCAGCATTTGGCTTCACTTGGCAGGTCAATAAATTCAGTTTAGCTGGTTGCCTGTTGGACTAAAAAAAAAAATTATTTTATTTTAAAAATGTATTGATTTAGGATTATTTTCCCTTTCTGAGGAGTGGGCATGTATGACATTGCATGTATGATATAACTTAAAGCTTGGACATGCACATATATCCACCCTCAAAAGGCTGGAGACCAGCATCACTTGGTCTCATTTGGTCTTATAAAACAGACACATTGCTAAATCTAAACAAAATCAAAATCTTCACAGCCTCACTTTATCTGAAAGGGATTAAAAGAAAAAATCCTTAAATTTACAATATGTTAATATTAATATTTTTTTTTACTGCATTTCATTGATAATGGCAAAACTATAATGTATTTTTTCATTACAGCATGCACATAGTCCAAGTTTCCTCCCATATCAAAGATAAAATCCTAAAACTTTAAAAGGGAAATGGAAAGCTGAAGATCTGGAGTTTCAGAACTCGGGATCAATACCAATACCAATATTCTGTGCTGTAACTGAGTCACTTAAGACATGATAATTAAATGTATCTTTGAGGAATTTGGGGTTTATACAGGTGGAAAGCTTTAGAAATTGAGGGCTATCAGTGGAATTTGGGGCAAAGGGGGAAAAGGTGAGGAAATGGGACCATCTCCTTTAACAAGAGCAACTCCTGTGCTCGTTTCCAACAAGTTCTTGTTACAATCCCACAAGGAGCTTTAGCACTGCCTCCACCATGATCACCTTGGTGCTACCTCATCACTGAGCAACCCTAGGAAAACCCTTCAGACATGTCTGATTCCAAGAACTCACTGTGATCAAAACTCACCAGCATTTCCAACTTTTAACTGAAAGCATTCAAAATACCAAACACATTCACTCATCTGTCAGACTCTAACCTAATAGCAAATACTTCCCAAGTTCCCAAATTACGTGGCTCACAAATATACAGTGACAATCCTTAGAAGCAAATTAATCTAAAGTATTAATTGAGAAGTCTGTTCAATACATTTGCAATTTCCTTATAAAAACAACAGACAAATTCATTTAACAAGCTACAGTTTCACAAAACTTCAACAGGCAGAAGCTGAAGTAACATCTTTTTTGCAATAGCACATTAGCAGCAACAGACTCACCAGGAAAGGATAATGCTATTGATTATTTTCACATAAAGGTATAAAAATAACTTACCGTTGCATGTGAGATGGTAAGAATCCCATTCTTAACAGTGCACTTCCTTCTTTGCCAAACTTTCCTTAACCTACATAAGAATATCATATCAAGTTTAGTAAATAGACTTCAAAACACATTCATATCATTATCATTTTGAGATGATGACCTTTAAAAAACAGATTTTTACTAAATTTTTACTAAATGCTTAAACAAAAGAAACAGAGATTTGTGACATCTTAATTGTCTTTTAGAGAGTTATAAAGACAATAGCTTTCTGTTAACTATGACTATTTTTTTAAGCATGCTTGTCATGTTTTTTATATTTGCTATATTAAATTCAGTTCTGTGTTCAGGCTTGAACTTTGGAACTCACGAGTACTTGTGGCACATGCATTGGGAGAATATGCCTGAATCAACCACAGCAGAAAACTATTAAAATTAGAGTTTGAACATAGCAGTAGATTTCACTATTATGTGCTACCAGAACATACCCATCACTCTTCTTTAAGAGATAACCTTTCTTCTCACTGCCATATTCCTTATTCCCCTGAAGCTGATGCATACTGTACCCTCCTTGCCTGCTCTGTGAATCCTGAAAAAGGGAAACACAACATTAATGTTCTCCTGATGTGCACAGTACTTTCCTAACCTTTAAGCCTATTTTAAGTTTTCTTCTCTACAACATCATAAATTCATAAAGATTAAAAAAGAACTCCTACTGCATGTTTTTTACATTCATAGGAGAGCTTGCTTTTACACTACATGATCTTGAACTAGATGCATGTTCAAGATTTAATTAATATATTAGGCCTTTGATGAAAATATGCATCTCTAAACAAAGAATTTTAGAATACAGATATTGAATGTTGCACAATCTTCTAAGCAAAAAGTAAAAGGCTACGATAAAATTTCAAAAAGAAAATAACTGAATATTGCATGCATATATATATATAGTAACACATATATAAGGAAAGACAAATGCTAATAAACCTCATTTTTTCAAATAAAAAATATGTATAATTCATGAGTCTTAGTGAATAAAATCAGCTGAAATAACTTTTGGCCTCATCTGGTGAAACAATTAAGTGAAATGGCTTAACTTGTTACAAGCACATTAGAAAAAAAAAATCCCCCAAATTCATTAAAACATTGACTTACTCTCCTAGACTTCGATCACGAAAGGCAAAAGCAATAGAGGAAAGAGAAAGCAAATAATTTAAAACAAGAATTATTATTCATTTAAAAAAACATGCTCCTTGAACATAAATCTTATAGCCCCCACTGTTAAAACAATGTTTCCCCTTCCTAAAGACACTAACAGAGAGAAGGCAAGAACTATTTATTTTAAGCATATTGGTGTTTTGTCTCATCTAGTAACAAAATATCATAACAAAATTCCAGGCAACCTGGCATATATGACACTGGCTTCACAAAACAACTAGGATGACTGCAGGATCAAATTTTAATACATCTTCCAATCTTTGTAATCTTTAAATTGCCTAAAATGATAGTTCTGTTCTATCTTCTACCACAGGAGCTAATTCTGAATTTCAGTTGAAAAAGATCAGGCCCAAAGTGAACTTTTAAGTTTTGCAAGTGTATGCAAAAAGCTATAATTAAGGGCACATAAATTTGTTTTTAAATATAACTGTAAAACAATAACTTGCAAAACATTTGACAACATCCCACCAAAAAAAAAACCAAATCAAAAGAATGGGAAGTTCAATTACTCCTTTATCAATAACCTTTCCTCTCTAAAGCAGAGTTTCTTACCACTACAACCAATATATATTGAAGATTACTCCCTTTTGGTTTATCCAGGGTGCTTACAATTGCTTTTCACTTTGTAATAAGTTTGCCACAGGGTTTAGAGGAGTGCTTTGCTAAAACAGGCAGTTGTGGCTGGAAGCAGCACAAAGGCTCCTGCCAGCACTGCTCACACCACCACAATCAGCAGCTCATTTGTTAAAAGCAAATTTCAAATCCCCATTGGAATTAGGGTCCTGCTGGTATTAGCATAGGAAAGAACATAATGAGATATAGTTACTGTTGCAAGTAGCATATGAGATGGAGATTTGGAGAAATAAATCAAAATGTATAAAAAAAAATTGACAAAACAGACACAAAGCTTGAATCCAAAAATTAGCTATGTTCAACTTAATGCTGTTAAGTTACATTTGCAGCAACAATTAACAGAGAAAAATAGGGAACAGAAGCCTTTATTAAAGGCTCAGTTTCTTTTAAAATTTAAGCTTCTTAGGATTGAGCATTTTGCAACATACAAGATCAGATGCTTTACACAATTAAAAGCACACATTAAAATATTCATTAGTTTTCATTAAAATACTTTTTCCAAAAGCCATAAACCGTAACAATTTTCCAAATTTAGGTAATTCTTGCACAAGGTAACAGAATCTGCCCCAACTTGACATGAGGACAGCACAACAATGGTCACAAGAGACACTGCATGTAAGAGTCAATGCCAATGGAACTTCCTGCAAGGAGCAGCAGCACTGGCACTGCTGCACAGCCCATGGTCCAAACATGGTCAAGATGTGCTTCTCCAGGATCCAGGTAATTGCAGTGATTACAGCAACTTTTTTTTCACTGATGAAACAACAGGTATGCCACAAAAATCTGTGAGGTCATTACAGATGCCCATAATGCTAAATAAACACCTTGAACGAGTGCAACAGTGAGACAGGAGCTGCATTGTGAGACCTCAAAAATGTCAGGATGTCTCACTTATCTATTAAAAGCTCGAAAGAGGTTAAAGGTGGCAGAATTTACAATTTAGACAGAAATCACTAGTTTCAGTTTCCTTCTCTCAGATTTTAACTATTGGGCCAGGGCCTCAATTTTATTATTTCAAACTGCTTCCTTGCCAAAGCAATGTTTGGTAAGAGTATTTCAGATTTTTTACATATCCATTGGAGAAAATCCCATTCATTTCCTGTTCTTCAAGAATTCTGTTAATCCATCAATTTTCCAGTGATGAGATTATAACACACAAATATAAGTGGAAAAATATATACTTAATCATAATCCACCAGGCCATCTGTCACAATAATAAAGTCCAGCCTTTTGTACTTGAAGATTTGGATATACACAGTGATGGAGGCTGACTGGTGAAAGCTCAGGCTGTGTCAGGCTTTGCTGTCTCTTAATCAAGGAGTAATGGATGCTGACAGGCTGCTTCAGGATTAAACACTGAATACCTAAGCAACACATTGTTTTATCAAGCTCCTCAATTTCTGCCAGCATCACTACACTCTGACTCATGTCATGTAGCAGAACATCATGACTGAAAGTCCTCATGCTGGTTTTAAAAGAGAAACTTGATCATCAGTGTGATCAAATGGTTATTTTAACAAAAAAAGCAGATTCTTTGATTACAGCATTTCTCTGTCTCACTCCTGTGATTTGCTAGGATATCTGAGAATCACAATACTGCTCCTTTTTCTTCTATGACACAACTACATTTCTCTTCAAAATAAACACTTTATTTTTATATTTATAACTTTATATACATATATTACACACAAGGGTTTTTCAAGAATCCTAAAATTTGTCCACACCATAATTACAGACAGAACAGTTGCACAATTTATTTTGGTGATGTCTGTGAAGCTATTTTATTTCAACATGAATTCAAGTTTCAAAATTTGACTGCACATTTATATTTGACTTTACTCCTACATTTTAGATGAAATTTTGTTGTTTATAGGTAAAACCTTACAAAAAGAAGGCTTTGTAAAATCATGGCTCAGGCCTTCTAGTTTGATTAAGCAGAAAAGGACTATGGGAAAGTGACTCAGCTGAATTAGAGATAGGAAAACAAGTCACCATGGTGTGTTCACATTGGAGTGTATGGTGGTTGGTTGAATTATATTTATTATGATTTAAAACTATGGAACAGATAGTGGACTAACTGCTTCAAAAAGGCCTGGTTTTTGCAATTAAGTGGCTCTCCTTTGCACCTGCCTGGGGTCTCTGCATCACTACAGAACCTCATCCACAGCTCACCCACAAGGTTTCTCTCCACTAAAACACAGTATTTTTATTACACATCCAGGAAATAAGTAACCAAAAATCCAAACGTGATATTTCACTTGTTACTCTGTCTCATAGTAATCAACAAGCAATTTTGAAACTTGACTTGTATGGACTGTACCATATGCAGCCATGAATGCACAATAAATTTCTGAAGAACATCCACCCATTTGTCCTACTTGACTTCCAAGTCTGATTGCTAAGAAGCATGAATTCAACAACATATGCAGCATCCAGG
This sequence comes from Thryothorus ludovicianus, assembly GCA_013397245.1. NCBI lineage: Eukaryota > Metazoa > Chordata > Aves > Passeriformes > Certhiidae > Thryothorus > Thryothorus ludovicianus. The sequence continues at coordinate 535,877 of VZTB01016844.1, read as the reverse complement.
AGAGATGCTTCTCTTTGCTTCCCAAATAAAGAGCTTGTGGAAGAAAATGTACATGAGAGGGGAGCAAGTCTTGTTGCTCTGTGTGTTGGGAATCAATTCCTGATGAATAATGAGCAGGAATTGTGTTCAGAGTGATTTAGATAATACAGAGTTGACAAATGTAATGCCTGTATGGAAATCTCTGTAAGTGTTATGGAAGAGATCTGATAAGCCCATGTGCAAATTGGAGATGGAAGAGAAAAAAAAATACCAAACTGACAATCAGAAAAGTATGAGATAAAGGAAAACTGAGCACTAGAAAGAACTAGGAGCTTTTACAGTAAATCAGGATCTATTCAATGGTGCTCTGTGGTATTCCTGTCAGCATTTGTGCCAAGAAAAAAATTCTAAAAAACTTGTAGAATGTATTGTCCTTCAGAATGATGCCATTAGAGAGATGCAGGAAGAGGAACACCCTCTTGGGCAAGGTTTGTCTGCTATATCCTGCACACCTATGCTACGTAAGCAAGCATTCAAAAGAAATAAAAAAAAAATCACTGAAGCAATTACTCATCCATCAGTTCTTATTAATGATGATTCCACATTAGCTAATTTTCTAACTTCTAGCCACACATCTACACACAGTGCCATAATCACAACAGGCTATCTATAAAATTATGTGGCAACCCATGAAAATACCTGCCCCAGTTACTTAAGTCCTACTTTTAAGAATTTCAGAAGAATTCCAGGAAAGCAAAAATTTTTTAGCTTCACACCACAGAAAGGACATTAATGAAAACTATTTTGAAGAGTATATTTTGAAAAAAATATTTTGAAGAATATAAGTTGGAAAATCAGGGCAGCTTTTGAACAGAGAGGTTGTGTACAAAAATCTCCTGGAGTTTCCTGGAAGAATCAGTAAGTAAATGATGACTGATGCAATGTACCAGGACTTTCAATGGGCATTTATTCTTCCTTATGAAGGGGAAATAATTACACTGCCACAGGACAAGAGGAAAAGTCCTCAGGTGAGGTAACAGGTTAAAGGCACGAAACAGCCAAATGGGTTTCACAGAAAACTGTGCCAGCACATGTACTGTCTAACACAAACAATATGGAAAAGGGTGAACAGTAAACTTTCCAATTTTTTTATATGCTATTAAATTATTCAGGATACCCAAGAATGGCTGACTGAAGAATTGCTGAGGAACTCAATGATAGTGAGTGGCTTGACAACAAGTGACAGGTGAAGATCAGCAGAAAAAAATGCCAAGTGATGCAGAGGGGAAGGGAAAGATACTGTGAGCTCACCATGAAGCTTCAGAAACAGGATGATATGGTTATAGTTTTAAACTATAACAGATGATTAAACTTACATATCTCCTCTGGACAAAGAGCAAGTCGATGTAAGGTTTTATATGGAAAATTAATAAAAAAAGAAAAAAAGATCAAAAAAGTATCTAGTAAGGATATCATAAATTCACACACACTCAGATCCTGAATAGGGTATGCAGATCTAAAAGTTCAAAACAAATTAAAAGGGAAAGATTTTTCCATACAAAATGCAGCCATGGTGGGAAAGGCACAGCTGTAACATAAGCTGATGGTTTACACTTCTTCAAAAATTAACCACACAAATTCAAAGACTTCCAACCCAGCCAAGCTACTAATGGGAGGAAGTATCAGTGTTTATTGCCCTGCATTTTACTCTCAACACCCTCTATTAGCTGTCATCAGAAACTTGGCTGACTCAGTGATCTGGTTGTAAATTACATTATTATTCATATATGACATTAACAATACTGTTAATTGGACGACCATAATATTCATTATTGGATAATTAATATTTGGACAACCATACATATTCAGCACAATGGCATCTGTCAAATGTTTAGTTATAATTCATATTTAATAGCAGACACCTGGATGTTTGATATACCTACAAGAAAACTGAACAAAGGGTAAGCAAACATTTCCTGAAGGAAAGCTACACTGACCCTCCCAACAGTCACTGTCTCCATGGGATATTCAGTATTTCTCTCAGGCACTATGATTTTGAAAAGTCACAGCATTATCTCAGATGAAAGCTGTGATGTGTGTTATTATGTTATCTCCTAGTCCAAGAAGTATTCCAGAACATCTGCAATGGATATCACAGGTGCTTCTCTCCACTTTTGCAGAGGATTCCAGATACCAGTGCATTTGATGATGAATTTTACTTTTTAACTGCCGTGTCTCAGCCCCTGCTGTCTGAACAGCAAACAAATTTTCTTCCATATATGCTACTAGCAAAAGGAGTCTGGAAAGGAGAGAACAACTGCACAAAATCCATGGGAGTTAGCAGATGAACTCTAATGCAAAAACCACAGCTAAAGGCAGGTCTCTGCTTCTCATTCTGCCTTGGGATCACCTGGGTCAGGAAAATCCTGAACACCAAGTGGCTGGAGGGCAGCACAACACAAGTGTGCATCCCTTCGCTTCATTTTTTTCATTCCTTGTCATTATCAAGGACAGGATGCTGGAGTAGATGAAGCATTTATATGACCCTTTACAGCTCTTCTTACAGTACATTAAGAAAGTACATAAAAAAAGAGAATAATTTCTTTTTGTACATAAAATGGAAACAGAAAATGAATGTAAAATCATTGTTTGTCGATATGTTGTTGAACATCGTAAATATTAGTTTTTCCATAAGTTCAAAGTCCAACTCTTTTGAGCCAATAACTTCACCAATTTAACAATAATTAAATCAATTTCTGAATATAAAATTCACAAATTTATATAATCTCCAAGAATAACAAGTCTAAATTATTTACCTCCTTCTGATCAAGCTGCAAAGAAGATTTTATCAAATCTCGAAGAGCTGTGAGTTGTTTCTTTTCTTCATCTTGTGTCTGCTTTATCTATAGAAAGAGATTGCCATTATGTGCTTGCTGGGTGCAACTTCAATTGTAATGTTTTATGCATTTCAATATACCATTTTAGAGGTCCTGAACAACTAGCTCAATTATTTTATGTTTTTGTAATAGTTGAGTTTATTTTCATTGACCAGTCCATTCTTATATCTTCACTTTCTATGCGTTTACTGTTTGAAAAGCAAATTAAAATTAATGTATAACTTGACATGCACTGTTTGTTCTGTTAAATTGTAATGGCTTACTATGCTTAATGCAATTAAATTACCCTCTGAAATATTAAAATAACTCAAATAAATTTGACAGATTACTTAAGGAATGAAAACGAAGTTTAATTCAGCAACAAATGACAATAGCAAACGGGATTACTGTAATTCTGATTATAGAATACAAAAATATTTGGGTAACAAGTGATCTTTGATTCCAGGTTATTACTTATCTTCAATGAACGTCATAAATGAATTCATTTTAAAACCTTGGCGCTACCATTAAGTATTTTGGTTTTAAAAAGTGAAAACGGGTCTAAAATTAATGTTAATAATATAAGCTGATTCCAATATTCACACTTAAAAGTAATTTTATCGTAATGTATGATTGAATTAGTAGTAGAATGAAAGCTACTTTTCCCAACAGCTCTAAAAACTGCATATAAAGTTTAACAGTCAAGATGTCTTTTCATCATCTAGCTATGTTTAGTTTCAAGTAACATTTTTCATTGACAAGATGTAAATGAAATATAGATCCTTGTAGTTATATTTAAAATGTACTTATATAAACAAAATATTTTCATTTTCAGATATAAAGTTACTTGTAAGTGAACTTACATTATATAAGTCTGCAGCCAACTTTTCAATATATTGTTTAAGTTTATCAGCTGTTTTCAAGCCATCTTGGAAGAAACTGGAATGAAAAATACTTTTGATTTATCAGAAATATATTGAGTTCATAACACAAAGTAGATTATCTTGTGGAGAAAAATAGCAAAACCAATAAAACATATCCAGCTTCTTCCATGTTCAAAACTGAACAATTAAACAAGTAAAAATCCCAACATAAAAACCCTTCCTACTAGTTTAAAGTACAGTATCTTTCAACAGTGGAGACACACCATTGTGACTTTAACAAATATCAAATTAGACAGAATATAGCCAATGTGTTTCTCCTACAGCAATTTAAAAAATCTTTTTTCTGTATTTAAGTTCCTGTGTGTTTGCCTTTGTGGTGGTTCTAATGATGACACAGTTGTATCTCAGCAGTTTCACCTCAAGGAAATCCAAAGAAATTACTAGCTTTCACAGTGGCTTTAAACATTTACATAAAGACTAAAAACTATTAATTAGAATAAACAAGATATTCATAAAAATGCATTCTAGATCTATGCCTCAGGAAATAAAAATATTTTTTGTATACAACAAGCAAGGTGTTCCTTTGGCCTCTTTCTCCATCACTGCCCTGCCCCACAAACTCACTCACACTCTCTACTGGAAGTCTGCAGCCTCAGAAGATTCAGACACCTGGCACATCACAGTTATGAATAAAAGCCCTGACAGTCAAATAATGGGAAACAAAACCTTATGCAAAAAAGAAAATTGTAACTAAAGCTTAAAGCATTGCAGCACTTACTTGCATTGTGCATGGTAATATTTAATAAGGTTCTGCAGAAGGTCCACACCCTTTTTTGTCTTGATTTCATTAACCTTAATAAGATACTGTATAGACAATGGAAAACAAGTTGACAATCATGCATCACATTCTTCAACAGTTTTCAAACAACAAAACATCATCTGCTCAATTAACAACTCTGTGTTTAATTTGGTTGCTGACCCATAAAACACCAGTCCACTATTGCTAAACAAACATTAAAACAGATAATAGTCTATCTGGCCACTCCATAAAATTTAAACAACCCAAAACATAAAGCAAATTCAAGAAGAAAGTTTAATCCTTTACAATTGTCTAAAGATTTCCCTTTTTTAATGCTACTGTAATCATTACTGTAATATTCTGAAAGTACAAACTCTGTGCAATTTCAAGTAATTCCCCACTAAAATGTAATAAATAGAACTAATATAAAAAATCAGTTCTATGGAACTAATGTATCACTAATACCGCTTTATTAGAAATTTTACCACTTTATTAGAAATTTTACCACTTTATTAGAAATTTTAGAAGGCTTCAGAAAGAATATTGGAAGAGAGATATCAAAATACTGTTAAACTATAAACCTGATAAAATAAGAAGTATTTCCACAGTGTATTTTTAGCCCACAATAATCTAAAAACAAGGAAAAGGAATAAAACAAAAAGAAGCCAAGTTTTGTACAAGAGTTGCTAAAGTAATAATCTTTATATTGCTGTACTGTGTCACATTTAAAAAATTTCATCCCACCACCCCCGTTTAACGACAAAGATTTCACCACCCTCAAGTAAGACCCAAAAAGTCTGTTAATAATAAGTTATGGTGTTGCAAGTAGAAACTGAAATTTGTTTCTTACTTCACACATCTGCAGCTGGAACAGCCGCCGCTCCTTCTCCATTTCCTCTGCGATCTCAGCGCCCGTTATCTCCGTTCTTATCATCCCGTGCTGCTTGGCATGTTCTCTTTTTTCCTTCTCAATCTTTGTACTGCAATTTTTATTAGAAAACATTTTAGAGAAGAACTTCTGCTAAAATGTGATCTAACATTGTTTAGGGAAAAAGCAATCATTAAGAAATATCAAAGAAGACCATCTGAAGTTTAGCTCCTCTACCAAATCCTGTATATTTTAAGTCTGAAGAAGCTACTGAGCCATGAAACTACCCTTCCTTCAACTCTGCTCTCTAGATTGTATGTATTTGGGGAAAACAATAAATAATATCTTAACAATAACAATACTAATAATAGTACTAATAACAATTCATTTAAAATCCAACACCGCAAAAAACAAAGCCAAGTGGGAGACAAATACTTACAATTTGGTTTCATAATCTTTCCAGGCTTTGTCAAAAGGCTTTTTGAGGTCCTGAGAAAATAGAAAATTGTCTTAGAACATTTTGAAAACTTTTTCTTTGAAGTTATCAAGTAATAAATAGCAAAAAAAAAAATAGTTTCCTTCAAAAATTTTTAGACAGCAGTTGGAAAAAATATTTGGTTTGAATCTTGTAAAGTATTGCTTTCCTGTGAACAATAACACAGCAATTTACAACAAAATTGTCAAGATTTCATTGCAATCATGCTAATTTTGTTCTTTGTACTAAATACAGAATATTAATAAATACTAACAAAAAATACTTTCATGAGTGAAAGGAAAACAGTCACTAGACAGATGAAGATGAAACAAAAATTTAGTTTGCACACTTACCCCTTTAACACCTTTTAAATCTCCTTTCAAGAGAGAATCCAAAGTGAAAATAACATTGTGGCTTAATCCCTGGAGCTAAAAACAAAAACATTATCATTCAAAAGGATTTATTATGATCTTATCAAACTACTGCCAACAAATCTTTGGACTTCACTACTCAAGTTGCAACCACCTCACATTTCTAAATTCATAGTAAATTAAAGTCTGGGAAGAATTAATAAACTTTTACTTGCATGAGACATAGAAATATTATAATTAATGTTTACTTAAACAAGGTGACATAAACCCAGAATTTTACAAACAGCACATAGCAAAGTTCTGAGCAATAAACTTCAAGGCAATATTCATCCTCTTGAAGCAAACATTTGGGTACAAATTTGGCTACAGAGTAAGAAGGACCTGCTGTGCCACAGGCAGGGAACACACAAAGCACGTGTTAATTCAGCCTTGAACAGAAGGAGCAAACAGGGGCACCAGCTCTTTGAATATTCCCCTCTTTTTGGGAACACTGTTCCTTGCCCTGTCCATTGTGTATTTCTGACACCTCCTCAAACTCTCAGTATAAATTTCACCCCACTGAGTTCATGACTATTTGATTATCAACAAGAATATCAAAACACTCAAAGAGGTTCTCCTGATCTAGTGTTCCACTCAAACTCCTCATATATTCTAAAGACACTCTAGCCCTTTTTTTCATTTTTCCAGGTGTATCCATTTAGGATAACAAACTCAAGCAATTTATTTTTGAGTTGCAATGACTGAGCAGTAGCCAGCAAGTATGTCAGCTATAGGAAAAAAAACCAACAAAAACTCCAAAGCTAAATACAGTGTCTTACTCCAATACAGAAAAGATTTGCAATCATTGAAGACTTGATTAAACAGTAGCCCAAACGAACTTGAAACAATCTGGTATAGCAAAACAGTCTCACACACAGAACAAAATTAAGAGAAAAAAAAACCTTAACACATGGAAATATATGTGAGAATTTAGTGAGGGTTGTGAACAAAAGAAGATTTGCCTGCAAAGATTAGTTGAAAACATTTATAGGAAAGAGAGCTAGAGAAAAACAGGCTTTAAACACTTGGAAAAAGGCAAGAATCATGCAAATTTCAAAATAAATAATCTTCAAGTGCTACAAATGTTCTGCTGAAACCTTATCTAGATCAATATAAAGATATTGACACATTCATTTTCATATACACCTTTTAAGTGCACAACTATAATGAATTACTGCATAAAGAATGAAACCTGAAATGACAAAGGAGGTAGAAGTAAAAACAAATAGAAACTGATTCTTGTGGGACACTCCGTTTGCTGAAAACATAGACCAGGGTTGGCAATGGCCAATCCCAATGTTCTACCTTCATAAAATCTTACTGAAAGGTCATTGAGTGTCCTTCTTATAAGAGAATTTTAATAACAATGATTCAACAACTTAACTACCATATTCATGGATTTTAAGTTTCAGACATTATATTTAATGATAACATCAACAGTTAATAGTGAAAACTGCACGGCAACTTATCAGTCTTGTTAAAATGATTAACAGACATGCTTTTATTCTTGCCCTTGTGTGCTGAGCAATTATTTCAAAATTATGCTTTCCTAAAGTTGTGTACGTAATAAAAGCTGCTGGTTTTACTTCGTAGTAAGTGAATATCACTCTAAAAGTTGTCACTCCATAATTGACAAAGAAGAAAGTTAGTTATTTTCTACCCTCCTTCTCATGAAATATCCACAATATCACAATTCATATGAAAATTTTAATGAGTCATAATTGAAGTTCAAAGAAGGAACAAAAAGGATCCAAATTTGTGAAACATTTTTTCATTGTCTACTGTGTAGCTCTAGTCCTTATTCATCTTTATGTCTTTGAAGACCATTCATTATTTTATTGTACCTTTATTAAATAAGGTATCAACAATCTGTTCTAGATAAAAAAAGAAAAAAAACTCCAAACCTATTATCCTGCCATTCATCTTAATAAATCCTGCCCTTTTTCCAATTAATTTTATCATCATGAGGCTCAGCATCTACTTTGGGGCTTTATCAGTGACATAACAGAGTTCTTCTCTCAACTGCTTCTTCCATGAACCTCAACTTATATTTTGATATAAACATCTTCTTTCAATGGAATCTTATTAAACAGAATGACACTTAAGAACAACAAAAAAGAACTTTCTACCTCAGGGAGAGAAAACGATAAAAATAAATGGTTTTAAAATGCTGAGGCAATTGTAAAATAAGTTTGTTGTCTATTTGAGATTGCTGAATGAAGTAAATTAGTGAACACTGTATTTCAAATCCTGTCAACAAGAATTTGGGTAGATAATGCTTCATCATCTGGCTGAAAAAGTATAATGTTGTTCTGAGTAAGTGTGGAGCCTTAAAAGTGCTTTTTCCTCTTGATCAGCACTATTTTAAATAAATTAATAAACCCTGATATCTTGTTTGCACGTTAAAACAAACTAAAATTTCCTGTGGATGCCCTGCTAGGAATGACAAAGTCCAGAAAGCTTCCAAAAAACTTGACTTCTAATCCCAAACTGTCCTTAAAGTGCACTTTAATTCATAAAGATCAAATTAATCCAGAGTGACAGAAGTCTCTACAGAGGAAAAAGATCCAGTCTGGGCAACTGTCAAAGCCAGGGAACTTTGCTGCAGGGACCTTTGGTGTGATCTACAGCAGTTATGGTTGTGTTGAAGACTGTAGGAAGACAAGTCTGCAATATCTCTTGTACTTCACACACTCAAAGAACTTGGAAATAAGCCCAACTATAAGAAAAATGCAAAACTGAAGCTATGACTTTCTGAATATAACAGCTACAAAGCCCATGAAAAATGATTGCACAAGAAATGTGGCTTCATTACTCTCAGTGTTCTAAGATATTTGCTATGACTGTAGTTCTATTATGCAGCTTTAATAAATAAAAGGCCTAAGGCCAACTTTAAACACAAACCTTTAAACCACCTTCAAAAACCTGGTCTTTAAGCAATGGATGCTTTATATATCACAGGGGGAGTGGACTGTTAACACCATTTAAACATGCTCAAATTGTTATTTTTCTTCCAAAAAATGAATGTTTCTCCTTTTGTGGTAAAACAAAGCAGCCATAACTAATGATATTGTATTTAACTAGAAAGACTTCAAGTTAAGGGATGATTTAAAATTAAGATCCATGAGGTATATACCACCATCAATCACTTGCAAATGACAGCTCAAGGGATGTCTCAACATTTATATTTACCTTCTTAACTGCCAATTAACAATCAAAACCAGAGTGTGCAATAACACCCTTTAGAGATCCTCTCTGCAGAAATTGTTGGGTTTGTTTTTGAAAAAAACTGAAAGCAACCTAAAAATTATCCTTAGTCATCATGATCACACAATTCTTGTACTATAATTTATTTTGAAACAAGTTAAAAGCTAAGAAAGTTTAAAACTCCTCACCAGGTTCTTCAACAGCGTTGATAGTTCTTTAGTAAGTGTGGAAAATTTTACAAAAGCTGTGCCAAGGTCTGGATTATCTCGACTTAAAAAATTACTTCCGAATTTATCTAGTACTTGTGCATAGTTTTCTTCATTTTGGACATGATCTGCAAAGAAAAATCAAAAGTTGGGTTTTCTGTAGCCAGTCAATTATAACATTAAGCTATTTGCAACTTAACAACAAACTAACAAACAGTACTTTGAGAAAAGCCACAGCTCAACATTTACTGAAAATTAAAACAATTTTAAGACTAAAAATAACTATTTAGCAATAGGCATACATATGCATTTTAAATCAGCAAGTTTAATTTCTGATACAGCTATGAAGGAAACTCTGTAGCAGAGATTTGAGAGAACAATAAGATCAATAATACATCAGTGAAACAACAAAAGTTTGTTTAGTAAACAACATCAGAATTCATAGCTGCCCACTACAGGAACTTTCATGCACACATGAACTTTTCTTTTGAAATGATGGACACTTTTACAGAACAAAAAAATCAGAAGTTCCAGATAAAAAAGTAAGGAGACCAAGACTGAATCTGACAGTAAGATTAAAAGAAGAAACATCTTACAAAGGTTCCCTTTTTGCCTGCTTTGTACACTGAGTTATCCCAGATAAGGGAATGTGCTATGCAGCCAAGATTCATTCCAACGTATTTAACAGCAAACTGCTCCTACAGGGAGGTCAGAACCAAGATGATGCAGCTGAAGCCAGTGAAAGTGAGAAAATCCTTGACCCAAGAATTAATTAGAAACTGTTGTATCTGAAACGTCTTTCCTGCTTCTATTTAGTTTCCTTTCTGGCATATGTTTGCATAATCTTTGTTACTTCCATTTTAGTATCTTTAAAAACAAAATTTACCTCTACAGCCCTTTAGGAAAGACTTTATCATCTTTATCTCTCTTAGAGGATATCACTGATATTAATTAAATTAATATTTCACTTTAATGAATATCCTAGCCTTACTATGTGGGCTTTTTTCTGCAAACCACAAACACAAAACCACATAGCTACAGCACAAGTTCTGTGCAATGAAAGGCAGGAAGGGAAAGAGAATAGTTGCCAGTAGGTACTATGTTTTTTTTGTCCCCAAAATCCCCAAGGTTTTTTATTCAAGCTGTGATACTGCCTGAGAGCATCTGAATTACAAGTTATGACTCGAAAGACAGAAGAAAAGGAAAAAAAGACATGAGTTTCAAACAAGTCTCATGAATAATGTCTCACAATACACAAATCTATTCAGACATTAACAAACAGCTGATGAAGAGTTAAATAGTTAACTCTTCTAAGGTATTGCAGATACTCAAACAACAGTCCACCAAAGCTTGGAAAAAAAAAAAAAGTCATAACCTGTTAAGAAAAAGTACAATCCTGATTTACTAATACTAAGCCCAAAAGCTCACATATCACACCAGTCACATTCTAAAAATTAGACCTAAATACTGAGGTTTTCAAGAGGCCAAAAATTTAAAAATATGTTAATATATATTTGTTGCATATGTTGCAACTCAAGCTGTATGTTTTTAAGAAAACTGTTCCAAAAGCATACAGTTTTAATCAAATAGCTTAGCACTGAGCCCAAGGAAACCACCACACAACAATAAAATATGCATTTTGTTTTGATGTAAAAGCTTTTGCACAAATATTCGCAGAGGACTTTATCTATGAAGGAGCTTTAGCTCCTGCAGTTCTGAGTGCGTAAAGCTCAAGCACACCCAGCTGTGCTGAAGGAAAAGGAAGGATAATGAAAGGTTGGAAAGAGCCCTGCTAGATCATGGAATCCCTGTCCTTGCTTGTGAAGCACTTTTTACATCAAAGTATTTCGCAGCATTTTGATTTCAGCACTGTGTTGTTTCACAGAGCATCTTAAAAAATTATTTCATAAAGAGAGTGAAAAAGAGCTGAAGAAGCTTGTGGAAAGGCAAAAAAATTCCTGGTCAGAAAGAGGAAGCAGATCATTGTCCTAGAACAATACAGAGGAAATTCTCAAGAATTCCAGACCACAAATCACTTCAATCTAGAAATGAAATTTTGATAGTGAAGTAAAAGGAGTACCCCTTTATTTACTTCTGTAATTGCCACACATAGGCACACAAAATGCAAGTATTCTGTAAGAATAAGAAATTTTCAATTTCTATACAACTATCAATGTAAATCTTGCAAAAGAAGATTCAATATTTTCTGTTGAAGAGGTAAGGCAATTCCCTACTCGACCTTAAATGCACATAGCTGAAAAATTCAATCTGCAGTGTAGCCTGTATTAAAATACAGAATGTGAAACCTGACATGCTTAGGGCAAAGAGCATCCTCTCATCTCACTGTAGGTGCCTCATGCAAGCTCAGAAATTACTTACTAGTGTCCTAATAGAACTTCCTTAGCATACAGAAAACTGTAATAGGCATGACAATATTTACTTTCTTAGATACAAGTCCTCATACAAGACTTTAATAACCCTAAGAGTAAGACAGGATCACTGACAGCAGTACACGCAGGGAATAAGATTTGTCTTCCAGAACTGAATCATGTCTTTTCAATATTGTAAGCAACGCTCAGCACTGTGATGAAAATAGAACAGCTTCCCCAGCCAGACATCCTGCTTCTTCAGCAGCTCCCTGAGGCGAGCCAGAATCATGGAGAACTGAGGAAGGGCTCTGCTCCCACTGAGGGACACAGCTCCCTTCAAAGGGGCCTCACTCATCATTCCCTCCCCAGTGGGATCTGGCAGGGCCACCAGCACCAGAGCCCGAGCTGAGAACGCCACCAGAGCAGGGCAGATGTGGTGTGAAGCAGCATCCTGGCCTGGGCACAGCAGTGGTATTTTCTGAGCTGTGCATCTCCTCCACAGCCCACAGCTTCAACTCTGGGCAACATCCAGCACAGAATTCACCTTTGGTTTGAGAAAACCCTCACAGCTCCCAGTGCACAACAACGCTGCAGCATCCCTTAAGTCTGAGCTCTGACGTGCAGAGAGGAAATGTTGAGGAAGCAGCAGGAATTCCTCTGGAGCTGTGGATGCAAGCAGCCAAGGGAGCTTTGCAGCAGCACTTGGCAGAAGCAGGGAGCACTCTGAGCTCTGCAGAGGCACAGCCCCAAGGACTCCCAGGGCTGAATCCCACCTTGCACTGCATTCCCAGGCAGTCACCTGCAGCTGTCCGTGCCCAAAGTGACCGTGTGGGAAACCTTTCCCAGGATTAACACAAAACATTTAAATGAGACTCCCAGAATTTGTACTCTTCACTGGAACCCACAGCATTTATTAAATACTATGCACATTTCCACTCAAAGATTATCAGAATTTTAGCATATGCGTCTGAGCCTAGGGAGATTCCTGCCTACTTGTGCATATTGAGTAAGGGTACAGAAGGACAAATATTGTGAAGAGAGGTTGAAGGATAGCCTTTATATGCTGGACCTACAGAACATATCATTGAAATTAAAGCCTTAAAATTTCCTTCCTCTACAAGAGTTTTGTTCACATATATTATCCTGCAAACCCTGAAGAACACAAGAACAAAAAACATTAAATAGCTTACAGAAGAAAAACACTACTCTCTGTTGTCACTGATTATGCCCAAAGGAACCTGAAGAATATCTAAATTAATGAGAATTATTTGTTTATGTGGTTTAGTTAACAAAAATTAAAATCATGTTTCAGAATTTCGATCAACTTTAAACTATTTTAAGTTTCACTTCTAAAGCAGTTCTGTTCCATGGGTAGCCAGAGGAAAAATAACCAAGGTCAGAGCCAAAATGCATTTATGAATGAAAGATGACTCAGAAAGGCTTTAGAAAAGCAAGAAAGCTGTCAAGGTTAAAAAGGATGGCAGAAATTATTTGAAATGAAAAAAAAAACATCCTTTCTCACTTCATTCTTCACAAAGCTGAAATATAATGGAAAAATAATAGAAAAAATTATTTAACTATCATACAATTGTCTGAACTTGATAACAATAACGCCTTCTAGAATGAAACTGTTCAAGGGAAAATTAATAAAAGCCTATTACTATATTTCAGAGCAAGAAGTATCTGAGTCTGCAAGGTTCTCTAGATCATCACAGTACAAGAGCACTGGGAGATAACCCAGCCCAGAAAAGTAAATTACTTCTTTTTGCATCTCTTTTCATCACTGACATGCTGGAAGAAGTTCTCATGGAAGAATTTTCTTTCTCCTCTGCTTCAGACGATTTATACCAAATCTAACAGCAGAGGTCTTAAAATTTGATAACATGAGCAATGGCAAGTCACTTAGATTCATGTATGAAAATATAAAATAGGCAAGCCTATTAGCCTCTTATTTATACCAGCCTCAAAACAGGAAGAATGAAAAGCAAATGTAATAGCTATTTTTAATAAGCTCCAGAGAGAAGTGAGAATTCAAGTATGCACCAGCAGCAATATTGCTTATATATTCCCCAGACTATTTTTAGGAACTACAGTGCAGAACAGAATTGCTGGATATGTGGATGAATACAAAATGCTAAACAAGAAATACAGGTTTTATAAAAAAGAAAATTTTACATCAAGAAATTCCCACCTCCAGGAGATCAACAAGCATGTAGGCAAAGGAAGTCTACATTAAACTATTAATTTTCCAAGTTATCTCTCTCACAAAAACTCTGAAAGGAACTAAGAAGACTAGGAGGGATGAGCCTCACAAGGAGGAAAGAGAGGCCAAAAAAATAAGGGGAGGAAAGGAAAGAATAAAGGGTTCATTTTCCCACCAGAAGGAAGTCTCCAGTGAACCAGAAGTCTCTACATACATCCACTAATTGTGCAGACTACAGCAAGAGGCTCCAGCAGGGCAGCTCCCAAGATAGAGCAATCTCATCTTTAATGGCCAATGTATGGACGTGAGCATCAGAGGCACTGCAGCACATGAGGGAAAACACTCATAACTTCAAGAAATTATTGCATTATAAGACATTTCAAGGAAAAGTTCTGAGTTCCATCACGTTGTCATTCAGTACCAAGTAAAACAAAGCTGCCCATCAGAAATTATGAAGAAACACAGTATGCAATAGAGTAATATCAATATTGCCACAGTGGGCTTAAATCCTTAATATTGTGTGCAGTTCCTGTTCCTGTTGCCCAAAATTCATTCCTCTTTCCTATTTTAGAAAAGGAAGTCTCTGCTGCCATTTTGGAGAAAGAAATAGAAAGTGAGGATGATTAAATGTGATGGATTCTGTTAAAAACTACCAAAAAAACCCTCAAAAATCCCCTAGAGCTGCAGAGTTCAGAAGAGAGATACTGTGAGTAATAATGGAAACAACTCAAACCTATTTTAAGAGAGAGAATTGGTCCACAGAACGAATTTGGATTCATCAACAAAAAATCCTCTGGCTCTACTCTAGGCAAGGTTTGTCACTTCAAAGCCTCTCAAAAACCTTCATGCCCAGAACACACGAAGTTGCCTCAATTTCATATCAGATGAGTCAATTTGGTGGGTTTGAGGCCAATGCTGTGAGACATGGGCAGGGACAGTCTCCTCTACAGGTGACTCAAGACATGAAGAACATGAACATGCACTGGGAAACTTCACACAGGAAAATTTAACTAGATTGATGCAAGACTGAATGATAAAGATTTACATTAATTCAAATTCCTTGGACAAAATAAGTTGCAGAAGTCCATTAAGAAGTATCAAACATCATGATATAATTTCTGACTCAAGGTAATTCCTGGCCTTCATGTCAGTGTGAGCTGAGAAGGTACTAAACAAAATACTTAAAATACACTCAATTTTTGAGCCATTTTTCTAGTTCCTCAAGTATCTGCTGTTGAACACTGTGGGAGACCATGTGGACTGCTGATCCATCTCAGTACCTTTGGTCCTGTATGGATTTTATGTTTTTATCCCTCCATTGTGAAAACTCTTTTGATTATATTTGGGAGTTATCCCAGGGAAGCAATGCTTTGAACTATTGAAAAATCTACAGCAAAAATAATTGTGCAAACTACTGGAAGTCAGAAGAGATTCTCCATGAAGTTCAAGCACCCCCAGCATAAGATGAGCTCCAAGTTACAGATACAATCAATCATGCCAGAAGCAAACAGCAAGCCAGTGGTGAGAAAGAGGTGTTTGTTTGGATGTCTCACTGGATTTCATGAACAACATAAGTCCTTTCCCATACAACACTTTCAGAAATGAAAATAGGAAAGGGACATTTCTAAGGGTTTTCTATACTCTTGTGTTGGTATGTTTACATTGCCACAGCAGTAGCTCTAAATGTAAATATGACAAATGAGTGGGGGGAGTACAGGAAGAGCAGAAAGTATTTGGGTGATGCTAAAGCTCTTTGTAAGAGCAGAGACCTTGTGGTTCTTAATTCAGCGCTGGAGAGGAACAAACCAACACACCACAAGGTTCAGCCTTCCTGAAGAATTCTGTACTGGACACTGCATTGTGTCACTGTCACTATTCAAATGTTACTTAGGTGAAAAAAAAAAAAAATCACAAACAAAAGACCTAAACCAAAGCAACCAAAAAAAATACAAAACCAAAAAACCCAAAGCAAAAAAAAACCCCAAAAACCACACATCAAAAAACATTCCAACCAAACCAAACCAATCTCCCCAAAACAAGCAAATAAACCAAAAAAAAAACCCCACAAACAAACCCCCTCCCCACAAAAAAAAAACAAACAAAAAAACAAAAAACCCAAAGAAACAAAAAGCCACCCCCAACAACCCAAAACCACTACAACCCAAAAAAAGCTAGCTATGGCATTTGGGAGAATATGAATTGGATTATTGAACTGGAAAGGGAATTCTATTGTCACTGAATAACTCTTTCTCACCAGTTCAGCTGGAATCATCAAAGGAGATTATGAAGCATAGGAATACTAAAAAACCTCCTACTCTAGTAAATTAAATATGGTCTTAACTTCTAGCAAGCAATTAAATTTGTAAAACAAAATTCCAATTTTGGGTTCTCAAAATGTAGTTAGAGACTTTCTTTTGAAATTTAAAAATAGCCACATAATACTTTCTTGAACTGATAAACCCCAATTTCTTTTACAGCTGTTTCTCTTATGTTTTAAGTAAATATCAACAAAATCCATTTTCATCACTGAAGCACAAGAATAAAGCTGCTTCAGCAATTTTCCTTGAACAAAGAGGCAAAATGAGCTTGAGTTTTGGTTCACTTCACATTTATATTTATAAGGTTTTACATGTATAACATGTTTTGGGTCTTGGTTTTCCTAATCCCAGTTTTTCAGTCACTGCATGACCTGACTCCTGCACAGAGCTTTTCACTGTAACAGAGCCTATGAGAGCAGCATTCTGAAGAGGGAGCCAGAGGTTTATGCATAAAGCTTTCTTGAGCCAAAAGAATTCCTACTAACTTGAACCTTTGAAACAAGGTTTGCTTAAAAAATATATTAAAATATGTTAAAAAAAAATTAAAAATCAGCTACTCATCTCTGCTCCTTTTTAAGCGCAGAGCACCCAATCAAAGCCATTAACACACTTTCTATTGCTTTTATTCAATGCAATTAATTCATCATACAGTACTGCCTTATGAACAGGCCTTAACAACAATATTAATTTTATCACAAGACTTAAATTATATCTATTTATAAGTTTCAAAACAGTCAGAACACCTTTAATGTGTTTTATGTTTTCATCAGTTTTGAAACTCAGTTTTCGAAACCGTTTAAGTACTCTCAAATAGAAAAGCTGATTGGAGCATCTGAATACTTCTAAAAGCATAAAAGAAAATACACATGCACCAAATATTATTCTCACTTTCTATCAGACTCCACAGTCAATTGGGAAAACATATATCAACAACTGAAATTACAGCTAATTAAAGCATGGTGCTAGCAAACCAACATCAGTGATTGGTAAATGAGAATAGTTAAGAATATACAAGATATTAAAAATCTGAGATACTTTCATAAACACAGAAAGTAAAAGCAGTCAAAAGTAACTCTGTATACTGAAAATATTTGCTAAACTCATTATTATTGTTAGGAAATGGGAACTGGGATTTTCTAAAATCCTGCAATTACAGCCAGAAGTAATTGGGAAGTGCACAGCTCTGTTCCCCTATCTGCCTTTGGCACAGTTCTCAGAACTTAAGACAAACAGAGGTAGAAGCATTACAGCTGCAGCATTTTTAAAACCAAATTATTATACTGATGTGTTTGATCACCATTTGTTTCAGCATTCAAACTGATTATCAATTCATATTCTAACCAAATAATCTCCCATCAAAGTACCTATTATAGCTCCAGTAAAATATCAACAGTGTCTTCAAGCAAGTAAAATAATTATACAACTATACTATTTCAGGTAAGAAGGGAAACACATTATGAAGGGACAGTACATGTTGGAAAATAAAAAAGATATTTTTATTTATTTACTTTTTGAACTTTTAAACAAGTTCTAAATCTTATTTCACTTATTAGTGCTTTCTAAAAATTCAGTAAAGAATACTTTTTTGTCATTGTTCTAGTTTAAGTGCTTGAAATATTACGACAGTAGGAGAATTTACCCATGGGATTCTCCTAGAGGCCATTGAGAAGGAATATGAGGGTAAAAGACTGGAGAACACATTAAACTGATGTATAATCAGAAGTAAATCAAGAAAGTTTTTAAATCCAAACACTTCTAAACAGATAAGCATTTCTTATGCTATACATTTCGACAAGATGAACTGCAAGACATCTCAAACTTGAAATTAAATGCTTTGGTTCTTGTGTGATACTGAAAACAATGTCTTACCTTGCCCCGAACTATATATTGCTTTCACAGATTTTTTCACCTTCTGTAGTGCAGTTCTGTCTTGATCCAATGCCTACAATAGCAAGAAGTAAACAAACTTTAAATATTTACTTCATTGATTGCCAGAATACACTTTAACAACTAAAAAGAAACCCACAAAATAAGTAGTTTGGCAGGCTGGAAAAAGCTGCAGGTACAACTGACTCAGCCTGTGGGAAGGTCTGGGGTCATTCAACCCCTTCAAGATGAATTAAAGAATTGAACTGAAAAGGCTCTGACAACAGAGTAGAGCAGTACTGACAGTGCTAGAAGAAAAATACTATTTTAGTTTCACCAAGGACAAAGCATTTATTTAAATTGCATTTTAATTTGGAAAAAAACTGAAAATAAGAAATAGCAGATGTTTCTACACTAGCCCTACAGTTTCTACTACAACTAAATTGCTTGTTAACATCTGTGATTCTCCCACAGTAATAATGTTTATAGATACACGAACCCCTTGCACCAAATTCCACAACATAACTCTAAAAGTACAGCATATAAAAAGCAGCAAATCAAAATAAAGGTTTAATATCTGATTTTGTGCAATATAATGTGACAATAATAATAATAACAACAATAACAACAAATAATAACAAACAATGTGTTTTAAAGATCACATCTTTAAGAATTTCTAATTTTCTTCAACAGTTCCAAAATCCAGTATAAACTGTTATTAAGTAGTGATGAATTGAGGATTAGATTCCTAATAATACACAGAAATGTTTAAATAGCTTGCCATATTTTTTCCCCATTTAGATCACAAGCAATTTCCCATCACCTAGGTAAAGTTAGATCAATAATTCCAAGTTTTAATGGAGCTGGCAGTGTTTCCTATTTTATATTCACTTTCAAATCAACGGAGATTGGAGAACTCAGAACCACTGTCAGGACAGAAGCACAGCTGAGTATGGGGAGTTGTGGTAGAGACTGCACCATTCACTCTGCAGAGACCCTCGCACAGCCCTGTTATCCAAAAAGTTTAAACTCTGGAGCTCCTGGGGGTCTGAAGACTGGCAGAACAAGGCAGTGTCAGCTGCTCCTGTGTCCTCACAGAGGGACATCACCAGCAATGCTGAGTGAAAACACCCTGTAAGCAGAGCTATCACTGTAAAAACTGAGATGGTTTGGACAGCAAAAGCCTCAGAAAACCTCAGAGCACCTGAAAAATGGGATCTGCAAGAAAGCTGGAGAGGGAGGTTTTACAAAGGCATAGAGTGATGGGATGGGAGAAGGGGGCCTGGCTTGAAACTGAGAGTAGGCTGAAATTAGATATTAGGTGGAGAGATTGGTTACTGTGAGGGTGGTGAGGCACTGGCACAGGCTGCCCAGAGAAGCTGTGGATTCTCCATCCCTAGAAGTGTATGATGGATGAGGCTTTGAGCAACCTGGTCTACTGGAAGGTGTCCCTGCCCATGGCAGGGGCTAGGAACTAGATGATATTCAGTTTTCCTTCCAACCCAAGCCATTCTATGATTCTATAACTGAAGAATATTCCACTGGGCATTAAGAAGGTCCAGAAAAAACCACATCAGGAGCTCCAGGTCAACGACAGAGTGAAGCACCAGAGAAGGTTAAACATGAGGGTGCTGCTCACAGGTAACTTCCAAACACCGAGTTCCTGTGTGTGAACACTTCCAGTAGGAATCCATACAGAGAGAAACCAATTAATATATAATGGTTCTGTTTTGAGTAGCCCAATTTTAACTATGCAAAATGTTACAGCTGAATAATACATGATAATCTGTAACAAAATAAAATGGAATGTTTCTGTTCCTTAACTGGAAACAACCATTTTCTCAAATCATACAGCCACTCCTGTGGCAGCTAAAACTGGAACATTTGGAACTACAGAAGCTGTAAAAATGCCTTCTGAGGCTATTTATCTCTGGGTTTTTTTTTCAGAACAATGGATTAAAACATTAAGAACTGCAAACATCATTACTTCTTTTGCTCCCCACTAGAATAGTGGGTTTGATTTGACTTACATCTTGCCAGGAAAAGTTACCATTTTTAAATGTAATAAAATATTGGGAACTCTGTGTTCCTTTCCAAGACAGTGCACAGCAAGTGCTTCTCTTTGATTCCTCTGCAAATGCTGTCAAAAGCTTTTGCTCCTGCATGCCTGCTATGTCAGGCAGTTGCTATCATACATTTCTACTGAAGTTCCATCTTCAGTGACCAGAAAAAATAATGAGTCACTTGTCTACTGAGAGTTTGCACAAAGGATAAGAATTTGAAATCAGTATTTTGAAAGAAAGACAATGGTTAACATTGATGAGTTTGAGAGATAAAACATTGTGCTAAGGTCTAGCATTGAAGCAAATTGGACACTCAGGAGAAAGAAACAAAAACAAAAACTCCAGGAAACTTTTTCCTGAAGTTATCAATCTAAAAGACTATGACAAGCAGACTAGAAAAATTTTCTAAATTGGATTTGCTATTGAATTAGATGTAATCACTAATGTGAGAGCAGGAAGAAAGGGAACATTCATTATTTTAAAAGACGAATCACTGAGCAGAGGAATATACAAAGATGACATCCACAGCCTGAAGGAGCCAGTGATCTAAGTCAGAATGACATCACAGGCCAATTTAGTATTTTTATATTTGCAAATACAATTTTTAAGTGAGCTACTTCTTCATAGTCCAAAACTATACATAAAACACGCTTATACACCAGGTACACAAAACCTGTTATCTATGATTGCTTAGGTGCTTTTGGGTGTTGAGGTTTTCTGGTTGCTTGTTATTTTTTTGTTTATTTTATATAACTGGAGATAGTTTGTTTCCAAATATATTACATTCCTCTTACATGTCTTTTGCTGATAATTTTTAGCTGCACTCTGCTACAAAGGAATTAAGCTGCACTCAATGCTCAATTCAATAATTATTCCAGAGTAATATTACCTTCTCAGCATGTTAGACAGGAACAATCTTGCTTTCCCTAGTTAGGTGAAAACAAGCTTTTGCAGTGGCCATTAGTTTTTATTTTGAGTATTTAGAATACTAAATACTTTAACTGCCTATCATAGAAGACACAAAATCTGATCTTCCATTAAAAGTGGCATACATTTATATTAATCAAAATTGCTGTCTTAAGAGAGCCAAGGGGTTTCTGTGACAATCTCTAGGCATTCAGTGGCACTCCTCCCTACCTAATAAACTCTTCCTTACCACCACCCACTTCTGATAAATGCTTATTTCTTCATTTCCATGATACCATCTTGCAGGAGGCCTTTTTAAGTTCCACAGAAGAACATTTTCTTACCCTCTTATGCATTTTGGAAAGACAAAACATTTAAAGGTACCTACACCACAGATTCATTATGTTATTAGCTGAACAAGGCTTTTTTCTTGAAAACAGTAATTCTAGAGACAAGCTCAAAACAATGCAAAATCAGTTTTCACAAAAAAAGGTGAACTGAAGGCAGAAAAAGGAGAAAGAACACAAAACAACTATCACATTTAATCTGCTCAAATAAAATGAAGCAAGGAAAGCTCCTTGCTCCTCAGTCTCAGCAGATTCTCCGGCTTTGTTGAGGTTTCAGGTTGCTGCATTCACTTATATTGAAGCTTATGTTCAAGAAGAAAATCTCCTGATCATGCAACATCAGCTCTTCTAACTAATCTGTGTGGATTTCCCCACATAGTTACCCCAGATGTAATTTTTCCTTTGTGCTAATATACAGCTGCTTTGAACCCAGCCTGCCATTTCAAGCCACCAAGCTGGTTGAAATCTGCACTGCTGAAGAAAGCAGCCTCACTCCAGAGCTCATGCTGGCCACACTGTGACCCAGCTCAGGAGCTGCTGTGGTGTCACTGTCCCGTGAAAGCTCCTTGTGAGCACTCTGGATTTAGCTCACCTTCCAGCAGGGCAGTAAACACTGACAGACATTTGTACCTACAGCTCCCATTTCACATTCAGAGAAGGCACCTCCTCCCTCCCAGGATGTACATTTCCTGCTAGCTATTCAGAACAGTGAATGGAAAACTTGTCCACCTGAGGATACAGAACCAAATTAATTTTGGGCTGGAGACAAGGTGAGTTCTCCAATGGAACATTTCACTGATGTAGATCACTGGGTAGCTGCATGTGCACTTTTACCAGCCTACCACAGCACACAGGTCAGAAGAGGTTATTATATGCTGATATTCCCTAACCCACACCAGTCCTCTCTGCTACATTTTTCACTGCTGTTCACACTGACAGACATTACTTTTGCCTCCCCTCAACCCTCAAGAGCCTGATCTCTTCTCAGTGAAAAGTAGTTCTATTTTGGGACCAGGCTCTGTTTTAACAGCCTCTAAAACTTAAACCAGAAGTTATACTACAGTGCAGGGTGGAAAGGGATGGATTCTGCTTTGCAACCTGCTTCTGAGGTAGTAAAAACTGGCAAGATCACAATTAGATAAACCACTAACTGTTTCTTTAAAACCTTGTGTCTTTTTATTCTGCAGAGATATGTATATATTTATGGGCACGTGTGTGCATAAATACTTGTATTCAAGTGTATTAGCAAATATCCCTGCTCATGGCAGGGAGGTTGGAATGAACTTTAAGGTCCCTTCCAACCCAAACCATTCTGTGAGTCTGTATTTGTCCTGATGTGTTTGTACACAAAAGTCTACACACCTATATCCATATTTACAAATATTTGAGGTTGTTATTAGTAAGACACATGAAAATCACTGTTTAAAAAACACATAAACCTTTCTTTCTAGGTTAACACAAAACTACGGTCCAGAAATCAATCACCAAAGTGCTTTGCACACATATCAAATTTAGCTTTTTACAGAAATCAGCACCAACCCAGAGGCACATAGTTGCACAAAGCATGTTACTGCACATTGACCCCACTAGAGTATCAAAACATCAGATACATTGTGTGTACCTCACAAACCTTTACAATTTGAAGAGGGGTTAAAAAACCCCCTAACTTCTGTTTCAGCCTTACAATAACAAAAGAAAAAAAGTGCCTCAAGACATCAAAAATCACATTAATATGTCAGTATATATTCTTGAATATTATTAATCCCCAAATAGATTATTATCCCAAATAAACGCATTTTCCAACTGTAACAAACCACTCACACTTATATCAGAGGAAGGTTAAAAATTCACAAAATTTGTAGGTTTGCCCTAAAAGATTCCATATCCTACCATTACCTGAACCCGTCCACAAAAATAATAAACCAGAGAATAAGCGTTTTAAACCATTATAATATTTTGCACAAGATAAACCCCTGACAAAATCTTGAAGGCAATTAGAGCATGAACAACCTATATATTCATCACAAAAACCCCTCCCTCCATCTATTTTAAGAAATTATTTTCTTATATTAAGAAAGTAATCCATGTGAAATATAAAAATATTTGAGGTTATACACACAAATGGGTGTAATGAATGCTTGGTAGTCACGTGTCTGCATTGTCAGACACAAGAATAATTATTTTATGGAACACACGGATGATTTATTGGCTTCAAGGGACTAAAAGCAGTAAATCTTTCACTTACCAATTTACACACTTCTCTAACCCTGGCACAGAAGTTCCTGCTGGCTACACTATAAAATATGCCTGCCCTCTGCTCAAGTCCCAGTTCCAGGACCCATGGAATGAAGTAGAGCAATAGCACCTTACAAAGGTATGGCTGTTCAGCAGCAGTATCAGCTTTCCTCACAATAAAATCCAGACTTTATTGGATATACAATAAACACAGACTAGACAGCCAGTAAGTTATTGCATGCCACTGAAATTGCAACAACACAAACCCCTATAATTGCCACAGTGAAATAAAACCAGAAGAGAAGATTAGCATCAAGTGTTGGTCTCCTGTAGCTCACTCATTCAGAAATGAGCAGACTTCCAAACCCACTTAATTCTGAACACAGAGAAGTGATTCAAACCACCCTTCCTGTCCTTCCCTCTCCACTCAATTTATACTGCTCCTGCCAGTCATCAGAAAGAAAACTGTTTCCAATGGTTGGTCTCAGCACATGTCTACATTGCAAAAATAGGGGTGCTAAAATATTATGAATGTTCTAGAAACAATCTCTTTGTCTAAAAGGTGGATATAGAAAGGTCCAGCTTGAACTTATCCTGAATTACTTAAGAAAAGCCCAAAGGGTCCCAATGAGAGGAAGCAAACTAAAACAAACCAAACCAAAACAATGTATCAACAAGCACTTATCACTGTAATAACTGATGCCAGCATCATTTCATACAACACCATTACCAGCTGCTTGCAAAAGAAGACCAATTAAAATAACATTATTTTAAAAACCTTTTCTTTTCTCTGAAAATTTCAAGCTACAATTGTTTTAAACATAAACTAATGAAAAAAACATTTAGTGATCAAACTACGTAAATACATTTTTCCAGAAAGTGTTTTTTTCAGGTAATGTCAAAATTTAACATATATCACATCAGTTGAACTTTCCTCTTGTCTGCTTTTAGCTACACGGTCTGATGAAATGCAACAGCCTCTCCAAACTCCACATACAGCACCTATCTCCAGTTCTGTAAAGGTCATAATAGATGAGCCAACTCATTTGTGTGGGCTCTTAAAAGAACTGCAAAAATGTTAGCCACTTAATTATTCTCCAAGTATTACTCAAATGGAAGCACAGTAGATATTGCTTGTAAAAGTGCAGTATTGTAATTGTAATTTGTTTGATAACTGGATCCTTCTTTGCAACCAGCCTCCCACCCAATAGCCTTTTCTGCAAGAACACAAATGTAGACACTAATGTAGACACTAGTCACTATGTATGATCACTTCTGCATAAAATGTAGTTAACATCACATTTTTTCTAATGAGCATGGTGTGGATGTTGGATTTTGTGCACGATCTGGGAAACTATTTTGGGCAGTTTCTGCCTTTAAGTTCTCAGTTGAGTTACATCAATACTTCTGAATTTAACTTTTGTGCACAAGGTACATTTAAAGATATCTGAAAAGTAAGCTAAGACATTTGTTTTCAGGAATGCTGATAACACTAATTAGATTTATTTTCTAATTTCTGTTGTGTAGGAGATGCTGAAAAGCCCACAATTAGTGACAACATTTGAAACCATCCGGTGACAGTTTCTCCCACAGGCTCTAAACCAGCCTCACTGCATAGAAACTAATCTTGGTGATAAATATCAGAAAATCAGAGAATGGTTTGGGTTGGAAAACATCATCTAGTTTCAATGTCCCCCCAAAGGGAAGGGACACCTTTCACTAGAGCAGGTTGCTCAAAGCCCCATCCAACCTGCCATTGAAACCTTCCAGGGATAGGGCACCCACAGCTTCTCTGGACACTATGGGGTATCCACAAGCACTTTGTGACAATATTCTTACCTTTACACTGGCTACAATGCACCCTGAACTAGCTACAGCTGCTGAACAGCTACCCTTCACTACATACAGATCCTCCTTCAATCAGCTGCAGCAAAGCTGAACAGCACAGAAAGCTAGAACAGCAAAACCAGTGAGGAATCCTTCCCAGTTTAAATGCCACTGCAGCACAACTTTACCCATTTCTTACCCCAGCTGCTGGATAAACACAGTGGCATGACTGCTGGGATAAAATATGGCTGCAGCTCAGAGAGCAGCACACCCAGAGCCAGGCTCCCAGCTCCTGAAGATGCCCCTGTCATCATTCCCAGGTTGCACACACAGCTTTTGGCAGCATTAAGGCTGTACAGAACACCACCCAAGAATCTTCCTACACTATCAGTGCTCCTGTGTTTCAAAATAACGAGTGCTGTTGCACTCTGCTTTTTAGCAAGTCATGACATGTTCTCAGCCTTTGTTCCTGAGACTTGATTCTTCTTGTCCACGTCAGCAATCTATTAAGTACTGTTTTAAAAGCACAGAGGGAATGATCCTAAACCAATAAAAGCCTATTCTCTCCCTGCATTCTTGCAAACCTGTCCTTACAATTTTTACTAAAGCCAGGGGAAATAGATTGGTTTGGACGTATTGGCTACCAAACACTACCAAACAGTACCCTACAAAGTTACTTTTTTTTCCAAGCATAATTCATTAAAGTTTCTTGTCATTTAAAAAACCCAACACATTAGGAAGCGGCATTTTCATTAAACAAAAATCTAAACTGAAAAGCTTATATGCAAGAGATGTGTATGTACTAACACACACACACAAAAATACAACAAGATTATTTATTTTTGAGAACAGTCAAATAATAAACTCCTCAAAAGACTGAATACTTGAGGCAAAGTCTTTCAAAAAGAAAAAAATTGAGGAGAAGATGACATACGAACAGCATAAAAACAACCGCATTTGATAGACATGCTAACAGACATAGGGTTATTAAAAATGTGATTCTTAGCAACTTGAACTGGAAAAAAGCACAGAAGTCTCTGGAAAATTGCTCCCCCCACCATACCAACTATAGATTTCACTAACAGGAGAACTTCCCAGTTGCAGCAGCAGAGTTAAACACAACAATATATTTTTGTCCCCTGTTAACTCTTCTCCTCCTTTTTCTGAAGCCACACAATATTTTGCAGCAGGCTCTGTATTTAAGCTGTTATCCCAGTAACTCACAGGCATTTTCTACTCAGGGAGGGAAGATGCATTTGATCAGGACTAGTTATTCTTACTGGCAGCAAAACTCTTCAAATACTGTACCCAGTTTCTGTGAATGCTACAAAGTCAAAAGTGACACCCAGGAATAACTGCAGCCTCTCCATGGTGTTGCAGACACACAGCACACTCAGATCTCATGGCTCCATAAACTCCAACCCTGAGTAGCACTGTTGGCATCTCCTACCAGCTATTACCAGTACTATTAGAAATTCTTTTAAGAAAAAAAAAAATTGCCCTGGCTGAGGTGAGGGAACAGGCATGATCTCTTACTTGAGAACAGAAACAACTCATGCTCTTTCTCCTAAGAAATATTGAAATGCATACATTGATGGATGACTGCAATATTCCATTTCAGAATTATTCCATTCACAGAAAAAAGTGAGTATATTAATGCACTAATACCATTTCATGCCAAAAATAAAAGAAAAAAAAGAAGTGTCCATTTATTCCATGCTGCAGTTTCCAAGGATTTCATCAGGTTAATTAAAAAAAAAAAAAAAAAGGATTTCCAGTATAACATAGGCCTTCAAAACTACTACAACATTGTGAAACACTCTTACAGCCCAGTTTCATTCTGCTTGTGGAGACTGCAATGATGGCAGACTCAGTAAGATTTCATCTGACATCATGTTAAACCTTCAACCATCACCACTCATGAAATTCAGAGCTACATTCATGTAAGCAGCTAAGAGAGTCTATCATCTTACAAACAATCCTCATTACAGAGTAAAACACAGAATGATACTGTGGGATAATAACAGAAAAAGGAATAAAAACATATCTAGAACCAATCTTTAAAATAATCATAT
Source organism: Thryothorus ludovicianus (assembly GCA_013397245.1). Classification (NCBI taxonomy): domain Eukaryota; kingdom Metazoa; phylum Chordata; class Aves; order Passeriformes; family Certhiidae; genus Thryothorus; species Thryothorus ludovicianus. The sequence goes on along the minus strand of VZTB01016844.1, from coordinate 507,964 downwards.
ATTCATTTTTTTTGCTGCTTTAAAGGTAAATTTAAAAATGGAAACAAGAAATTTTACTATATACAGTATGAGTTGTGTTTCTAATCTAATTCTAATTCTGCTTAGTCTGTTACTAAAGCTTTAAAAAAATGCATAAATGAGGGGACTGGAGACACTCCTTAAAAATAAACTAAAATCACAAAAGCATAATTTAGATGTGAAGCATTAATTTTTTAATTTCTGTGTTAAAGCTTTAAATATAAATACATTCTCCAGACATATATAATTTAGTGAAAAAATTATAGAAAAGGAAACACAATAATCAGGATAGTCATGTCCAATATTTTAATAAAAGCCTCATCTAAAAGCTTCTATTTTCTTCTACATTGCCTTTCAATCAACATGCAGAAATAACATAAATGTACAATAGAAAATGAAGATGCACATCTCGTCTCCATTGTGATACAGAAAACCTACAGACCTATAAAAGCTATATAGCCTGAAGAAAACCAAGCCAGTGATATGTGTGTAATACATGTGATTTAATTATACATATGTTTAATTACCAGAATAATTCTATACACCACTTAAGACCAGAGTAAAATCTGCTTGCTCAATATACAAGTGAAGAAAAGCGAAATGAGGAGGGATATCTAAACTAAAGCAAAGGTCTGTTTGATTATACTCTGTAGGGTTTATTTTGGGGATGCTGGCACACATTATGACCACTTGCAAACTGGTTATGCATAGAAAAGAATTTCTGACTCATGTACAAGTGTATCAGTGACAGCAATCAATCAAGGGTGCAAGAAGAGGATATTTTAACACCACTGAAATCCTACAGCGTAAAGGTAACCCTAAATTCCCCAAATTGTGTATAAGATCTGACAAAGTCATTGGGACAACACAGAATCTACAACTTCCCCTTCCATACCAAGGACACTTTAAACAGAGTGCTGATTTTAAAGGTATTGTTTTAAAACCACAGTGAAACTTAGAAGTATTTGGCAGCAATTTTCAGCATTTTAGGAAACATTATGAGTGCTTTGCAAGCAAACTGCTACTTACCTCCCAGCATTTTTTTAACCTAGTACTGTGATTTGCAAAGAGTCCCATGCTATTTCTCTTTTATTACTGTATTAGAGAGCAGATGCCCTTGGAGAATATTCTATAATTTATTTTTTTTAATATCACATTTCAGACATAATTTATAGCCAAGATCCTAAACATAGCTAAATTACACTAGCAACAATTTTCTTTAAAATACTCAAACAGAAAGCATTCACATTCCACAGATTCAAAAGCAGAAGTCAGTCAAAGAACACAACTTCCCCATATATGCAGGATTTGAAGGAGAAGGCTCAAGTTCAGTGGAAGCAGAGAAGACCACACACAATCATCCTTCTCTTCCTCAAGCTTAAAACACTTTTGTTAACACTTGTACTAGACACCCACAATGAACATAAAATAATTGTGCAACGAACTCTGCTGGGTTCATTTTGGTTTGTTTTCTCTGAACAGCAGTATAAGTGATGAAGGCTGAGAGAGGTGGGGCTGCTCAGACTGGAGAAGTAAAAGCTCTGGGGTGACCTTATAGCACTTTCCAGGACCTAAAGAAGCTACAGGAGATCATGAGTGGAACTTTTCATAAGGGCATGGAGAGATAAGGACAAGGGGAATGGCTTTAAACTGAAGGAGGGTAGATTTAGTTTGGATGTTAGAAAGAAATTCTTTACTGTGAGTGTGGTGAGGCACTGATCAGGCTGCCCAGAGAGGTTATGGATGATTCACCCCTGGAAGTCTTCATGGATGGGGCTTTGAACAGCCTGATTTAGTGGAAGGTGTCTCTGCCCAGGGAGTTGGAACTGGATGATGTTCAAAGGTCCCTTCCAACCCAAATCATTCTATGATGAGGATTATGTCACTTCAAAAGAACACAGGCTGGCAATATCCTTCTCTAAAATAAGGAATACAATTTATGTTTCCAAATGGAAAAATGAATGTGGGAAAACAAATGAAAACCAAGATTGCTACCACAGGGTAACAAGAGTGCATGGACGAAGTTGATTCTTACCATGTAGTTTTTCATGCTTGTATAATGCATAACTAGAACATATAGGTTATACTTAAACATAGGACAAAGTAATGCCATAATCTAAAATACATCCAAAAGAACAATAACTACATAATGTTGTACATAATTACAATTTATTTATATTTTAGTCTATTGGGTTTTTTCTTTTAACTATATATTCTCCCCCAAAGTACAAAATTAAGACTAATACTAAAAGCCATTAATTTATAGCATTTATCTTGAAGTTAACCCTGGTTTGCAAAAACAATTTATTCATTTCAGCCCACTCTAAATATTGTATTAACTAAATCTAATGGATGTAGCTAGTGCTTAAATAAAATTAACCTCAGTCAACATCAGTCTTAAAGACAATCAAGAGGTTTCCACATTCAAAGAATAACTTTACATAAAAACTAGACAGACTAAGATACCAGAAAAATTAACAGGCTGCACTATTTTAAAATTAAGTAACAGCACAGTAGCTCTCAAAAAGTTGCAAAGAAGAAGCTGTGAACAGAAGAGAAATTTCTGAATTTATGCTACAGTATATTTGCTTGACAAACACCTCAAACTTTGATGCCATGGGACATGACACAATATTATCACTAATAAATACAATACCATTTCATGATCACTTTTAGTGAGAAAGACACTTTTTTCATTATTACATTTCTGCAGCTTTCTTATGGCATTTTTGATAAAAATTTAGTATCTCCAAATGCAATTTAATTCAGTGGAGGCAAATGAATGAAAATGGATTGTTCTCCTTTTCCTTAGGAAGTAACGACTGTTTCAGGCATCAAAAAATACAACAGATGACATGCAATATACATCATATGTGTGTGTATGGTTAAAAGATTCACTTTGGACCACAGAATGAATGGATAGAAAAAATAGTGAGAACTATAACAAAAGTTTGGACAGGAAAGATTAAATTATTAAGCAAATGAAGGTTGAAATCAATAGCATTCCACATTCCAGCTGGTATTTTATGACTGAAAGCAACAGGACAACAGGAATCTCTGCAGGTTTTAGTGGAAAGTTAGAGTGGTCAGTTGATACACAGGACCTGAAAAATATGGATTTCCTGATCTGTCTTCCAACCACTCATTCCCACTACCTTCTTTGTACCAGCATACTAGTGATCACAAAGTCAAGGAATTAGATCAGAATAAAATTGCCTTTTTTGGTGGGTTCTGGCCATGGCAAATGAGGATGCATAACTGGTGGCTCTAACCTCTTCAATGGATGAGCAAAGTTGCACACACAGATCAGTGTGTTCTTGTGGCCAAGAAGGCCAATGGTAACCTGGGGTGCATCAGGAGGAGCACTGCCAGCAGGTCAGAGGGGATCCTGCCCCTCTGCCCACCCCTGGCAAGGTCTCACCTGCACTGATGTGTCCAGTTCTGGGCTCCTCAGTACAAGGAACACTCCTGGAGTGAGTCCAGTGGAGGAAAAAGAGATGATTAAAGGACTGGAGAATCTTTCTTATGAGGAAAGGCTGAGGGAGCTGGGCCTGGTCAGCCTCTAAAAGAGAAAACTGAGAGGGGACCTCACCAATGTCTGTCAGTGTCTGTAGGGAGGTGTCAGAGGATGGACCAGGCTCTGCTCAGTGGTGCCCAGCAATAGGACAAGAATAAATGGGCAGAAACTGATGGCCAGAAAGTTTCACTTGAAAACGAGGAAGAACTTCTTTGCTGTGCAGTGACCAAGCACTGGCACAGATTGCCCAGAGAGGGTGTGGAGTCTCTTCACTGGAGATATCCAAGAAATGTCTGGACCAACCCTATGCCATGTGCTCTGGGATGCTGCTGCTTGAGTAGGAACATTGGATCAGATGACCCACTGTGGTCCCTTCCAGCCTCAACCACTCTGGGACTCCATGAAAACTACCATGTGACCTGAGAAGACAGATTATATTTCATACTTCAACTACATTAACATCCATTCCATCTGAGCTGCACTCCTTGCAATCTACCTATTTTTGATCTGTGAAGATACACTTTGAGATTGTAAAACTAGAACACTTAGAAAACAATTCTGTCAAAAGGCAGAAATATTCATGCACAGAGACTAAATTCCATCTTCTCCTTCACCAAGCAGGAGTGACTCCATCCACTCCATCTACAGATTTCCTGTTTAAATCTCATTGTTTCTCTTGATTTTAAAATGGTTCTATCCTTCAGAAACTCAGCCAACTATTTAAACTACAGTAAACCCACTGCTGTTCCTTATGTCATTTCTCATGATCTTCCCAAGTACATAAACCATGGTTGAAGAATGGTCTGAAGCTTTACATTTGCAGCTACAGAGTTACTGCACTTGACAATATCAATGGAACAAAATCTGAAAAGAACTTTATGTAGCTTCCAGTATTCTGCATTATGAACTGTCTAGTAACCTGGTTTAAATACCTCCTGCTGCTTTATAAAACCATTTATCAGCTACACCAGACATCACTCCAAGCAGACAGCACTTCCTCTCAGCATACTTCATGCTCAGAGAAAGGTGGTATTTAATAAGGGGGACTTGAGTTCTGGAGGCCAGATGCTGCTCTTAACAGAGCACTAAACTGAAAGAAAACACAAAGGGTGCAAGAGAAGTTGTGGGAAATTGACAGTAGCTTTTCTAGAAATACTTCACCTTGAATTTCCTTTCACAGAGGTCCTTCAACAGTCTCACCTATTCTACAGTAAAAGTACAACCTTCAGATCTCTGCAGAGCAGGCACAGCAGGTAAAAGGTCCATCTCTGGAAAGGAGCACATGGCAAGACAGAGGGCCAAGCACCCTGCCTGGCCTCACAGGCCTATAAAAATCCCAAATGGCAAAGTGGGGTGGATATTCAATGGCTGAACACAGTCTGTTCCAACATAAAGGGCAGAGGACTTTAAACAAACCAGCAGGCAGCAAATTAAAAAAAAAAAAAAGTTGAAAAAAAAAAAAAAAAAAGGAAAAGAATAGTGCTTTGAACCACAGAGGGTAAGCTGTGGAATTCCTTGCGAATTCAAAAATTATACATACTCTGAAAAATTGAAGAAAACATGGGCAAAGTCATGGAAGAAAAATTGTTCTGCCATACCCTGAGCTGCACGGTACTGGAAATGGGGAGGTCATACTGGAGAGGTTTCACAACTCGGCCCTGTTCCTACACTCTTCCATTATCCTCTACTGCTGGCAATATCAGAAAAGCTCCTAGGTTTTTATCAACTTCTGGACTACCCCACCACAGCTGTTCTTCCCCTCACTAAATGGCATTTCTGTTATGTAAGCTGTAACAAGAAGGAATTCACCATTAGATAACCATATATGCACAATGCTATGCACAGACAAACCTCAGCAAAGAGATGGGAAAAAGCCCACAAAAGCCCTGTAGAAAATTAGGACAATTTTTCCTCTTGAGATCTGAGAATAAGACATCATTGCAAATGCCCCAAAAGCTATTTACACATAGAAGGGGGGAGGATTTTCTGAAGGGTTTAACAATAACTGAGTAGTAAGGAATGAACTGAACAATTATGATCACCGCACCAATGAAACATTTCACACATTTTGGTTTTTAAATGTACATACCCCTTAGACACTACTCCAGCTCTACAAATCAAATTGATGTGCTTCATTCAAAATCAAAAGAATAAACTCAAGGCAAAATATGCAGTTTGTTCAGATTTCCGTTGCATATTTTACAGTATGTTTTAAACTAAAAAGAGAACTGAACCTGATTGTTTTATGTATAGATTGGAGAATGTTTTACAGTCATAGAAAAAGAAAAGCGTGATTTATTGGCAGTCTTTACAAGGACAGCTGTCTGATACTGTAACTTTTGCCCTATACACACCAAGAGTGAAAGTTAATTTTCTTTATATGACTCAAGGACATCCAGTCTTTATGCAGTGAATGGAAAGTTATTGAACTAATGCATGAAGTTGAAACATTAGGAGTAGAAAGTTTTCCCAGAAAGCCATTTTGTTTTAATAAAATCCATAATCCTTTACAGAAAAATGAACTGACTGTATTAAGTTAGTTCCTAGCCTTTTAAGATTAACAATTTTAATATAGATTTTATTTTTTTTTTAATACATATACTTTTCTGGAAAGAATCTGGTACATCAGACACTGGAGAAACTTACCATGGTAAATTCAGCCCTTTACTGCAATGAGAATGAGTAATGCTGCATTTGAGATATATCTACCCTGACCCAGAATGTTTCAACAAACAAATAAAGATTTTTTTCATGAACATCTATGAGGCAAAATACAAAAAAAATTCCAGTTTGTATCATCACAAGGTTGGATTAAATTGAGAGCAGGGAAAATAGAAATGGTAAAAGACATGGTAGTGATGCTACCTTTAAATCAGAAGGACTTGGTTTAATCCCAACAGCTTTTATGCAACTCAGGCTGAAAATATCCTTGTTCAAAAACCAGTGGAACTGCATATCAAGAAAAATATCACTGCAAACTGCTGCTACACTCTTTCCATAAGCATCCATTTCTCACCTTGGTTAGAGACAGCTATGGGCTGAGCAAGCAAAGGTACTTACATCCCCACGACCATAAATCTTTCCTTGTGGATTCACAGGAGAATATTGTAGGATTCTATTTTTGTCTTGGCTTATTACAAGTTACCAGCACACAGCTAGAACAGAGTAAATCCTACACCTGGCAACTGCAGTCTTTCAAAGCTTTCATGAATGTTGCATTGTTTGCCTGCCTGCCAGCCAGTAGTGCACGGAATGCCAAGGGCTGTATCCGAGCAGGGCTGAAGGCAGGGCACAAATAGAATGGAGCAGCAGAAAAGGAAGCTGTGTGCAATGATGCAAAAAAATCCTATTGCTGATTTGTATTCTGCCTGAATACGAGGAGGAAAGTAAGAAAACCTCCAGCTCATTCACATGAGGAATATAAATAGAAGATTCAGTAAAGAACTACTTTTCTAAGCATTCACATTTGGAACATGTTCAAATTCTAGTTATATACTAAATAATCATAAAAGGCAACACTTGTTAATCATAAAATTGGAGAGTTCCAGAATTTGGAAATAGACTGATTTAATGCCAATGTTACATACAGTTTGTATAATACACAAACTAGAAATCATAGCTAAAGTCACATAATACAGAAGGTCATGGCAACTGTGGCTAACCAGCTCCCACAGTGGATGTGATTGTATGGTACATTTCACAATAGTTATAAAAAGATGAAAGGCAGAGCTTGAGGACCATGAACAATGGATTATTTTACAGACATTCAACAGACAAAGTCATAAGCACTGAAAAAATAATACAAACAGAAGAAAAAGAAGCAGCACAGTGGAAAAGCATTTAAATACACACCATAATAAAAGGAAGGATGAACTGATTTGCAATCTCAAATCTTTTCAAGTATATGTGACTTGCAGCTCTCTCATCAGGATAGTGCAAAAAAAAAAAGTTCCTTAGAGAACATCAGAAGGGAATTCCTAGGTTAAGCTTTGCTGTTTTTTATAAGGAGGAAAAGCAAACAACCAATCATCCCACGTTTTTGTGCTGCTCCATGAAACAGGAAACATATCTACAGCCACAAGTAGAGCCAATAGTAGGACAGGATCTGTGAAACAAAACTTATCCACATAAGATGCATTTCAAAACCAGGTTTACTCCAGAACAAATCTAAAGTGCTCCGTGCATTGAATGCTCAGTAATACCTGAGAGTGCATCCTACAGTTTATTTTCATATAAAAGTAATCCAGTTTTGTCTCCTATAAAGCTCCGTTACATAAAACACAAAACAGTAAGAGGGATATTAAGGAAATTTAATACAAAATAACATTCATGCTCCAAACTAGAACACAGCAGTGTTGCAAATTGAGAGCGCTATCAAAAACTTCTTACTGCCAGATGAGTATGATTTTCAGAAGCATGAGACTATGCTTGCTTATCCTCCAATTCTGTAAATTTTGTGTTTATTTCTATACATTCTATTCATTCATTGTTCTTTGAAAGTGGGAACTGTGGGTTACAGGTTGTGCAGAAAATGGTAGGTATGACTGAGTTACTGCAGGAAGAGGCAAGAGACTCTCCTGATAACGGGATTCAGAGGGCTCCAGAAAAAAATCTAAAGTAATGATACTTTTTATATCTTGATGAAGACTTGCTATCCTTAGACATATAATTTACAAAAAAAACTTATTTTGATCTGAAATCTGTGAAGAGCCTAATGAGCATGTTAGATATATCCAGAGTCTACCTTGTACCATTTTTAGTCACATTCATAAGACAGCAGAGGAAAAAGACAACCAAACACACAAACTCCTCCAAACAGCTCATGTGTTGCCAATTCTGATAGCCCAGTAAAGGTGAGGCTCCACATTCCTAGTTCTGGCCAGGACAAAGGTTGAGTGTGTACCTCCAGCAGACACAGAGAGCACAAAGGGCTCCTCGTGCTGGGCTCCATTACAGCTGACATGGACAGAAGTACATCACTGCAGTGTGAGTGCCTCATGCACAGACACCACACTCATGGCCCTCAACCAGGCCTGCGAGCTTATCGTGGCTGCAGAGCTTGGCTTGGACCCCTGAGTCCCTCCACCAGCCAACTGGCAGACCTGCTCTCTGTCTCCCCTGGATTTATGGCTGCTTCAATACCTGGCTTCAGCCCCTGAGCCACTCTCCAGGCCAACACCAGCCCTGCTGTTGGTGCACACTGACACCTCCACACAGGGGACACTCTCTGGCTGACGGGACACCAAAGTGCAGGGGCCCCTAACACTCAGTGGTCCCATTCCAGTTAGGACTGTGGGCTGACACTGGAACTCAATGCTCTATATATACAAAAGTATTTAGAAGAGTCCCCTCACCCAGTAATATATGACTAGCCCCTTTATTGCCCCATTCTGCTCTCCTATGCATCTTCTGCTCCAAATCATCTCGAATGCTCCTTTACAGAATCACAGGCCCTGCCTTTTGCACTTCTTCTAAACATTCCATAATCCTGAATCCATAACACCCTGGAGAATTTATGGATGGTCTGCCCTTCCATCCCATAATAAGTCTCATGGAAATGATCACCTTCCTGTGGCAGACCTGGGAAGCACCAGGTCAGGGTGCTCCATTTCTCAGACGATTTCTCCATGTGTCACCATCCCACAGGGTCCCTTTGTGGTTTTGGAGATGAGCCTGTTACCACACAGCCCAATTTATCTCCTGGCTTTCAGAGTAAAGCTAGAGAGGACGGCACCATTGTACACCTTGTGCCTCAGATACTCAGGAGTTAAGGTGATGGCATTGGAACAGGCTGCCCAGGGAACTGTGGGGTCACCATTCCTAAAAGTGATCAAAAAACGTGTGGAGGTAGCAATTGAGGACATAGCTTAGTGCTGAACACAGTGGTGGTGCTGGGTTGACAGTTGGACTTGACGACCCTAGTGGCCTTTTCCAACATTAACAATTTTATATCATACAAAAAAAGGTTATTTTTTAATAAAGATCTATTGGAAAGCTTGTAAATCATCAGAAACTTGCTAGGCTATATGTGCCATTCCCTAGCTCCTTAAAAAAAGAAGAAAAGAAATTAATTTCTACAGCAATAAGGACTTGACCAATTAATGACAATATTGCCATAGATAATATAGTCTAAAAACGAGGGGAAAAAAAAAAAAAAGCTAAATCATAGCAAAGGCAGGAGTATTCTTACTTATATTATCAAAATGCCCAAGCAGAAGCCAAACTCCTTTGGGATAAGAGCTCTGCAAGTGTCAAACAAAGTCTCTGATCTGACAGAGGCAAGACATGAAAGAAAATTAAAATGTTTTCCTACACAGAGGAGGAGTACAACAAGACAGCACTTGAGAGCATGACAGACAGCACTCTTTCAAGTTTCTACTGACAATATGAAAGGGATATATGTAACATTTGAGCACACTCATAGGATAAGAGGCAACATGAAGTCAAAGTTCCCTTTTAAATCTACATGCAAAAAAACACAGAAGGCCAGAGCCAAGTATGGACAAACGTGGAAGACAGCAAGAGACAACAGGTTAAAAGTGGAAAGCTGTAAGGTTACTCCTCCCTAAAAAGTAAAAGCAAAACTGAAGGTGTACATACAAACCAGCAGTTATTTTAGAGGAAATCAAGGCACTCATTTCTCAGCAGAACTGTTCAAGATAAAACACATTCTTCATCTGTATCGCAGAGATCAGTGAATTTGTCAAGAACTGCATTAAATAAATTAATTTTAAAAAATCCTAAAACTACATAAAACTCACTGCAAAACCAGAAAATCTCACCCTCACCAAGTTCAGGCCTTGGCAAGATAAACAAGCTCCAAGAAGCTGCATTACATGCACCCCTGAAAGTGCTCTGGTTTCCCAAAGGCTGCCTTGCTGTGTGCTGTTAAAAATAAAACCCCTTTTGGTTACATTGGTTTTAACTTACTGACTCGAAAAATCTACAGCCAACTCACGTAACACCATGTCCTTTTCTCTCCCTGCTGTTAAAGGTTTCTGGGCTCCTCCCTTTTTCTGAACCCTTAGTGTGTTTGTCTAAGCTCACCCACCCCAAGCCCAGGCTTTCTTCCACCTAGACTCTTCCTCCTCCCACTTTCATTTCGAGAATTCCATGNTGTCCTTTTCTCTCCCTGCTGTTAAAGGTTTCTGGGCTCTTCCCTTTTTCTGAACCCTCAGTGTGTTTGTCCAAGCTCACCCACCCCAAGCCCACTCTTTCCTCCTCCTCCCACTTTCACTTGGAGAATTCCATAGTTTTTTTCCCTCAATTCTCCATTATTCCCATTGTCTCTTTCTGTCTGTCAGTGGATCAGTGCCTTGCAAACAGCTTGCAAACCACATTTACCAGCAGCCGTTCCAGCTGGGAGCTCAAGAGAAGTTCACATCCTTCAAAAAACCCCATGAATTCTACTACCTACCCAAAAACTAACAGACGAGTGACACATTTTAACATACTTTCTTCAGCAGATAACTGCAGAACAACCAAAGAACATATCACATACTCACAGTCTAACAAAACAATTGAGTGAATTCATAGATTAATTGACCACTAATCAATATCATAAAATACAAATCTAAAAAACATGTCGCTAAAAAACAAAAAAAAAGGAATTGTTCTCAAGGGCCTATATAGGCACTATTAATTAAATGGAGGAAAAAATGCAGAACTTTCTTGATTTTTCAAATTTTATTCCAGAAATGGTTTCCCAGTAGACAAGCCAAACCCACCGTGCTGCTGTGCCTTGCAGAATGTGCAGCCCAGAGCTGCAGGAGAGGCAGGGCTGCCCTGCTCAGGCTCATGCAGAGACAGCTCCTTCAGCTGCTCACCAGCCCCTGCAGGAACAGATGCCACAGAAACTTTGTCTGTGAAACTGAAAAATGATGACTTCGGTTTTGGCCTGTAATTATGAGTTCCACAAACAAATAGTTCACACTTAGGTGTTTCATATTGCTAACAGTTAAGTAAGACCTATTTTAATAATTAAGAAATTTAAATTCCAAAGACTTTTTTCAGATTTTTTGTTACATAATTTTGAGTAATGTTTACTACTACCTTGAGATCCCTTCACTCAACAAGGTAAAAGTACATGGTCACTTGGGTAATAACATGTTTACTTGATGCAACAAATGTATGCATGCTCTTACATATGGGAACTTTAAAATTAAAACAAACAAACATTACTATTCCACAGCAATTAGTAGCATCTTAGCTCTTCTCAATTGTCTTCTGAGTTTAAGAACTAAACCATATGTACCATTTGTAGCAGTATGTAACTTTATAAATTCAGTATCCTAATCCAACGAAAGCACTATTCCTATAACAAAGTGTCAATGACTACAACTGAGCTCACATAATTCAGAGAATCCTCAGTGTTACAAGAAAGCACTTCCCATGATACAGCAGTATCTTCTGAACCCTGCAAGTGTAATTTAAAACAAAGTATGGTATCACAGACTCCTGGAGTTAGGTTGAGTGCTGTAGTACAAGGTGTGTATTGGATATCTTGAGAATCTTAATCTTGGGGAAAAATAAAGTCTCAGTTACATTCTAAGCTTTGTGAAACTGAAAGAAAAAACATCCTAAACCAATTAGCTGGAAGTAACTGTCTACTTTAAAAAGAATATTCCAAAGATTCACTCACAGCTACCACATGATACTCTTCTGGCATTCATTTCTGAAATTAGATTCAAAGCTAAAATCCAAATAACTTGTGCACATCATAGTTTCACAGATGAGAGACACAATAGCTAAGCTAAAACCTCAAAAGCAAAAATTTTCCCTCCAGTTATCACAAGGCAAAACTCAGCACTGGTTTGACTGTTACAATAAATCCAAATACCTCTCTGCTTGGTAAGAGAGCAGCTGATATAAGATTGATGCTTCAAATTAAAACAGACTCTTACTAAAACACTTTGAGTTTCAGAAAGATTGCAGTGGAGTACATGGCATGCTGCATTTTTGACCAAGGAAACTTACACAAACTCTTTATTCAAATGCCAGGCTGTCAAAAACATACAACTATTTGAAATCAACTTCTCCCCTTAATGTCTTATAGAACACAGATGTCTTGGCAAGGTTGGCACAAACAAAAACCTCCAAGCTATTAAACCAGCTGCTTTGATTTTGTTATGCCTGAACAGTCGCATGCTCAGTTGAGACCTCTATTCTGTTTATGCCTTGAGTCAGTATAAAGCTTTTTGCTCTTTATTAGCAGAAGTAGCAGTTTTTAAATGATTTCTTGTGACACAACGAAACAAAATAACCTCTGCAGAAATGACTCACCAATATTAAAAATAAAATCAAGTCTTAAAAATCAGAAATTTATTACCAATGTATGAACGTCTACAGAATACTCAACATAAGTTGGGTTGCTTTGTTTTCCAGATCTTAAGATATATTACCAATATACAGCATCTTAACACATAAAATGAAAATGAACCATTAATAGATAATCCTGTGCATGCTCCCTGCCCGGAACAAACCCAGAGTAGCTTACACCATGTTTTTACAAGTTTCTTTTAACAGCACTGTGCAGTTGTTGCAGTTGCCTAATTTACAGGCCTTCACTGTATCTGCACCATACATTATCAAGGAGTATTATGACCAGAAAATACACTTTCAAAAATATCCAGCAGTTTTCAAGTAACTCACTTGTCAGGAGAAGCATTATTTTCAGTAAGTATCAAGAGAGACACTAAAACATGTATGTACCTTAAAGGTATCTTTTAAGGGCTCCAAAGATGAAACATAATTGCCAGCTTGGAGCCCGATCGATCTAAACTGAGGATGGAAAGGAATGAAAAACAAGCTGTCCACGATTCTGCTTTGCCTGTAAATAGCATCCTCTGAGCCATCTCGAGTGCTCTCAGGAAGAATAACACATCTGTGTGGCCTTAACACCAGCTAAGGCATCACTGGTGCACTCACTGTACTACTGAACTAAGAACAGAAATTTTTCACTTAACACTGGTATCAGTAAACATAAGGGAGTAATTTTTAACAGGTCTTGCTACAACTCATTCATCACAAATCATAGAAAACAGGGAATATTTGCAATAAAATGTTTATTACTATACAATTTAACTATTTCTACTGAACTAACTTATACATTAACAATAACTTCAAAGCATGAGTACTCTCAAATGAGCTATTCTTTTTCAAAGATGATGATTTTATTACAGTTAAGAACAACTGAATACATCTTATTCTGACAGAAGAAAAACAATTATGCATTAAAAGATGGGGGATTTGGGGATTTTTTCTCAAATATCCATTCCACGCCCTGCTTACATTTGATAAGCAGGTATGGGTTACTGTCTGCTGTTATTATAAGGAAAAAAGTTGGAGGTCAGTTACCACAAACACTGCAGACCTCATTGTGGCTACATACAATTCAGTGTCTGTAATGATACATACTTATCCCATTCAGTACACTGAATAAAATATGATTGCTGGTGTATAAAGTCACAGTCTGTACCATCAAAAAAAAAAAAGTTAACTCAGACTCTGCAGCATAACATACTTAGCAAGTCACATAAAGAGGCAGAAAATTTTACCACACTCTCAGGCAAACACATTTGTTAATCAGCCTGTCAAATACAATGTGCTAGTCTGCAAGACACCTTGACCCATATTTGCAGCTGCAAGAAAGACAGAAAAACTGAAGATCATTTTAAGTCCAGACCTCTCCCTCTTTTCCACCCATGGCTTTAAGGATTAGTCATACACACAAACAGCATCAAGGCTGGTTGTGCTTTCTACCAGGTGCAGCAGGAGGTACCATGAGAGAAAGCATCCAGGGCAGGCAGTTCTCCAGCTGACTCAGTGACAGAGAGAGGAGGAGAAAAGCTCTAAGTGAAGTCAGATTAAATATCATTCTCCCATTTTTTACCTACTTCATTCAGAAACATTTGCACTGTGTGTTGCCATTCACAAAGTCATGATGAATGTTTTAAATTTGCACTCTATTTTACCATGGTTGGAGTTGATTGTGATTTTAAGGTAACAAAAAAATACTGAATTTTTAATTCCACCATGCAGCAAGTTACCAAAGACAGGTGTGCTACCAAACATCCCAGATGCCTATTACATCTTTTTGATTATTCCAGAGGTTATCAGAAGCACAAGCTCCCACTTCAGCTGGATGATTCACACAGTGAAGTCTTATTACAGGTCAAGAAACAAAGAAATTGTGCCCATACAAATTGAGGATTTTCTGCAACTGTCTGAATTCCCAGAGGGTTTTTGATCCAACATAAGTACCTGCACACATCATGTGCACCAGTACACACTCAGCAATCTGGACATCATCACCCACTCATTATATCCATTCTGCAAAATCTACAAGGGATGCACAGGAACTCCTAAAAGCACTGCATACTCTTCCAGACCAAAAAGTCTGGAAAAGTACTGAAAGTCTGGTTCCCTCAAAATTGTCAAACATGCTACACAGGCAGTAACTCTGAAAAAACTGATTTAAATGTCCTTTAAGTACATTTAATAGTCAAACTAGAT
Source organism: Thryothorus ludovicianus (assembly GCA_013397245.1). Taxonomy (NCBI): domain Eukaryota; kingdom Metazoa; phylum Chordata; class Aves; order Passeriformes; family Certhiidae; genus Thryothorus; species Thryothorus ludovicianus. The sequence continues at coordinate 492,915 of VZTB01016844.1, read as the reverse complement.
CTTGGCAAGTACTTTTGGCAATTTCACATTAAAGAGTCTTATGCAAAGCACTGCACTATCAGCACGGTGTGCTGATGTCAGGCATGTTTTGATCAATCTTTTACCATTCTATTCTCTAATCCACAGCCATCCTTAACAGCTGTTGTTACCACAGCTTGGATAGGGATATTTTCAAATTCAACATTAAAATAACTTCTCTTCTAGGTGGATGTGCTATTTAGTGCATCTGGTTTATGTGACAAGGTTTGGGTAGCTGTGGGCAGGGCAATTAAGAGGGGTTGCAAGCTGGCTCCTGTGAGAAAACACCAGAAGCTGCCTTCATGTTGGACAGAGCCATCTCTTATTCCACAAAGGACCCAATATATTTGGCAACATGTTATTTTTGTTTCAGTGGCTGGAATTTACTTTTGATCTTGGGAGTAATTTTTTAAAATGAATTTACAATTCCATCTATCATTTAATTCACCATACATTCAACTTCATCATGAATTAGACAAAGCTTTTCAGGTATGATTCTCACAATCCCTTTTAGTGAAACAGTATAACAATCAGCAAATGCTATTCACTGGGAAACAGAAGAAGAAAACATCTGAAAGGTCAGTGAGAACACCCAGAAGGTTGGAGATTGTCTCCCCAGTCTTCTCTCAGGCAACCTGCAAGATCTCAGTGGTATCCCTGGCTGAAAGCAACAACAGAGCTCAGCTGCTGCAGTGGTGCCCTGTGACCTGTTCAGGCCAGCCTGGGTCATAACATGATTATAGAGACAGGAATTCAGCTTATTCATCAGCCCCCAAAGAGCAATCCTCTTATCAATCACACAGACTAACCTTGGTACAGGCATCTACTCTGCTCCTGGCCTTAAGCTGAAACCTGGTAGCTTCCTACACAAACCACAAAGATGTTTCATTACTGTTGTCACAATACCCTGACCTTCTGTGCAAGTTCCTTTCTCTATTTCAGTTTCTCTTAATCTCATTAGTAAACACCAGTGACGCCTGGCTCACCCACATGATTTCAGACAAGTTTACAATGTGAGGAGCTGAGAGAACTGAATGTATTGAGACTGAGGAAACTAAGCAAAAACAGTTTCCATTTGCTATAACTAATGACTTACAGGGCATAACTGCTCTTTCTCTTTCTAAACAGTATTTTAGTTTAAATATGACACCAAACGTAAAGTTCTGCTAATTTTATGAAGTAATCCCTTAAGACTGAAGTGTTTCCATTAGATTTAAAAAACATTTATTTAAAATTATCTGAAAAAATAAGCATTAAAATACTCAGAACATAAATAGGAAATAAAACTAATGTAAAATTTACTATCATAAGAAAAATATTAAAAGCAAGCACAGAGCATGACATCAAGACTAATATTTCAAGTACTGACTTTAATGACCACATGAGGCTAACCTATCCATTCATATCCAACTTTAGTACTAACATGCTGCAAAAAAAATTAGATTCAACTTCAAAAAAAAAAAAAAGCAAATCAACAAAAAACACTAATACAAAGAAAAAAAAAACAAAACCACATCTTCTCCATCTTCTCCACATCTTCTCTTAAATTTAATCCCACAGAAGTCAGATAACCAAATCTTCTAAAGCCTAGAAGGTTGTCTGGGAAAGAAAAGCTAAATAAGAAACATTAATAGTTACAGAAGGAAATATAAAACTGTACTACTGAAGTTTGCAAAGGAAACTAAAAAAAGCAAAGTAAACATTACCTGGCACAGAACTACTCCCTAACGAACATCAAAGATCCCAAAAAACTCCACACTCTGAATACCTTCAGGCCTCAGACAAATTCCTACCTAAATCTAATGCTACATCTTGCAAAGAAGAAAAGAAACTCGATGACGAAAGCCACACGCTGAAGATAATATGAAAGACTATTTCTCTACCTTGCCTGAAGAACTTCATCTCCCTTTTCATCCCTTTTTCTTTTCACAGAACATTTCATCTTGCCTTCCCAGTGCAATCCCAGTTGTGAGGCAGATGCCTTGTTGGTATTTTTTTCACATTTAAAAACTGTCAGCCAAAACATCCAGCTCAGTAAACAAATATTCTCCTAAAAAGGGACCACAAACAGCCAATCAACAGGAACAAAAGCAAGGAGAGGCAGTCCATTCATTCTTCTGCAGCAAGAGCCAAGAAGCAGCCATTGCTACAGCACAGTCCAGAGCTGCTTGCTCCCAGCTCCAGGCACACCAGCCTGGCGAGAAAAGCAGGCTGGGGAGGAAGGGTGGTAGCAAACACCACTCCTGCTACACCTGCAACTACCCTCGGTTAAAGGGGAGCTGTGCAACACCAGAGGCTCATCTGCCCTTTGATATAAAGACTCGTATTGAAACAAAGAAAGAAATTGCTTGGTTAACAAGGTAAGCCTGGAGGACTTACACCCTTTACTGCTGCCACGCTGCACAGGCGATCAAAAGAAAGCCATGACAAAACCAAGCCAAAAGGCAACTTGAAAAAAAAAACCAACAAAGTTATCCTTTGCTTTGGCCAGCAGTGTAACTAAGAGCGGCGGGCGACACATTTTTAAATCCCGAACTGATCACGCCCACTCGGAGAGCGGCAATCCCGCCTTTCTCCCCGACCAGCCCCATTCAGGAGCTGGGCAGAGAAGGGACATTCTTCCTGCAGACAGGCAGAACTTCCTGCCAGCAGTGCCACCTGCACGATCATGTCACAACTTCTCTTGCAGCACGTACAAGAAAGTTTCCATTTCCTGTGCAGGCACTGGTGTGGTTAATGCAGCTCCAGCAGGGCCAAGCACGGGCTCTGCCCCACTGCAAGGCACTGACACAGCAATGCACTGACCTAAGACTGAAGAAAAAGGGCACAAAATCTTCTCTGCAAAGACACATGCGTAACACTGTAAAGAACAAATATTTTTAATTTAATTCGTTTAAGCAAGCAAGAGAAAAAAAATTAACACTATGAACCTTACCCCTGATTCTACTAAATCAATGAGCCCAGTTTTGAGCACTCGTTCATGTTTCTGAAGTAAGCATCTGCTCAGTTCTCAGACGACAGCTTCAGACCAGGATGTTCTAATGTTTGCTGACCCACAGAAGTGCTGTCTCATTTTCCATACAGAAAGAGAGAAGCCTCCTGACTTCACCTCAGAGGACAAGGACAATCCATGGAAAATATGTTCATCAATCTCATTTGAATCTAGGTGCTGATGTACTTCTAAGGTAAAATTCTTCCACAAGCATGGCAGTCTTGCCCATGTTTTTGGCAAAGGTCACCTGACTAAAAGGTGTTTTTTCCTGAAAATGTACAAAGATTTAAATTATCAACCTAAACTTATTTGAAAATACAAAAACTTTTTGAAAGTACATTAAAATAATGTTTAATGTGAGATGGTCTCCTGGTGAAACAATATAAACAATTATTTGTATTAAATTAGTACTCACATATAAATCTCAGTGTTACAGTTTTTCTACAAGGTATGTTGGAGATCTTCTCCCAGTCTCTGATATACAACTTCAGATCTTTGATTATAATGTTTTAAATAATTGTACACAAGAAAATTAATGTCTGTCATTAAAAAAACAGACTTTGTCAGAAAGACCACAATGACAAAAGAGCCTGTAAAGGAGATTACTAAAAGAAGACATCTTCCAAAAAGATGAAGTCATGGGCAAATAAGGAACTCATAGAAGCACTCTGCAAACTGAATGTAAAAATCACAAACCAGGAGATCTGCAGTAACAATTTTTCTAAATGCCTACAAACCAATATATTTTTCAAACATATCAAAAGCAAAAAGCGTATCTTAATTTTGCTGTGAACCTCCTCTCTCATTCCCACACCTCAAAATGACAAAAAATGGGGAGAGACAAACATGGGAGAGGGTGAACAAAAATAACCTAAACTGTGAGTTTTGTAAAAACACACCTCAGGATCCAAGTCATTTAATATACTACATCCACTTTTTTTGTGGACAAATAGGTTTGTTAGCAACATTTTTTACGTGGTCTGCCTGAATTTTCAAAAAGCTCTCCCAGTGTTAAACACCAAAGGTGCTTGATAAAAAAACAACTGACATGTGATGAGGAGAAGCCATTCCTCCAGAGCAGCAACTGTTTAGATTTAAAGGAAATAGGAATAAACTCAAAAATGTCCATTTTGCCATCCAAGAGAAGTCATCAGGAATCAGTTCTGCCATCTATGCAGCTCAATGCACCCTACATTGTCTTGAAAGGATGTGGTTGGTGAAGTGACAAAGTTTACTGATGACATAAGATGTTCAAGAAAGAGAAATTAAAACTAGATGTAGAGACGTCATGTAACTTCACAAATGCTAAATGCCCATTAAGAAAGCAGATGAAAAATATAGACACAAAGGCATAAAGCAATGCACATAAAAAAACATTTTTGTAAATTTACATATATAATGTGAGTCTCTGAATCAACCATGACCATGGTAGACAAAATACATGCTGCAGTTTTAAAAGTTTTCTTGAACTATCCTTGAATATTCAGGAGCTACCAGGACATCAAACTACTGAGGACAGAGTAAAAGAAGCACAAAAAGCATCATTAAACCAAGATGGAAGTTCATAGTATACCTGCATTTTGTTCTTTGTATCTCAAAAAGTTAAAAGGGGGATATAAGAAAGCAACAAGGTAGACCTCAACTACAGAAACTCTTCCTAAGGAGGTGAGATTAAATATATGTCTGCTCATGTTCTTCAAACTCAAAAAGAAGTGACTAATGTAAAGCAAGAGAGGTCTACAGTCTGTAAGGAACAGAGGAATAAACTTGGAATGATTAATTATTTTCTCATACTATTAAAATGCCAAATTAAATCCTAGGGATGCAAATTTAATTAAAAACTCTGCTTTTTCATCTTAAACACTGCATAGGTAAGATGTGAAATTTATGTTTTCATAGATGCTAACAAATTCTAATTAATGAGAAGGACATTCAAGACATCTGTGTGTTTAACAGTTTATCTTTCAGCTCAGAAAATTTCTGAGCAGCAGACTGTTGAAACAGTATCATGGTAAGTTTTCCTGTTCATGTTCTCCCCAAGACAGATGCTATTGATCAGTGATTGTTAAAGAGTAGGATATAGTCTTAGGAGAATTGTTGGTTTGACTCAGTGCGGTGGTAGTTGTTGGTGAAAGAATTGACAACCTAGACAATTTCTGAGAATATCTTGAGCAAGTAAACTTTTTACTGTTTTAACCATAGGACATGATTTAACAACACTGCTCAACCCATAAATTATATTTCAATTCCCAACCATTCACTTTTCTCATTATCATGATCACATTAAGCCAGGCAGTCTCAGAAGCTCTAAGTTAATGTTGCTACAAAAATGGGTAACAGGATAGAATTAATACCAGGATAACTAGGAGAGAACCAGTACAATTTAGAGGGACATACACTGTCTTTCTGAACAAACTACCCACAAAAACAAAATCTACTAAGTTGTGGATAATAAATTTATTTCTGTAAAATAAAAACAGTTTTGATAGAAAAGATTGTTATCCAAGTCTTCTGGAGGTATTGCTACAAGCACTGAAGCATTTAAGAGCCTTCCACATAAGCTTGGTATCAGTCAACTCTAGGCCCTTCAAGAAGGGACAAGGGATACAAGGTAAAACAGAATGATGGAAAGCTGGGTTGAAAGTACCATCCAAATGTTCTGCTCAAAGTCTGAGCAGGAATTCATAAAACTTCTTTATAAAATACAGCTCAATTTAAGTTTAATGCTGCTGAAGTTTTTAAACATCGCTTTCCCTTTCCTCAGCTGAAATAAAAATTTTCTGACTCTAACAGCAATAACATGATGCTTCAATTCATTAAGTACTAAATTATACCTACTCCCTAGCAGATCCTGGAACATGATCATAAACTTTCATTATCTACCATTGGCTTTATCACATGGCTCATGCAATCCTTTGGAAAGTAATATCCAAGTCAGCACAACACACTACACCCATGTATCACATGCACTTGAGGAGCACATCTATTATTCTGCTCTACACATTTTAATTTTTCTACACAAACTGTCTTTTCAACCAACATATTATTCTATTCCATTTTGTCAATTCCGTTATTAATAAAAAGAAAGAAAAAATGCTTTAAAAATGCCATGCAAAATATGAAATAGGGCTTCCTCAAACGCGTAGTTAAAAGCTTCCTAAGAACTGTCAAAATTGTTCTAAAGATTAATCCACAAAATCAAAGCCCAATACAAATAAACCCACCAAAGCTCATGAACCAGTTGAAGATCTTCCTTCTCAACAGTGAAACATTGGAAACAGATGCCTTTGAAGTTCCCTTCCAACTCGAACCATTTTATAAATCTATACCTCCCTAAACTCACAAACTGTCTTTAAGTTTCAGGAGAGAAGCGACATGCTTGGGTCAACTCTTCATGATCATCTGGATTAAAATTCCATCTTGCTGAAGAGCGAGCACTGGCTGTGTATATGCTGAAAGTGCATTGCTCAGTGGGCCAGAAACCACAGCACAGACAGAAAAGCAGCAGCTCCATTTAGTTTTGTACCAAGGTGTGTGTACCTTTTTTTGTACTATGTGTCTGAATACACCCTGACATAGAAGGGTAAAAAGCAAGGTTAGTACAGAACTCAGAAGCCCAGTTGCTGGCTCCATTCACATCTTAATTGTTACCACATGAAAGACACATCTCTAAATGACCATCTGTGTCTATGGATTTTCATTTTAATTTATCCCAGCCCATCTTCCCAAAAGGCTGAGTGGTGCTCAGTGAACTGCTTTTAAAACATTTTCAGTCTACTTTCATTGTTAACTTCTAGGTTTGCATACTTTCCTTCCCGTTAAAACTACATGCTACTCAAATCTTGCACTGAAAACAGAAACGTTAAACTTTCTTTTGCCATTTTATGAGACTCTAACTCAGAATTTTGCAATATGAATTCATTTACCTGAGGCCCTGTCAAAAGCAATAAGATGACCTATCAGAGTTAAGATCTTCCATTAAGGTTAAGTATCTAGTACACCAGTGTTTTGTAAAGTTTTCTATGGTAAATTATTACATTCAACTGCCTTCATGTGGAGACCTCAGTATTCTCTTCACTCAGCTAGGCCTCTTGACTTCAAGGCAAGTTCTCAGAAATTAAGAAATTCCAATTACTGGTCATGTGGAAAACACACTACGTGATTTTTTTATTCCTCACACAAATTCATTAAGTGGACAGGGACAAACCCACTTCTCTAGCATTCAGCTGACCAAGAGATATAAATGTCTTTTTCCTGCAATTGCTTTTCACAGACAGAAAATGAGACTAAAAAGACTTTCAGCATGTATAAGCAATAGTTAAAAATTCACACTATTCAAACTCTAGTATTTTATACATTTAACTCATCTACAGCTGTTTTGAGAGCGATCTCATATTTATTTAAAAACTCCCAATTGTGGTCAAGCTTTAACTTCATTTGTAAATTCTACCAGCAGAAGCACCATAAACTCCCCAAATGCTGGAATTATTCAGCAGGTTGGGAGTGCAGTCCATAATGACTGGGAAGTCCTTCAAGCACTGCACTTCACTCACCAACACACAGGAATCACTAACACCTAGGGTGTTTCTTGTACCTTGTAACATTTATTACAGGTGCATCTACTCACTTTTAAAGCCTCAGGCCAAGCTCCTGCTCTACTTAACCCTGCTTTATGATGAATAAAAGTTCAGGTTTTCTTCCTCTACCACAAGATTATAGGTTTGTTTCATATTAGAGACTCGTACAGCAGCTTGATGAGAGAGTGATACTCCAAAACGTCCTTGTTGAGTAAGTCTAAATCACAGCCTTCTGGTTTTGGCACACGGACAAAGGTCCAGGTGCATGTTTACAACAGGCAAAATCACTCTATCAGAGAGGAGGCATCCATCCAGGTATCTTTGTACACATTGTACATGTGCTTTCAGCATACTTCAACTACAAGCAAAATGTCATCACTCCACCCAGTAGTTTGCCAGTGTGAATCATGAACCACTCAATGATTTCATGCTAATTCCTGAGACTCTAACTGTTTCCCAGGTTTATAATATGAATTATGCTCTGCACCAGCTACATTGTATTAACTCCTCATTTCCTTTTGCTTTTCTCCCAGTCAACACACATGGAGTGTTTCTAAGAAACAGCTGTATTGCTATAAGAACAATTACACTATACCATGCTCACCGCAAGACAAATGAGACAGTTTTAATAAGTACTTGTCAATTTTATTGATGAGTTATCTAATGGCATACACTCATCTGGACCCAATGAAAAAGAATCATTACTTACAAGAACAAGTTATAGGTCATGAAGCAATAGAGATTATGACAGAGAAAAATAAGGCAGGACAGCTCTTTATTGTTACCATCAAAGGCAGCAAAAAAGAACAAAAAGTAAATCAAATCGAAAAGTAATACACAGAAAGAAAGAAAATTGCTTTGTATGCAACCAGGTTTGGCCTTCCACACAAACATTAAAGCTATGGAAAAATACCCATGATTTTGTAAGATTCAAAGAAATATGAATTGCTTTCATATTTACAATATACACAATATTTACTGATTCATTTTAAAGGAAGTTGCTTTGCTGCAAGTTGTTGCCTAATTAAATAGGATGAGAAAAACAGGAAACTGTACAGAACTGCACATGAGTTCAGCAAATAGAGCAGGCTTTGCTGAAGTAAAGCAACACCATTACAGCTGTTTTAACCACAGAAAAAAAACATTTTTGAAAAATCTGTCCTAGACATGGTGGAAAAAAGCAAGGAAGCGTATGGAGCACTTCAAATGAAATGGGGAGACAGGGAAAGGCAGGAAGTGAATCTGAGGGCTTAAGTCAGCAGCAAAGAGCTTCATTAAACCTGAAAAGTGTCAGCAAAGAAAAAATGGCATTTCTTCTCATGTTTTCTCTGCCAGTTTAAACAAGGTCTCCTTCCAAGTACTTCCTGTGAAAGCTTGGCAACAAAACTGCCACCAGAGGATTATAAACATTTTTTAAAAGGAGGATTTAGAGAGATCTAGCGTATCTTTCCTTAAAACTGTACTAGTGAGCAGACAATATTTGGGTACTTGGGCTTCTGCAGGTGACCTCACCCCAAAAGATTTTATTTCTCTGTCTGTTATCACATAAGGAACACCACCATTTTTTCCAAATCTGTCAGACAGTTCTGGTATCATAACACTGAAAAATAATTTAAGTAGGTCTTCACATCAAAGAGTCTCTTCAGGCTTCTTTCATCTCTCCCTGAAAGAAGCTAGAGGTGGGGGAAGAAAAACCAACCAAACGGGCAATAACAAAAAAAACCTACAAAAAAACACCACAAAACATCCCCTAAAAATGATACCATTTTAAGTGCTGCAGCCATGACAATATACTAGAAAACTAAAATATATATATATCCATCTGCCTTGCAAAAGAATCAAAATTTTATTGTCTTGTCCAAATAGCTTTTTCCAAATCAAATCATAAAAGCTTAATTTTGGCAAAGGCTCACATGAAGAACAATTTGCAAAAGAAATCAAAGCATCGTTTATAAGGTTTGGAAAATGTAGTGTGCAAGACCAGTTTTACAGTAAAAACAAAGAGTTTTGTGAAAACATATAAGACAACTTCATTCAACTTTTTCTTTCAAGTTAGTTATAACTTATTGTCTGCTACAAACTCATTGTCTGTTTTAATACATTTCACCTTCATGACTAACACAAATAATATAAATACTTTTCTAAGATAAGAGATTGGATAATAGTCAGGCTATCCCATTTGCACTGTCATAGCATCATCACTCTTCATTTAACAATTTTCCCCATAATTTTGACACTTAGTGAGGGAAGAAAGATACAAAGCCAAAGTACAACCAACAACATCTGTGTATCTCAGATTTAAGCTACCTCCTTAAAAATTCTTAAAAATTAAAAGTCATCCATTCCTGCTGATTTACCAACACCATCACCACTGTATATTACATTATTGAGAACACAGCAGTGGACCATCATGGTCCTGCTTGCTTACAATGTGGCACAGCCTGGAACAATTTGCACACTCTGTTATACTCAACCTGGCATCATTCAACTTTATTAAAATTCAACAGCTTCATAAACTGAGAATTAACAAACAGTTTTTGAAGGTTGTAAACAGGCACTCTGTCACCACTGAACAAAAGCATTCTAAGTTTGTCTTAACATCAGCATTACATTTTTCTAACAGCACAACAGCTCAACTACTTTCACTGTGTGGTTCTTTCAAGACTATGACACTGACATGTAGAAGTATTAATTAAAAAGGTTTTGTTTGTTTTGTGTGAGCATTGCATTAATGTACTTTGATTGCCACGTGTTTATGTCACCAGTCTTGATTTCTGTAAGGCTTAGACATGGCCACACACAATCTTGTCACTCAGAGAGACACAGGTCTGATGGATGAATTATTTAATGGACAAGGAATTGGCTCGATGACCACATTCAAAGAGTTTGAATCAATGGCCCAACTTCCTGCACCTGGTCCAGGCAATTCCCTGTATCAGAAAACTGGGGGATGGTTGAGAGAAGTTGCGAAGGCCTTGAGGATTCTGGTGGAGAAAAAAAAAAAAAGAAACCAGGCATAAGCCAGCAATGTGCAGCTGCCAGTTGTACCCTTGGCTACACAAAGAAAAGCAAGGCCAGCAGGTTGAAGGAGCTGATTCTCCCCCTCTCCTCTGGTGAGGCCATGCCTGGAATGCTGTGTCCAGCTCTGGGGTCCCCAACGTACGAGGGACACGGAGCTGCTGGAGCAGGTCCAGAGGAGGGTCACAGAGATGATCAGAGAGCTGGAGCACCTCTCCTGTGAAAGCAAACTGAGGGCACTAGGGCTGTTAAGTCTGCAGAAGAGAAGACTCCAGGGAAACCTTATAGCACCTCCCAGTACCTAAAGGAGGCTGCAACAGAGCTGGAAAGAGACTTTTAACAAGAGCATGTAGTGATAAGACAAGGGGGGTGGCTTCAAACTGAAATACAGTAGGTTTAAATTAGCCATTAGGAAAAAATTCCCCATATTCTATGATTTTAGAAAATTAAATTTTAAAAACCTAACCAAAATAGGGTATCTAAATCTTAGTGTGGTCTCATAACAAGACTCAACTCTCTCAACAAACAAAACCTGCTATATTTTATTCCCTCCTGCCTCACCCGTTCCTAAGTAAGTTATTCTGAAGTGCTATGGAAAAAAAATAAGTTTTGTCTTAAGGATACTTTTTCAGGTGTATTTCCCTCTTCAGTCCAAAATCCTTGCTTTGAGAATCAAAAAAACCAAAAGATAATTTGTTTAAAAAGTAAAATATATTACAAAGTAAAATATATTACAAGAAAAAAGGAAATCAGTGTAATAAATTCAAGGTGGGAGCTCTAGAATTCAAAATTCAAATCACTTTCCTATGAAGAATAGCTAGTAATAAAAATTACTCCAGCAGAGACATAGTTAAGCTGTAATATAGTTATAACTTTAAAGAATAAATCAGCTTTCTTGAAGCACAGCTTGATCATTGAAAAAGAATTATATAATTTTCCAACATTCAGTAACTATTCAAACTATTCCAAAAAATCATACAAAGCTCCAAATTTGATAAGCTTTTTCAACTACACTTTTGCAGAAGTGCGAGTAGTATCTCATTTCCTCTATTAAAGCAGTCTCTCACTGAAGGAAAAAAAAAATATCAATTTGGCTTACACTGTTTTATTAGTTTTAAATGTGCTGTTTTTCCAAGAATAAGCTCACTGTAAACTTCTACCTGAAAACACAAAAACACATTCATGAAACTAAACAACCACTTTACTCTGGCTCCTTATGTTCCAAAAGATTAAATCAGGCAGTCCAAACAATTTTAAGGACCCTACTTCTACAGTCAAGTGGAGTTTTGAATGTCTCTGAGGACAAGAGGTTTCACATTCTCTTTGAGCATGTGCTCACCAGACTCATGGTTCAAAACAAACAAGCCCCCAAAATAATAATAATAATAATAAACCACAAATATACCACCTCAAAACCTTCTTAAAACTAATAATAATTTCTGCTTTATCAGTTTCCCCCCATTACATACACTACACACTTGAAGAAATCAACATGACTTTCCTTTAGTCTCTTGTCTAAGGTTGAAGAAGTTTAGTTTTCCCTCATTAAGGGATGTGTTCTAGGCTCATAATCATCTTGGTGATCCTCACCTGGACTTGTGGCAGTCTATAATTTCTTTCATGTATTGGTGAACCCCAAACACAGCACTTTAGATGTGGTCTCACAGCTGCTGACAGAGGGCAAGAATCAATATTTTCTGAGTGCACTTCTACAGACACAGCCCAGTACGTGGCTGGCCTTTGTCGCTGTGAACCCACACTCAACAACTCATCCACCTGAGTCCAAGGTTCTTCCTTAGAAAACTGTCTTCTGGCTGGCCTTCACTGCTGCAACTCCATCCCTGGGGCAGGATTTCATATTTCTCTTCAATGAGTCACACAAGGCTCCTCCTGTATCACTTCCCCAGGTCACACTGAAGGGTGACTGCTGCCAGCACATTGAACAACTTGGTATCATCCCAATAAACTTGTTGAGATCACACTCAAGCCCACCATCCACACAATGAAAAGATACCAAATAGCTCCAATCCCAAAACTGATCCTCAAAGGCACTGGTGACATTTGCAATCTGCTGTCAGCTGGACTTTATTTCATTGATCCCCACCCTCTGGGCTTGGCAACCCAGTCCCTGTCCATCCACCCTGCAGATCCCTTACCTGGATCCTTCTCTCATCAGCTTGGACAGAATGCTCCCAGAGCACACCATGTCTAAGCTCTGACAGTTCTACAGACTCTTGTGTAGCAGGAAGGTACCTCCAGCATCATACTGATTTTTAGCTCTTAACCAAGAGAACACCAAGAAATGAAAAGACTCTACTGGCATCAAAAGTTTCTATTTCTGAATCAGAAAGGGTCTTACATTTCTTCTGTTAAGAAATGTAATGAGAAGGCTAAAACAAGAAAAGTCAAGATAGAGATGGCCATTTAAAAGAAAGAAAAAGCATACACTTTCCAGCTGAACCACAGCAACAGCACAACTTCAGGCCTCTCCTTTCACCACTGACTGAAAGAGACAAGAAGGTCACGTGCACTCAAATGCAGATCTATGTGTGTAAAGGGGGAAATGGGACCCTTACTGCATTTTGTTGCTTTTTCACAGGATCATTAAAGGAAACGTTTTCCATAATTGCCACAGTCAAGCCCACTGTACTCCAAAATCTTACTTCTCACAATGCTTATACAAAACCTCAGCATTAGCCCACTTTCAGATATATTTGCAACCTGTTATATATAGATAAAGATAAATAACACAAACCAATATAAATAAAATATAAAATAACTGTGTGGCACTAGAAATATAAAATAACTGTGTGGCACTAGAAATATAAAATAACTGTGTGGCACTAGAAATATAAAATAACTGTGTGGCACTTCTCAGCAGGGAGTAGACTTCCAGCTGCACTCCCTCAGGAAACGAAACTCATGCTATTATCTCAGAGGTTTTCCTTTGTACTCACCAATAAACTTTAGACCTCTTGGCCAATATCAAACAAACCTTGAACAGTCTCTAAGTACCAAAATATGCTACTAACTGGACTCTAAAAAGTTTCCTATGAAATATAAAAACAGTATCAGCTGAGAGCACTGTTTTTAGAACACGCTTATATTGCCTACCTTTGCACCAGAAGCAATACAGATAATTAGCATTCTAAGCTTGATTCCGCCTAATGGTTTTATTGCAAGGCACTATTCCATTCAAAATTAGATGTTATGATCTTTCTTACAATTATCCTCTGTAAATTTGCTTCACATCTGCTGTTTAGAATTATTAGCAACCATCTTCATTTATATTGTTACAAATCACAAAGACAGTTATGAAAATTGAGTTTTACTCTTTGTAGTAAGAAAAATACTGGAAATTAAATCAGCCAATCTCATTCTGTTCTGAATCCTTCCCATGCAGTCCTTCAGTGACACCCTGCTGAAATACAAACATGTCTTTGTGGGTTGTTTCCCTCTCTCTGTATTTTTCAAAGTACTTTTTTATTGCTTTTTAACTACGGAAGGTGTCTCCACAGGACTCAAATCCAAACATTAAACTCAAGTTTAAGTCATGTCACTTTAAGTGTCTCCCCTCCATCGGGGCCAAGTTCCCATGACTACATGGAACACACTCTGTCAGGGTTTATCTGCACAGCATACTGAACAGAGTGCACCAAAGAGCACTTTCACAGCTTCCTAACTGATGGGTAAACATGAAGAAGCCTGTTGGGAGTTCAAAACAAGAAGCAGTACTTCTCAAAAAAACATATGAGGTACCAAATACAGTAAGTACTTCCAAAGACATGCCTAAAATGAATACAAATTTTCAGAAGGCAAAGCTATTTCATCTGTCATGACTGAAACTTTGAGCTACTAGTTAGTGTTTCTTATTTTTTCTCACATCAGTCACATTTAAGTAAAAGGAGATTGCCTGCTTATTACAGTTAAATGCTTTGACTACTACCAAATGAAGGGTAAAACTGATTACACACTAAATTAATAAATACTGTAGCATGCAAATATAAAAGCATCCTCAGCTGCATTTTAAATTCAAGACACTGCTGTCAACATCACCTGTATCATATTTTCAGCATTGTGATTGGGAGTCACCCATGTGCTCTCTCACTGTATTTCAGAATGCTCACGTGTCCATCTTTACATCTCTGTTGCAATTTGTCATTCAATGCAAAAGCAGCAACAATTATCCTGAATTTTATTAACTACACAAATAAACTCTTCTTATCTGTTATTTTCAGGACGGTTTGCTAGCAAAAGCATATTTCTTTGAAAATTGAAGATTGCTCATGGTCCGTTACATAAAAAAACTGAAGTACAAAGCTCTCTATGATGCAAGACTGCTTCTAACTGCCATAAGTAATAGTTTGCAAGGCTAGGAAAAGCTGAGTTTAAGTCTAGTGATGCTGGAGTTGCCTGGATTCATGACTTAAAATTAAAAATATATTTTAATAAAAAGATGAAGAAATATAAAGAATAGGATGTTACAGTTTATTTGTTGCAATTATATAGAAGTGATGCTTCAAAAAAATTTAAAGCAATAAAATTTTTTCTATTATTTCTTCCTCTTGACACACACACAAAGTAGATCCTATCCATTATTACAGTCCAGGTTAATGAACAGAGTCTGTGCATAATACCAACAGAAGCTGACTCAGAATGGAAATGCTCCTGTTCTCGTGCATGGTTTCATTTGCCTCCCTTGATAGAATACATTGTCACTGGAAAAGGATTTTGTGGTGGAAAAGTGTATGAAATCACCACAGACGATGTGATGTTGTAGCAGTTTCAGTGCTACACAAGTTTCAACAAAATTATGAGGAAAAATGCTGTCCTCTCACTCTCATGCCAAAAGTCCTTCTTTAAAGTAGAATCAGAAATATATGCAGAAACTGAAGCCCAAAGGAAAAGCTACATATGGGAAACTGTGAAAATGATTCATACACAACACATTTTGAAAGAATTTTTTTTAAAAGGCTAAATAAAAAAAGCAACAACCCCATACTTTCCCCTTTCCCATCTCTAATCTTAGAGATGTATCTATGACATGAAGAAGAATATGAGAAATCTTCTCCTTTCAAGTTATGTTCAGGCTTGCACAGAGAGCAACAAAATGTGTATGAGGCTGAGCAGGAGCCAGTCATCCTTTTACTGATGTCTATGCACACATCTGTTATAGGATCAGCCTAGACTGACAGACAGCTGTGCCTGGGCAGATCAGCACAGTGGGAAACAAAATGATTACATAAAAAAACAGGAATAGCCTTGGGTTTCGGGGTTGTTTTTTTGTTTGTTTTCTTTTTTTTTAATTAAAATACAAAACATGACAAAAAAACAAAACCTGAAAGCATAACACAAACATATCTGCAGTAAATCTAATTGTCAGAAAGAGCATTTTGAGTTTTCAACCTCTCAGTCAAGTGCAAAAGAAAGGAAGAAAGAAAGAACATTAATCATTAAAGATGTTCAAGTATTACAGAAGTACAACAGTAAAACAGGCATTAAACTGCAAAATCAGCATCAGACACAACTGAAGCTATTCTTTTTTTTATCATCAGCTTCTAGCTGTCCCTTCATATCTACCAGCCTGACTAAAGAGAATTTAAATATTTAAGCTTAATCTCTGTCTCCAGACAGTCCTGTACAACATCTGCTACTTCAGGAGAAAGACTCAGAACTGCCTGGTCATGATAACTGAGCTTTCCCTTGAGTGCAAAGATGTCCTTTCAGCTGGAGCTGGGACACAGCAGAATGATAATCAAGACAGTCTTGTGGTGATCCCACATGTGCACTACTTATTCTCAGAACAGATGTCATCATTCTCTAAAAATTCCAACTAGCTCACAAAGTAATATTAACTCAATGATTAAAATCAACTTTTCAAAATCTATTTGAGTAACACAAATCATGGAGCTTCTGTGGATATAAAAGCATGTCTGGTCAGAACAAAGCAGAAGCAGCATTTTAAGAGACTGTATCAGTAATCCATCTATATTTACAATTTAGGCTTTTTTCTTTAAAAGAAGTAATTAACCATCCATTTACATATGTAATAATTCCCTCTTCATATGATCATTATAGATTCATATAATGGTTTGGGTCTCAAGAGACCTTAAAGAGTATGTAGAGTTCCACCCCCAGCCATGGGCAGGGACACCTTCCACTGGACCACATTGCTCAAGGTTCCATCCACACTGGCCTTGAGCACTTCCAGGGATGCAGCACCCACAGCTCCTCTGGGCAGCCAGTTCCACTGTCTCTCCACTCTCACACTAAAGTATTTCTTCCCTATATCTAATTCAGTTTAAAGCCATTCCCCCTTGTCCTGACACTCCATGCCCTTGTCAAATGTCCCTCTCCGACTCTCTTGTAACCACCTTTAGGCCCTGGGAGGCTGCTCTAAGGTCTCCCCAGAGCCTTCTCTTCCAACTCTCTCAGCCTTTCTAAAGAGGAAAGGTGTTGCATTATAAAGATATCTCCCACCTGCATGCAGAAATATGTTAAAAACAAATATCTTTTTTGCATGAAAGTAAGACTATGCTGAAGAAATCAATAGAAAGGAGTATAGATTAAAAATTCTCTCAAACTTAATCTACAGTACAATATAATGGTTGCTTTCTCTCCACAAATTTGAGGAAAAGCTCTATTATTTTGGCAATAGAATGAACTTTAAAATATGTGTTTACTTGAGGCAATTACATAACATTCGTGCCTTACAGCTTTGGGTAATTACTGTTAAAGATGCCTAAGCCTGGCCAGAAATATGGCAGGGTCTTTTTTTTTTTTAATCTGATGTGACTATATGACAAAAACTTAATATTAGTCTCTTAAAAGGAAAAGAATTTGCAAATCTTCCTAAGTTTCAGTAGTTTTAAACAACGTAGCATGAAACCTTCCAATTCAATAAACTATAAAAATAAACAGAGTAGCATGTTCTTACTACTGTTTTTGATAATATTTAAATAACAATTTAAGTTTGGGCAGTGGATTTTTTTTTTATTTGTCTTTTGTTTTTTTAATAAGTTGAGAACAGAGAAGTCCTTTGGAGGAGCACTTCCATGTTCCTCATTTTGTGAGGTATGCCTTTGTGTTTTGTTGGGCCTTCCACTGAAAACTTATTGAATGCAAACTCATCAGAATCAGTAAACAGCTGAAACTTGTTCCTAAATTGCATCTAACTAGATCCAAAACCTCCTCTGAAAATTATTTCAATTATAATAGGAAAAGAGTTGCAACTAGGAGATAATATGTAGCAATTCACCCAGCTGAACAGACTGCCCCTCTACTGGAGGACAAGCAAGTGAGAATATCAGCAAATGAGTCCTTATTATTATTTTTATATTATTATTATTACATCTTATTATTTCAGAAAACTTGTTAGTTGTGATGTAGGAACAGTAAACTCACAATTTTTTAATAACTTCAGGGAACTAGGTAAAGGCATCCACATATGAAACCATTTCTTTTTTGTCACATTCTTTATGAAAAGGTGTTTCTGATCTAGCCACTGATCTGAGCTACAGTAGGAATTACACTGGACTGAGAGGCTGGGAAACAGCTAACTTTCATTAAATCTGTTTGATTTCCCTTCCATTTCTGTTCAGAAAATAGCTCCACTCTGCAACCTTGCTTAGAATAAAGAAAATAATTAATTAAGCCACAAACCAGCTTCTAGTCACTGAGGCAGGCACAGGTTGTGCTGAATTAAATCAGCTGTAAAACAACGACCTAAGACACTTCAGGCAGCAGCGCCATAACAGCACGGAGCCTGACACTGCCTGCAAAACCCAGAGAGAGCTCCAACCCAGATGCAACATTCATTTAAAAATCAAACAGCTGCAAGGATGGAATCATCCCCTTTGCCTTAGCACAGCAGGCTCGACACTGAAGTTCAGGGGCTGCTTGAGGAGTTCTTGGGTCATCCTTGACACATCAACAACAGCAGCAGGAGCTACAGAACACCCACTTCAACCATTCATTTTCAATCCTGTATTTCACAGAACTCACTGCTTTAGGTAAGCAGGTGTGCAGAAATCAATCCAGCTTGAAAGCAGCAGCAAGAACTGTATCTTCACTGTAATTGTAGCTTGCATACACAAAGACTCCAAAGGAGACTTTTGCTAGCCACATCCTGAGTCTCTGCATTTCCCCATGCAAATTAATAACTATAAATTTGGGAGTTGCAGATTTTTTGCACATGTAACAGTAGAGGCTTGTTTAAATCTTGTTTCCCACCAAATAAGGCTTTTTTGTATTTACAGATAATAAAAAACTAATGCAAAACAAATCCAGTTTAAACTGCAATCAGTTTAAATAGGGCACATAAAACAGTTATACAAACAAAAGAAATCCAAAGAAGAGCAACACAAGCACCAGAAGCATCCACCATTCTTTATTCCTCTGATTTATTGCTCTCAAATCTGACATAAAAACTTCTAAAACACACAGAGTCCACACAAAGAGTGCAGAACACTATGTGTTTATCTTCTATATTTTGTTTCTCTTTGGACAGGCATTATCACATTCAGCCTGCACTGATGTATCTCCCAAGCCATGAAAGCACTGCACTGTATTCTTACCCTAGAAGTCACCAGCAATGACAAAATATATATTTTTACTTAACTGTATGCATGTTGTCAACTCTGCTAATAAGCATCAGTGGCTGTACCTATTCCACATAGTTAAGACCAGGGGGCAGCAATTCTGTCAAACACTAACCTAACAGGTTGATTTTTGACAAATCTATCAGTGGCCAGAGCTTAGTTACAAGAGAAAAGAAAAACCAAACCAGTGACAGTTATGAAAAAGTTACAGATGTTAACCTAGGTTACATAATAAAAATAAAATATATAATTTTAAATGTGAATTTACAACCACTCTAGTCAGTTGTCACAGACAACAGCACTGCTACAATTTTGAACATAGACAGTTTTTCTGTTAAAACTTTAGCTGATCTGAATCCTGTGGAATTATATTTCCATACCCAAGACTATCAGGCAAACACCATAATTAAATAATTAATACTCTTTCCTTGCATACCAAATGTTTTGCTCATGCCTACACATTCAACAGAACTAAAAGACTCTATTAAATCCATCTCCTAGATACATGCTGGCTCCTGAAGAATCGACAAATACTTGAAGAACTAAGTGTATAATCCAAAACAACAACTAACTGCAACCCATGCAACAATAGTAAAAATGTGTCTTTTTTCAGTGTCATTATGCTTGTACCTTCAAGCAAGCACAAGGCAAGGGAAGAGCTGTAAAATGTCTTGTTTTAAAGTCATTTGGAAGACATTTCCTCATAACCACTGACCTAGTCCATAGGAAATCACTCTGAAACCTCAAATAGGAAGCAGTGGACTGATATTCCTCGGAAGCCCGCTCTGGAAGTTTACCCATTTTCACGCTCCTATTTCTTGACAGCAGAGCAGGGTGACCATTTAAATGAAGCTCATAACAAGCATGAAAAAACCCCAGCACTGAGGTTTCAAGGTTGGAGTGCTGAGACTGTATAATCTCTTCTGCTGCATTATTTTGCTCCTCTCCTTCCAGCAATTCTGTTTTCATATTACTTCCCTCACTCCACATTCATCTTTTCTTCTTACCTCATTTCTTAAACCAAGTCTCCCTTGGCAGATTTCTGCAGAGTTCTGCACTTACTTGATGTAACGCTCCCAAACAAAACTCACCCTTCATCTTCCCTCTAAAAACCCCAACATTCATGCATTTTTTTTTTCTACTGCAACAACTGACAACACTGAAAACACCAAGAAGTACCACAGCAACGTTTAAGTTCAGACAACTGCTTCACGCACTAATCTTTAAGACGCCAGAGCAGGAAAGCTTTCTGTAACTAGCTCAACACAAGGGCAAAGTCCCACAATTAAAAGACCAGATTACATGCATACCAACGCCTCTGGCTCCTGTGGATTTGGGCGGGTGGTGCTGCCCCGTCCCTGATGCTCCCTCAAAGGCATACAAAAAAAAATAAAAATAAAAGGGAATACAAAAAAAAAAAGGAAAAAGGATAAAAACCAGGGGGCAGGGTGTGGACGGTTTACCTCTTCCAGCAGCGTGACCGTGTTCCTGCAGTTCTGCAAGCGGGTGGTGAAGCTGGAGGTGGTCGGGGAGTTGTAATCCTCTGTGGTCTCGGCGATGAACTCCGACACGGTGATCTGGTCCGGCATGATCCTGCCCCACCGGTAAAGCCCAGGAGAAGCCGGGCACACAGATCCGGAGAGAAGGGAAGCCAAGTTTCGAGGGGAAAGGCGGGGTGGG